>VZRH01002481.1:680380-820008 GCA_013397555.1 Urocynchramus pylzowi
GCTAACTTTTAGGAAGTCTTCTAAAGAGCATGTATCTAAAAAAAAAAAAAAATCCCTGTTGTAGATTTCCTGTTTGTGCAGATCTACCAAACATGGGAACAACCCTCAGAAATATTTACCAGAGGACTCACCTTTCTTGGAGTGACTCAAGCAATAGGCTAAACAGTGCAGTATGGACCCACTGGTGGGCAGAATGTGCTGTTTCCTTGGCTGTTCTGCTTGTATGAGCATGTAATTTTCAGTCATTCAAGGAAACTTCATGCTTACCAGCTTCCTGTAACCTTTGGAGAAATGTCATTTAGATTAGTTTTGGAACTTCTCATCTAGTTACTGATAGTTCCTTTATCACTAACACAACTTTGCAGCATAGAGAATTAGTAGCATGGACTGCCTTTGGTTGTTAAATCTGAGATTATTTTTGAGAGAGCAATATTTCAGACTTCAGTGTTTCTGCTGCCATTCTCCATCATGCTTGCTACATACCTTCTGTGATTCATACTTGGTTGTGCTCTAAGGGAAAGGAAGTTTGTCTGCTTTTCATATTTTGCTTTCAGAAGTTAGAGTTACAGAAGGCTTATTCTGTTCCTGGTAAGACACTGTATTGGACTGGGCAGTATATCAGGAAAAAGTAAACAGTGGGTTTCTGTGGGGTGTTTCCAGTTGTATTATTTTTAATGCTTTAGCTAGGTAGCAGAAAAACAGTGAACTTGCTGGCTATGCTAGAAAGACACGTATGCTTCATTTAGCATTAAATTTATTCAATAACTTGTTAATACTGGATCTTTGTTCAGATTATGAAGCAAATATTTGAGTAATGTGGCTGTTCTGTAGTATTTTTGGAAGAGGTCTTTATCCTGTGTGTAATCAATGAGACAAACACAAACCATATGATATCAATGTCTTTGCCAGTAGCTCCATCAACAGTGCAGGAAGGGAAGAAGAAATGGTGTAGGGACATAGGTTTAAACTTGCAGAGAAAGTGGTCTTTTTTCTTTCTTTTCTCCTAATTTGGGTAGAATTCTTTTCCTCCCATTTTTCTTGGAATTATCTGAGCTATTTTCAATAAATGAGTGATGTATTCAAGTATATACTTCATGGTTTTCAAAAACCCCCTAGATTTTCAGTTAATAGTTTGGTGACATTTATAAATTGTGAAAAAATGAGATAAATAATGAAAACAGTGATTCATTTACTTCTCTAGGTTTTATATGCTGGACTGAGGAAATGTTTCTTTAAGATAATCATCTTTATATTAAAAAAGTCTTTGGGAAAGGAGAAAGATTTCATAGTCCTGGAAAATTTGAATTTATTTATGTTGTAATAGTTTGGAATTTGCTTCACAGGAGTCACCTGTAAAATTTGAATGCTTTTTTTTTTTTTTGCAGTTAAATATTGGGGTGTAACCACTCACATTTCATAAAATGGAAAGTGCTGTAATAACTCTTACAGAAACTAAGGAGAATTACATGCTTTTGGTGAGACAGGACATCTTAGTGTAAAATAACACATTATCAGAATATTGAGACAAAGTAGAACTCTCATAATCTGATTGGAGTGAGAGTGAATTAGACAGAAGCAGAGATTAGTGTGTGTATGCATGCTAATAAACTGATGCAGTGCACTTCATTTTTCTCTCACAGATTGTCATACTGAAGGGCAGAATATCCTTTTCACAGATGGAGAATATATTAATCAAATAGCAGCATCTAGAGATGTAAGTTTTACAAATGATGGGTAAACAGTTTTTCTCTTAACTGGGTTTTATTCTACAATATTTATAGCTTCATTTTGGCTTTATGTTTGGCTTTTTCTTCACTAACACAACTAAAAAAGAAATCCATGTAACTAGAAATAATGAGAAACTTCCATATTTGTGCATAAAAATGCACTATTTTGTTATTAAGTCACACAATTTTGATTTGTGATTGATTTTTTATTTTTCAGATAAGTTTTAGAAAAACTCCATTGCTCTTTCAGGGGAAAAAAACCTTATAGGTTGAATAATGTCTTTTTAACATGTTTTACAGGTTTTTTGTGGGATAAGCTTCATACAGCTTAACAATAAATTTTTTTCTTGACTTAATTTCCTGTAATTGCTTTGGAACTTACTGTGGCATTTCAGACAGCTTTATTAGAAGAAATAGAAAATATACTACATTCTAGTTGATTTTTGTGTGAAAATTGCCTGTTGGCCAATGCTGTAGAAGCTCAAAGTGCTCCTACTAGGGACAAAACTGTAATGGTGGTTGTATTTTTTTTTTCAGCAGACAGATACTATGTTTTTAGTTCTGGTGTGGTTTTTGGTAGTGAGAAACCTGTAACATAGGGATGGGGTGAAACTGGGTTGTCGACAGATGCGAAACATCAACTGTAGAAGAAACAGTATTAATACATTTCCCCTCTAACAGAATCAGCTGTTGAGCTGGTTTTTTTAACATGAAGAGATGAAGATACTCGGCACTTGTAACCAGAAAACTCTTCTAGCTACTTTTTACAGCAGTCACTCTGCATGCAGAATTTTGGGTTCTGAATTAGGAGAAGTTCAGGGCTTAAACATAGATGGAAATAGTTGCAAGAGGAAGATTTCTATAGCAGTTCACTATTTTTATAGTGTTCATAGCATTTTCATAGAATTCAGTATATGTTTAAGGAGTCAGATACTTACTTCAGCTTGTCCTTATGGCCACTTAATTATTTTCTCCTCTTTAGTAAAGTTTATAATAAATGGTACTTTATCAATATCCTCTGACATTTACTCTGAAACAGTACTATGTCAATGCACTTACAGCTTGAAAAGTAAATTAATTCATTTCTTGTACAGTATAAAGTGGATTTTTGTATTTATTGCAGGATGGCTTTGTAGTGCGAATATTTGCCACGAGTACTGAGCCAGTATTGCAACAAGAACTGCAGCTTAAGCTTGCAAGAAAATGCTTACATGCCTGTGGCATCTCATTGTTTGATCTGGAGAAAGATTTGCACATTATCAGTAAGTTCTCTTCTTTGAAGGTTAATTACAAGGCTGGTAATTCAAACAGGAGAGCTAAAACACTGTGCTTTCCTTTGGCTCTACTATGTGCAGGAAGGTAGAGCTCCATAATAAACACATGGAGAGAGGTTTAAAACCATTCAAGCATTACTTGAATCAGTCAAATCCATACACCCATTTGGAACCACCTTTCTGTCTCTAGTACTGTTCATGGTTTTCCAGTATTTTCCTTCAGTTGTATAATAAATATATAATTGTTTGAAGCTTGGACTTTATAAAACATAGTTAAGCTGCAGAACTCCTTGCTGTGGGTCAAAGTTAACAAGTTACAAGTACCACTGGCTGGATTAAAGGGAGAAAGAATTACATTGAAGAACACATTTGCATCAGAATTTGAAGTGAAGAATTGTTAGTATCTATGAAGGTATTTTGAGAAAACATCACTTGGCCTTTGATTTGGAGTATTTTTGCTCTATTGAGCTTGCTTTTGGCTCAATCAGAACAGAAAAAAAACCCAACCATATTTGGCTTCATGGACCAGCAGGGGTGACTGGTCTGTGAAACTGCCTGATTAAACTGTTCAGTTAACACAATCTTACTTGCACAGGTACAGGGTTTGATGAGGAATCAGCTGTCCTTGGTGCTGGGAGAGAGTTTGCACTGATGAAAACTGCTAGTGGAAAGGTACTGAAAATGTTCTGTAGTAAATAGCAAATTGCACTAACAGATTTCTGTGTTTTTTAATTTAATCATTATTTTCCATAATTTCTTTTTGCCTTTTCAGTATGTTAGAATGTATGTCTAGGACTGTATTCAAATATAGTTTTCAGAGCCTGCTTTAAGACATAAAAGGCAAATAGTTATTTAAAAGCATAAACAGATAGTTGGAACCCCTGAGAAATCCATGACTTGAATTTATAGGAATTTCTACAGTCAGTCTTATAATGAAGGGCTTTGTTTAACTTTGGGAAACAAAACTGTCTTCTGTCTACAAATGATGTGTTAGCACCTTTGCAAATTTTACCACCTCATAGCTTTCCCCAGTCTGACTATAGTAATTTATTTAAATCCCATCCTGATTTTTTTTCTGGTATTTTAGAGAATTATTGATTCCCCTATGCAATTTTTTCAATTGATTTCTTAAAACCTATTCTTAATGATTTGATATGTTCTGCTCAGTGGAGACTTTTTGAGGCATTTGCATAATAATGGAAATTTAGAAATAGTACTGTCACTGACTCTTTACATTATTTACTGTGTTTCTATTTCAGTGTGAAAGACTAATGCTGTTTATCTTGTAGAAACATAGTTCTTAATTACATGTTCAAAATTGTATTGCTTTGTTGGAATGAAGGCCTTGCTCTGCTGCTATCAGAACAGTGAGATTGTTGAAAATGTTAGAGTAAATATTTTTAAAGATAGTTTACTGGTATGTACCAGAATTTGATCAAATAGAACTCTTCAGAATTGAGGGAGACAAATTAATTTTATCATTCAACTAACAAAAGTGCCTGTTCAGTATAAAGTTAACAAATTTCCTGGGTTTGGTCTATAAAGTTGTCTCTAAGGTAGGAAATACAGTATGTAAGGCAATGTAAAATGGCTTCAGGTGCCCCATAGGTTGACATACCAATTTTATAGAGCTGTTGAGTTGCATGGTTCTAAAGGAAACTCTTTAGCTCATGTCAGTATTTTTGTGTTTGTTCACATGAAAAATCTTACTCTGTTATTTATGTAGTCAGTGGCCACTGTGCGTTTACTAAACCTGTTTTACAAATGTGTTGAAGCATATTAAAGTATGTAGTAATTTGTTATTTTAAATTGATTTTATTGTTATAATACCATCTTGTTTTTACACAGACCAGACATTTTTGTGAGGTGTTTTAAATGCTTCCTCTGAGTCGTTTCTTTGGTTCTTTCTTGTGTGTTCAACTCATCTAGCCAAACAATTATATATGAAAACTCACTCAGTGGCTCAGTAGAAAGCACATTCAAAACAATCTAATCTAAGAATTTAGTCAGAATGTTTCCCGCATTAAGTCAAAACTGATGGGTTTGGGACAGATATACTGAAATGGGAAGTCAGGAAGAGTGCAGTGTGCTTTGAAATGAATTAAAAACAATGAAACTTTGAGAATTATGTAAGCTTGAAGTGCTTGGCATAACTATAACTGATAAACTTTTTTCTCCTAGATTTATTATACTGGCAAATATCAGAGCCTTGGAATCAAACAAGGTGGCCCTTCTGCTGGCAAATGGGTTGAACTCCCAATCACAAAATCTCCAAAGATTATTCAGTTTTCTGTTGGACATGATGGCTCACATGCTTTACTTGTTGCTGAGGATGGAAGCATATTCTTCACAGGCTCTGCTAGTAAAGGAGAGGATGGTGAATCAAGTATGTATCATTGCTTGCTTGACCAGTGGTTAGTAAAAGCCTCTTAAAGAGTTTTTATTTGAAAAGAAGAGTTTCGGCATTTTCCAGGAACATGCAAGCATGCCATTTGTGCTGGAGATTATGCTGCCTGCAAGTCCTGACAACCAGTGCGAAACCTCTCCCAGCTACAGAATCCGATCTGTGTTCTACCACAGTTTGGGTTATGTGGTGGAAGTACTATTTTAGACTTGTCTCAAGAAAAGACAGTAGTAAATTTGGTCAAGAGGCCATGCTGTCTGCCTGAGACTTTGAAAAACTGTGGAGCCAAACTTTTGCCTCTTGGCTCTTGTTTTATTGAGCTTTGGAAATGGGTGTTTTGCTGGCTGGTGGAGGTGCATTGATGAGAACTTGTAGAAGCAGATCAACTAAGCTTGATTAAGCAGGATTCTTCAGACATTAAAGAAGACAGATTAATTTGATCTTTGGACTAACAAATGCCTCATCAATATAAGATTAACATGTTTCCTAGTCTTGATTTCTGTAGTTGTGTTTGTAGGTTGAAATAGACTTTGTAAAACAATTAAAGAGATCTTAAGTGCCCCGAAGCTGTGATCTGCTGTAATATTGAATTAAATACTTCACTTTGGGAAACAGATGGTAAATGATGATATTGTAGATTAATAAAAACAATTAAAGTGATTTGAAATACTTGAAGAATCATTTCTAAAAGATACTGATCATGTCTTGGCTTGCCATTGAATTTTTGAGAGGAGCCAGTATAATCCAATTAAAATTTGATCAGGAGATTGTACATATAGTTAGTTGTTAGTTTGGATTTTTTTCATTAGTGGTCTGAAAACTAGTGGTTATGCTGTGATGGTTTGGGGATTTTTTGGTAGATTTACTTGTAATTTATTTCTTTATTTAAAGCTAAAAGCAGACGGCAATCAAAACCATATAAGCCTAAAAAAATTATTAAAATGGAAGGAAAGATTGTCATATCTACAGCGTGCAATAATGGAAGCAGTTCTGTAATTTCCAAAGATGGAGAACTCTACATGTTTGGAAAAGATGCTATTTACTCTGATAGTACAAGTAAGTTAATACTGGCCTTTTAAATTATTTTTCAACTGAAGTAATTGAAATTAGTATGGAAGTTTTTAGCCCATGAAAATGTTGTGTGTTTCTTACCTTCATAATGTATTTCTGACATTCTGTTGATTCAGACAAATATGACAGAAGGGTAGAAAAAGGTAGTTTCTGAAAGTTCTGTAAAATAATTTAGCATCAATGGTGACAAATATCCAAAGTAATTCTTCCACTAAGGAGAAGAAAAAAAAAAATTAACTTGTGTTAATCTGACACAAGAATGCCACACAGGAAAAAGTCACAGAAATAAGGACATGCTTTGGTGCGAACAAAGGCTGCTGGAAACTAGGCCTTATGTGCTTCTCTGCTCATAAGGTAGCAGGGGATCCTGTACACCACAGTTTAAGTAAAATATTAATGAAATAAACTCCAATGGCTTTATGTCTCCTTTAGAATTCTGTTCCAAAACAAGTGATTTGCAGCAGTTTTAGGTTTGCTTTTGGCTTTTCATTTTTTGCAGGACAAGTGGCCTAGGCCTAGTTCTCCTTTCACTTTTTATTCTAGCACTTGTTTTTTATATCTGTTTTTCTCCCTTGCTGTTAATTTTTAAATTGTCAGTATCCAGTAACAAATTTGTTTCATCACTGAGTTTCCTTCTTGGCTGGAAAGTGCAATTTTTCACTCAAGTGTTTTATGTCTTACAGGTTTAGTAACAGATTTGAAAGGCCATTTTGTGACTCAAGTAGCCATGGGCAAAGCTCACACCTGTGTGTTAATGAAGAATGGGGAAGTTTGGACATTTGGAGTAAATAATAAAGGACAGTGTGGACGAGACACAGGCTCTATGAGCCAGGGTGGAAAAGGTGTGGGACCTTGATTTTTTTTTTTTTTTTTTTTCCCTTTTAATTTATGTGCTGGCAAGTATCAGAAGTGAAAACAAAGCTAAACATTTTGTTGTAAAATGTAATTGCAGCACTAAAGCCTGAATACATGCAACATGATTTAAAAAATCAAGCATGCCCATGCACAGAGAGATTTCAAAAAAGTCAGTGTGCTGGCTGAGCAGGCAAATCAGGCATTCTTGGTCATTCATTTTAAAACCTGATCTGTGGGTGTTCTTCAGAGCTTCAGCAGTTCATAGACACATAGTATAGTTGGAGGTGGAAGCAGTCTTTTAAAGGTCATTTAATGCAGCCCCCTGGCGATGAGCAGGGGCATCTTCAACTAGATCAGGTTGCTCAGGGCCCTGTCCATCCTGTCCTTACCTCTCTGGATGACCAGAACCCTCTCTGTTGGCCTCAGAAAGCAAGTATTTCTTATTTCAATATCTTAATTAGGTTTTGGAGTTGAGAACATGGCAACAGCAATGGATGAAGACCTGGAAGAGGAACTAGATGAAAAAGATGAGAAGTCCATGATGTGTCCTCCAGGCATGCATAAATGGAAGCTGGAGCAGTGTATGGTGTGCACTGTATGTGGAGATTGCACAGGCTATGGAGCCAGCTGTGTTAGTAGTGGGCGTCCTGATAGAGTGCCTGGAGGGTAAGCACATGTATGGGAATGTGGGTGGTACAGTGAGCTGGATGGCTAAAGCACTTCCTGAATGTGAACTGAGTTGAAGTTTCCATCTAAAGTAACTTTATAGCTAAATCTATACTAGTATGTGCTTTTAAAATCAGAAATGGCTTAAAAATTCTGTAAATAGCTTGTGGCTGCAGGTGATTTAGTTTCTAAACTGGTTTTTTACTTTAGCATGTAGTTCTTCGCTAGAAGCTGTTGGATATGAGCACCACTATAACTTCTGTCTCTTGACAGAGCTGCTGGCTCAGGATAACTTTTCTTCATCCTGTGATGGAAGTTTATGTTGCTGTTCAAGTTGCCTTTATCTGTTACTTCTTAGTTGAGCTGCAGAGGGCCACTGCGTCACCATTACTATTTCTTCAGTATTTTGTGTGCTCATTGTTTCCTTGTTCATGTTTTCATGTGGTGTGCATTAAATTGAAGAAAGAAAATTAATGCTGAGAAGTCAGTTCAGTGGATGGTCAGTGTGTGGTCCTAGTGCCATGCAACAGCAGCTAGGGTTTAAACTAGCTGTCCTTCCTGTTTATCTCAGGAAAACTTGTGTGCCATAGGTAGAACAAAGTAATAATCTGTTTTAATTGCAAAGGCATCAGTAATGCACAAAAATAAATGGTAGTGATAAAGCAACTCTGTTTGCTGCAGAATCTGTGGCTGTGGCTCAGGTGAGTCAGGCTGTGCTGTGTGTGGCTGCTGCAAGGCATGTGCTAGAGAACTGGATGGCCAGGAAGCAAGGCAAAGAGGAATCCTTGATGCTGTGAAAGAGATGATTCCTTTAGATCTCTTGCTGGGTAAGTAATACAAAATTAGCAAAAAGGCTTTTAATTCTCATTTTTACTGCACCTCTTTTTTTCCCTGTTGTTGTCCACTACATTTGTTTACACACTTTGTTACAGGAGAGTTTTAGTGTAATATTGTTAAAATGGTGCTTAACAGTCAGATTTATTTATTGCTGATACAGCAAAGTGGGATCATTCTGTTAAGTGAACTGTTCTAAGTTTACCCTTACTGTAGTCACCTGTGCCACTTTGTGACCTGTGGAGTTACGATACTAATGTTGATACTACAAAGTTGTTCTTGTCCTTTTTGATATCCTGAAAGTTTTTCTATAATGTTTTTATCAGGATTTAAGCATTCTTAAACTAAAACATGGCTAATTCATGTAAAACCTTTTAAAAATATAAGCAATTGTAGACTTGGTTTAATAATACTTTTTGAAACTTTTTAGGGGAGAATGAAGATAACCATGCAACACATAACTACATATATGTATATGCCTAAGTACTACTTAGTGATGTTGGAGTTGTCAAATTAATGAGAACCAGAAAATTAGGAGATAAAGCTTAGAACTCCAAATTTACTCAAATCCTTTTGATTTACTGTCAGGGCCATGTAAGGAGCAGCTAGTAAGTAGGTTTTCAGTTTTCATATACTTTACTTCTTTTATGTTTTATTACCACTACAACAATTTTAAAGATAATTTTATGTATTTTATTTTCTTAATCTATTTAGCTGTCCCTGTTCCTGGAGTTAATATTGAAGAACACCTTCAGCTACGACAAGAAGAAAAGCGGCAGCGTGTAATTAGGAGGCATAGATTGGAAGAAGGAAGAGGTGAGTGACTTACTGAGAAAGGCCTTGAATAGCTTAAGACACTTCTGACTCTGTTTTCTAAGAATGAAAATAGTCTTCCTCCAGTGAGCCTGTACAGTGATGAAACTAAATCAGGTCCTAAGTAGGTAGTTTGTTATGTAGCATGCTTTTAGAAAATGGCGGAAAATCTGTGTTTAACAAAGTTTGCACATAAGAATCAGAATTTTAATGATGAAAGGAGCATTTTATATCACTTTCACAGATGAGTTTTTATTTTTTTGCCATTTCCTAGTTTAATGATTGTTTTTTAAAATGTAGATCCTAAAACATATTTATATGAAGAAAGGACTACAAGTCTGTCTCATGCTATTTATCTATTATATGAATTATCTAATTACTATAATAAATTATTCCATTTCTGTTGTATAATGGTAGACAGAATTGTCTTTTATAAAATGAACTTGTCTATATTTGCAAAACATGAGAATATTGACACAGACTGAATTAAAAAAACAAAACACCACTGCAACATTTGAAAATTTTCTTATGTTTTATCTACCTCCTTGTTGGTTTTCCACACAAAGAATAATCTGCCTCAAGAACTTTTCAGTACTGTTCATGTTCTAAGATACCTCAGTGTCTTGTCAAATTAAATATGAGTAATTTAGACTGATGTAAACTGTAATATTTTTGTAAAGCACGATAATGTGGTTGCTAAGATTGTGTGTTGAGAAGAGGAATAACTTATTGGGATATATGCTCTTTCAGGTTCCTGTAGTTTTAGTAAATACCACTTTGATTCTTCTCTTATGAATGAGATATTGGGTTTTTTTGAATACAAAATGTGCCTTGTAATCCAAATTATTTCCTAGACTGTGCCAATGATTCTTGTGATGTGAATTGTGTCTTTATTTTACTTGCATTAAGAAATTGCTGGTTTTAACCACAAATAAGGAGCAACCAGAAAGCTTGTAGTTGCCTATGCATGTGGAATAGGGTGGAATATTTATTTTTCTTTGTATCTTTGTGGCTAATTTTAGCTGTGGGGTGAAGAGAGGAAGCCTTTGTTTAGGTCATGTCAGAGCTGCTGCATGCTTCTGACAAACGTTGGGTGCAGCTAACAATTTTTTATTGAACCCTAATTAAATGCCAAGGCATTATTGAAAGGTACTGCTGTTCAGCCCATCAGTGATGACAGAACTGGGAGGTAAATTTCAGTTAAAAGAAAAAGAAGAGTGGCAGAGAAAAATTTACATTTGCTTCTATTTCTGTGGTTAGAAGTAGAACCAGAGCAGCTTATCCCTTCTGTATGCCATCTGTTTCAAAAAGCAAAAAAAGATCACTTGCACAGTAGCAGGAATGTGCTGTTATGTTTGTTTTACAGGTGTATGGGAGAAAGGAGGTTGTAGCCAGGTGGAGATTGGTCTCTTCTCCCAGGCAGCCAGTGACAAGACAGGAGGACACAGTCTTATGCTGCACTAGGGGAGGTTTAGGCTGGACAGTAGAAGAAATTCTTCACAGAACGGGTGATTGGGAATTGGAATGGGCTGCCCAGGAAGGTGGTGGAGTCACTGTCCCTGGAGGTGTTTGAAGGGAAGCCTGGATGTGGTACCTAGTACCATGGTGTAGTTGACATGGGGGTGTTTGATCATAGGTTGGACTCAATCTCGAGGGTCTTTTCCAACCTAGTTAAACCTGTGATTCTGTGTAGGGACTGTAGCTGAAAAGATGCTGTTGTCCAGCTTGTTGCACATATTTGTGTTACATTCTCTATCTAAAGAGGATTGAAATACCATGCTTGTATGGCTGTGGGAGATAGTGGGTATGCCAGTCTGGAAGGGTTGGAGATTAGTCTCCTGTTTTGGTTCAGAATGACTTCTTGTGATAAAGCTGGGAGCAGTGTTTCACGAATACTTAGAGATCTTGTTTTATATAATCAGGTATGAACATTTGATTTGATAATCAATCTTGATTTGCATAATTAGATTAAAGAGCTTTTTTGCTTTTCCATCCAAATGCTGAAGTTTTTCATTAATGAGTTGGTGCAAAGAGTAGCACCATTCTTGACAACTCTTATGGTGCTACTCTTTTCATAAAAAGAGAGAACAAGAACATCTAAATAATCTACTAGATTTTTTGTGCAAAAGGTTTTGCAGTCTGATAAAACATAGTTATAACAGTGTTAAAAGAACAGGCAGGTTATTTGTTGCTTAGTTTTCCCAAGAGTTTTAGTATTTGTGCATATGGAACTGAACAAATCTATGCTAATGAAATACCTATTTGGAGATCCAGAGACAACTGTCAATGTTTCAATTTTGTGAAAATGCTGCTTAGTCAGTTAAAGGCTGGACCAGCTCTTTAGGGCCTTTCCTTAAGGTACATAGTGTTTAGTTTGTCAGGATTCTGATTTCTGGGTTATTTTGTGTGTTAATGTGTGTCTTTTGTTCTTTTATAAGAAACAAACCATGCATAGTTTATGATGGTCCAGAATAGGATTCATCACTGAATGTTGCTGCACACTCTTTAGTTCCAGTTGGTGACCTTTATTCTATACGAATATTTTCAGTAAATCTTGAATGTCTTGTAAACAAGAAAAAAACTTTAAAAATACAGGAATACTTCATTCCTAAAACAGTCATACAAATAAAGCAAAAAATCATAAAGAAACCTCTCACCTATTTGCCCACTGAATGTGTTGAAATAGGACTAAAGTTTAGGAGAGAGGTGTAAGAGCAAAAGTGCTGGCATTATACTGATTTTTAAGTTGTCTAATTGTTTGTGCTTCTTTACCAGCACTCCAGATTTAATCCTGTTACAGTGACCTGTGATATAAAAAAAATATGTTCTTGGGGTCCACTTGCATTAAGAGCAAAAGTGATAGTTATGGTCTGCAGGTGTGGCAATAATTTAATTAATTCACAAGATCAGTTGTGGTCTCTTGTATTGAAAAAGATAAGAATGCTCATCTTCATTTGCATTTGTCTGAAAATGCTAACCCTGAATGTGATTGTTCTGGGTAGAAGTAGTTGTTAATAGCTGCAATATCAATTACTTGGTTCGATGTTATTGTCACAAGCAATTAACTCACTTCTCACACACAAACCAAGTGGCCTGCCACTGTTGTAAGGGACCTGCATACATGCTGTTCAGCAACAGCACATTAAGTAACTTCAGAAATTTTAAGTGCTTATGCTGAAGATTTCTTTGTTTTTTACATTGAAATGAGTCACAAACTATAGTTTATGGTGGAATTGTAACCAGTAATGATTTCTATGTTTTGAATCAATTATTTATGTTGCTGTAGTCAAGAAAGAAATTTGGCTTTAGTGGAAAAAAATAGATCCTTTAAATTAATAGTGGGTAAAAAGTGTTTGCTTGGGATAATCAACTATTTAAAATAGTATTTATTAGAGTTTTTTGCTCTTTTCTGCACACAAGTTACTGTGACAAGCAGTGAAGAGGGCTCAAAACCAATTCCACATTTCTGAGTTGGGTGTATGAACCTTCTGAGAAGTAAAGCCAGCTGTATTCATCACAGCTTCTATGCTAAATCATAATATCTCAACATAATTATTGATGGAATTGTCTCAACTCTTCACTGTCTGTTCTTGTGGTGAGAAGTGAAGGAGCTGATTTTCCATATAGTGAAGTGGTTTTTGTTTTTCAAGCTGGTTTGGGGCTTGATGAGAGTAAAGAGATGAATATGGACATAGTTGCACTTCATTCTTTTCTGTGGCAGTGAGGAAGTTTTGTGTGTTAGAATGTTCAGAACATGGTTAATTATTTCTCCTTTCCTATGAAACTATTTTTTTCATCCTGGGGGCATTAAATTGCCTTAATGGATTACAGAAATCTGTGGGCCACATGTGCAATTAATGTAATGAACCTAAGACTAGCTACCTCTCTATTTTCTGAGAGAGGCAAAATTTAAAGCTGTTCCTGAGACTTTTTACTTTTTCAGATTGGTATATGAAGTAATAGAAGTTGGAATAATCAAAGATTTCAATTTATCACTCAAAGATAATTTTGTGGTTTTTTTTCAGAAGGCGATGAGAATGTTAAAATAGCTTTTTAAACTATATTTAACTAATAAGCTATAAAATACAGAAATGGTTCTCAATACAGCAGTAATAAATGGTTTCATGCTTCATTGGTATTTCACTACTACGCTTTCTTAGCCTATGATGTAAAAACCTCTAGATGATTGTTACTGAAATGCAGATTTGGTGTGTAATTAAGCAAGGTTTAGCTTTTGATGCCCTTACAGAAAAGGAAAATTAATTTTCATCAGTCTTATCCTACTTGCAACAACAAAGAACCCACAGAAAATTGATTATTTTAGTCCAAGCTGCTCTGTTTTATGACAGTGTAATCTGAGGCTGCCTAGATTTGGGCATTTTCTCATTTTCCTGAAGTGTAACTGATTCAGTTACTTAGTGATTAGTTTTACCATGGTAGGCTAAGTATCATACAAATCTGTTTAACATCTGCACAAGCTGCTCAGAGCTTGGAATCTGTTTGTCCGTTCATTGCTGAACATGTACCTAAGTACTCAGCAGGACTGTCTGTACAAGTGCAATATTGAGTGCAATATTACTTATTAAATAATCATGCAGCTTCTTTTTATGGTTTAGTTAAATGCTTATTTGGATGCTTTCAGGATTACTTTTGTTTCAGTGTTCTTTAAACAAACCAAAACTGGTCAAAGCCCCCTATCTTTTCACTTGAAACAATATTGAACTCACACGACTTTTTAAGAAGGCTTTCAAGGGAAAGCTGTAGGCTTTTGCCCCTAATGACCATCAGGTATGGTTCTATGAAGTTACATTGTTGTGTCTGTGATTCCTTTCTGAAAGTACTAATTATTGTTATTAAAACTGATGTTTAAAGTAAAAATATTTATACTATAGTTTCAGAAGTCAGATTTGTAGTAGACACCATGACCCAGTTCTGGTTAATACATTCTGTTTTAATTTGCTTCATGTATTTATATGTGGAAATGCATCTTTCATATTTGTTTAACAATACATATGAAGTCAAGTATTCAGAAGGGAGAAAGGGTCAAAATTAAGATTATCATAAACCTTACTTCCATCTCATTCTCTTATTACTCCCACATTGCCCTGCATGCATGTGTTGGCTAGTGTACCTCTCTTTTTCCCCTTTGAAAGACCTTAATTTTTCTTCCACACCTGATTTACAATTTAAATGTTGCTTTAAGACTACAGGAAGAGTCATGTATCCTGTCTTTATTTTCAATGTTTTGAACAAAAGAAGCAAACTGCAATTAACCTTAGTGCCTGTGCATGACAGTCTCCATGAGTGTTTTTGTCTTAATGGTAAATTGCTAGCCATAGTTGGAAAAATACATGTTTTCTACATGCACATAATTATTAGCCCTGCCTCATAAGAATATTAAATTTTGTTTCCTTAAAAGCTTTATAGGTGGGACATTATCTCATTATAATGTTTTCCACTTCTAGTGGAACTAAAGTGAAGCATTTGTCTCTAATTCCATTTTCTGAAATATTTTTTTTCAAAATTTGCAATCTGTTGACCTATTAAGATTACTAATTTCATATATTAGGGTTTTATCTTCCTGTTTTATTACTAAAAAAAAAAAACCAACAAAAACACACCCCCACAAAAAATTGCTTGGTCTCTTTCAAGAAGCCAAAAATAGGTTTTTACAACAGAGGGTATGACCTATCCTAGGACTTAGCTCTGCAACCTGAATTTATACCACTTTTCTGTGTGTATGTGTCATCATGTACTATTTTTTCAAGTAGCCTGCTGTGTTCAGTGCACTGTTGCAGAAGTCAGCATTTGAGATAATTGATTTCGGTCTCCTGCAATCACAGCTTGCTAAATAGCATTTGTTTAGGGTGAGGTACTAGAAGAAATCAAAGTATGTGTTATGTAAAATCAAACATTAAACTTTCAAGTTGTGTCTAAGAGCTTAGATGGCCAAGAATGCCAAAGCACATTAAGTGCATGTAGGATGAAATAATTGTGTACATTTTTCTGAAGTCCACGGCATTATTTAATAAATGCATTCTATTTGGAGAAAATTAAATTATTTCTGTGGTTAAATAGATTTTTTTTAATGCTTTGAATTCCCTGCGAAACAATGTCCATTTTGAAAAGTCTGGACCAAGAAAGGTAAGCTAGTCTTGACATTTCAGCTTGAACTGCTCAGCATCTCAGCTCAGCTATGGAAAAACAATCTGTGAAGGGAGAGAGCAAATGTCATTTTGCATCATACAGCAACTGATTTAAAATAGCTCTGTAGTCTACCAGTGACTCCTCTTTGCTTATCTCTGTCACTCGATCTTCTAAAGTAGAGACTAGTAATAGATTGTTATTCCCCCTGCAGATCTATCTTAGAGGCTTCTGAAACAGTTTTCCAAATAAAACTCTGCAGGCATTTTTTAACGAATTAATGGAAGTATCTAATGCATGACTGGATTGTTCCACCAGAATATTCTTAGCACTTAAACTTTGTTCCCTTTGTACAGGCAACCTCAGATGTGAGCAGAAAGCAATTCACAGTCTCCATGAATTGTTGTAGTGTTTTGTTGCCTGTGTTATTTTGGAGCAAGAGGGAGGTACTTTGCACCTTGGCAGCAGATGACCAAGGAGGCAGACATCACAATGCAATTAAAATGTAGATTTTTATTTCATTTTTGTAGTTTCCTATTCTATTATGATCATTTTACAGATTTAGCATGCACAAAAAGCCAAGGAAGATAACAGATGTGTTACATGGATTTGGGTACAAATTACTATGAAATGCCAATCTATTCATTTCAGTTTATTTTGGATTCAAGTTCTTTACACAATGGTAAATAAATGTAGAGTATGCTGGAATATCCAGAAGCAAAAAGAAATCCTGCATTGGTCAGAAGATTAGATTGTCACAGAACTGTCGTGTTGACTGGGAGAGTGTATTCAGATGAGTAGCTAGAAAACTACTGGCAGCTGGGTGCTAATGCCATGCTTGAGATGACAGCCTCTTATGCTTACTAAACATCGTCTGTCTTAAAAATCTCCTGTAGTTCTTTTGCTCACCCTACTGCACTTCCTTCTGTCCTCCTGAAATTCTCTTTTGTATCTTTGCTCTTAGCAATAAAATGCCAAAGGCTGCCTTCAGAGCTGTCTCATTCCCTGCACTGTTTGTTGTGCAAGGATGTTTTGGAACTTCAGAATGTTTGCCAAAGTTATCTTAGAGATCATTCATCCACCCACAAATATTTTAAATCTACACTCTTCAGGCCACACTCGTTGCAGTCTTTGCATCTCTTTTTGCAACTTTGCTGATCTGCCTTTCACTTGTGTTGTGTTGTCCTGTCCATTCTCTGTTTCTTCAGATTTTAGTCTCTTGAGAAACTTTCCAGTAAGTCCCACCACTACTTTTGCCTTATTTTCTCATGTTCTTCATTCACTTTTCCTCTGTATCATTTGTCCTTCAGACATTTTTAGCTTTCATAATCTTGCTTGTCATTCATCTCTTTCCCCTTTTGCCTTTTCCTGGTGTGCCTCAGGATATTCCTCATTATATCGCCTCACTTGGTAAGAAGCAAAATATGGTGTAATTTTTTGTGTAAGTCAAAACTCTGGAAAGTAGACTAAAAAACACAGCATGTTTGGCAGAAAGTAATGTTTACTAAAAATGTATATATTAAATGGAAGTTTGAATTCAGAGGAAACTGAAAAGGGGGGAGCACAACAGTAAGACAGTTAAAGGAATAATCTGCAAGATGAAGGTAAATCAAAAGTAAATATGATGATCCTTGATTAGGAGAAGGAGCTCTGAAATTAGCGAGAGGATCTGTTCTGGAATAGAGTCCAAATAAATACAGCAGACCAAAAATAAAAATTCTATGCTATGTGCCAAAACAAACATGACTTATGAAGTTTTGGACCATTATATTATCTAACATGTATGAACCTCTAAGCTAGACCGTTGTGTATTTTTAAAGCATTTTTCATTTTGTTTTTTAAGTGAATGCTAAAATTTGGGAGCTTCTCTGTATGAAGAAAGTTTCTTCATCTGAAGGTTCTAAAGCTACAAAGATTTGGCCAAACTTCTGCTTAAATGTCTATCCATGGTGTTTAGTATTAGTGAAGGAGGTGATGGTATAAAGTTGACAGCAGAAAACCTGAGGCAATGGGCATTTATTAAATGTTAACCTACACTGTCTTCTTAATAAAGTTCAGCGAAGGAATGAGAGTGTAAATGAATTTCCAGAAAAGGAGGAATATTTGTATTCTAAGTTTTGCACAAGCAGTTTATAACACAGCAGCCTGATTTGGTGTGCTTTTGGTTACTGTTCGTGGAGGGGCTGGATTTGAGAACCTGTGGAACTGAGTGTCACTTGGTCGAATTAGTTGCTTCTGATTCATGGTTTCCATTGAATATGAGACTTCTGAAAGGACAAGAAGTGTCCAAAAATTCTTGGTGACATGCTTAACCTATAAAACAGGAGAAATACAGATTTAAGAAGCAAATTCCTTGTCCGTTACCTGCTTATACTCATCCTCAATTAAGCATAGTACCTCACTACCTAAGTCTAGATTTTTAAAAAGGAAGAGCAATCTGGAAAAAAATTTAAATGCATGTATCATTGCTTTCTTTAAATCAAGTCTTCTCTTGAAGACCTTTAAATAGATTGAAAAATATTTTCAAAATTAATGGATTTCAAAACTACTAAGTAGATAAGAAAAGAGTCATATGATTTGAATAACTTTGTTCATGAAACATGAAACTTTTTCTCTAAAAGTTCCAACTCTGCGTCTTAAATATAGTAATTGCAAACAAGTTTATGGTGGTGGTTTTTAAATTTAGCATTTATATTATGATCTTGTTCCAAATCAGTATTTTGAATGTTATATTGTAGGATTTAAGGCACGATAATTATTCTTTTTATCTTTTAAAGGCAATAATGGGTATTTGCTATCAAATTTTACTCTAGTGTGAGTTATTTCCATTGCTTGCAGTACAGTTGCATACTTGGAAATTCAGGTAAAACTATCACTGTGGGATATTTATTGGTTTTTCACATAAGTTATCAAGAAATGGCAACTTTCTTGTATTTTAAGGTCTTTTGAATGTAAGAAAACAAGATTATAATTATTATTCTTTTTGTTTTTTCATTGCTTTTAATTTGAATTTTGTTTAACATACTGTTTCCATTTTGTGAGCTTTCCTATGCATGTGCAAAATGTTTCTCCTCAGGCCCCCTTGTAATTCCTGGTCCTATTTTTATGAACCATCGAGAACAGGCTCTAGCCAGAATCAGACTCTCTCCAGCACCGCTAAAGCATAAACGGGACAAGCACAAAGGTATTTGGTCTTCCTTATTGACTAGGGTGGAAATAAACCCAGCCTCCCAGTCACTTCTTCCAGATGCTGCAACTGTCTTTTCAAAGAACTACACAAAATGAGTTCTGCCTTTGCTTCCTGTTAGTATCTTGTTACCTGAGGAGAAAGAAAACGCATTTAAATGTTGACCTTTCTTTAGAAGTGTAAATGTTCATTAGTCCACATCATCTTTGTTTTTCTTTCCCCTTTTTTTTTGTGAAATATGCATTGCCTTTCTGTGTGTCTTCTCTCATTTCTAATGCTGTCACATTCTTGAAGTTCTTTATTTTTATTGTAGGAAACTTTACATGTTAGAGTGACTCAAGACTGTTGCACTGCATTTGTACTTTTTGTCCTTTGTGTTGTGTATTTGGGGTGTTTACTTAAAAGTATCAGTTCCAGGCTTGATAATTCTGGCATAAATCTTTTCAAAGGTGTGTTATCTTTCAACAAGCCCTTTTTAGGAGTGAAATGTTTGAAATAATGTCAGCATTACTTTTTGCAAACTTTGAGTGGGGAGAATACAAATTGAAATACACATTTTTCTCTGCATTGTTCCTGAGTGAAATGTTTTTTTATAGAGTACAGGTATGGAGGTGTCTTGATATGTCAGACATTTTTGTATGTCTGGCAAGCCAGTTCATTATATCTTCAGTTTCTAAGTGTGTCATTTGTTCAGACATAAGTTACTTACATGTTTCTTAGAAAGTGGTGGTGTATTACTAACTGAACTTACTGAAGTTTAGCTGTCTCAAATCTGATCGTAGTTTGTATATCTGTGTGTTGGTGTGTCTGTACATACATCATTTACATATAGAAGATAAATATGTAAAATGGAGGTTACAGACCTGGTCAAAATAAGTAGGAGGCTCCTAAAAATGGTGAACCCAGAATGCTTCAACTCTTTTCTAAAGAATAGCTAAATATTAAAAGAGTTCGTATGGCATTTCAGTGGAATTAGTGGAAGTTACTGATTGTATTTTGCATGTATGCAAACAAACTGTATATCAGTTTAAAGCCTTATGGGATAAGTTTCAGTGTGTAGGGGTGATGGGCTTACTGAGTTAAGAACATAGTGGATGGTGAAAACATCTTAAGCTTACTTTATGGAAATGAAAGCAAAATCGGATACTTTGAATCTGCAGAACATTCAGTCTTTTTGAAAGGCATATTATCTGAGCTTTAAGTCTTGATGGATTTAGTAGAATAATCTGTCATAATCTCACTGGAGAGATTGCCTGCTGAAAGAGAACATACTGAATTAAAGTGTTGTTCGGTGAGTGACAGTTTGCTGGTAGCCATTATTCTTGAGCTGGATACTACTGCTAGTTGTACTGCAAACCCTTGACTCCATAGGCAAGTGCATAGAGGAGTATGCTTGTCCTGCCTGCATCCGTGCTTTTTTGGCACGTGTTAGTTGTTGGAGCTCATTTCAGATCAAGTATCTCCTTACAAGAGGTGTATTCATTAGTGTCAGTTTGAGGCTTATGTTGCCTCTTGGAGTTGTAAGAGCAGTATAAAGGTCTGTTTTGTGCTGAAAGACTTTGGTCAGATATGCTCATTAGAACTGAACATTTCTTTTTCTTTAAGGAAGGTTATATGGAAGGAAATACTCAGTTTATTGTAGTTCTTTGTGTCTTATGGTAAACAGATAAGGAGGTTTTCAAGTAAACTTTTAGACCCTTCTCTGCCTCAGAAGACTGCCTTTCAAAAGACAGCCATAAATTTGACTAGGACCTAGAAATACCCCTTAACTTCTCAAAGAGATTTCAAGGGGAAAAAGGAAAATTGGTGAAGTGGGTTGTTATCCAAGTAACAGGCAAGGTGAGAATTGTGAAAAAGAAAATGTATATTTTTTATCTTAGAAGGCATGCCTCTCTTCTTGAGGAAGAATGTAAAAGCAATAATAGAGCAGAGATAAAAGGACATTATCACATTGAAATCAGCAAGTTCTATTATTTTTTAAAATAATGTTTTCCAAACTGTCCTCCTTCCTTCAGATGTTTCTGCTATAGTAGTCTTCTTCACAGCAACCAGACCTTCAAGATCTTTGGGGAAGGAACGTTTAGTTTGGCTGGTAGTACTGATAAGGCTGGTACTAAACTTGCTGGTGGCCACTTCTCTGCTTGCAGCTGCAGAACTTCTCTTAATAATCATATTTAAACTTGAATGTGGACAGCTTCCTCAGGACTTCTTCAGACAATTATTGTCTAATATAAAAAGTGCATTTGATGTGTACTTGTACATACTGTCAAACTATGGAGTCATAGAATGGTTGGGATTGGAAGGGACCTTAAAGATCATCCAGTCCCAACCCCCTTGACATGGACAGGGACACCTTCCATTAGATCAGGTTGCTTAAAGCCCCATCCGGCCTGGCCTAGAACAATTCCGGGGATGGGGCATCCTCGATTTCTCTGGGCAACATGTTGCAGTGCTTCATCACCCTCAGAGTAAAGAGTTTTTTCTTTATGGATTCCCATAACTGAGGATCTGTGTAAGAAGTGATGCCTAGAGAGGATACCTAGAACAGAGGCTAGACAGTGTTAAAGGAATAAAGTAGATATGTATTGAAAAGGCCTTCAAAGGGTACACCTTGGGCAATACAAGAGCCTGGCTGTGGCTCTACCCAGGATGAACTCTGAGTCACAGGTTTTCATACTTATGTAAGTTTTGGTCCATTTCCATATTGGGGTTAATTGTCCAATTACGGCTTCAGGTCATGAAGTCCCATCTTCCCAGTTTGCTCTCCTTAATTCGCTGGTGTTTATGCTTTTTGGGTCTGAAGCTGCAACGGTGTCCTTGGTTCTCAGGCTGGAAAAGGATTGTTTTGTCTAACTGAACTGTGAAGAGAACTTGCTAACACTTTATATGAAGTTCAGAGTTATATACTAATGTAGTACAGAATATGAAATATATGAAAACTAAAACTTAAGGCATCAAAAGGGTTAATAAGTCTAAAATTTTCTCAACTGCAGAAATGAACTGAGTAGAAATAAAAAACAAAGTAAGCTTCTTCAGTCNTGAACTCTGAGTCACAGGTTTTCATACTTATGTAAGTTTTGGTCCATTTCCATATTGGGGTTAATTGTCCAATTACGGCTTCAGGTCATGAAGTCCCATCTTCCCAGTTTGCTCTCCTTAATTCGCTGGTGTTTATGCTTTTTGGGTCTGAAGCTGCAACGGTGTCCTTGGTTCTCAGGCTGGAAAAGGATTGTTTTGTCTAACTGAACTGTGAAGAGAACTTGCTAACACTTTATATGAAGTTCAGAGTTATATACTAATGTAGTACAGAATATGAAATATATGAAAACTAAAACTTAAGGCATCAAAAGGGTTAGTAAGTCTAAAATTTTCTCAACTGCAGAAATGAACTGAGTAGAAATAAAAAACAAAGTAAGCTTCTTCAGTCAGCCGAGATTCAGCATTTTGAATGCCACCTTTTTCCTGTGTTTGAAAGTAGTGGTAAATGTTCTAAGGAATATGAAACAAATACCCTCAAAAGGACTAAGATGAAGCTGAACCTTCATGGATGGAACAAGATATAGGTCAACCATTTTGCAAATACTAAGACAAAATTACCAGATGGTCAAGAAAACTTACTTGGAGTTTGATTTTTAACTTTTTGGCTATGATACCATGTGAAGGGCAGAGTAGTTTGGACCATTCATTGGAGTGAGACAGCTGACAACGAAAAACCTGCATCTAAGATTGAGTTTATAATTAGAATGTAAGTTTATTATCACTTTATTGTACATGTTATGCACTTGTGACTCTGCATATTTCACCTATAAGCTCTGTAGCAACCTCTAAAGAATCCAACATACTTACTTTTTGTGGTGCCCTCATAGAATAGATGGTTTTTACAACCATATTATATACCGGAGTATATTCCTTTTCCCCTCCGCTGTAGCTATAAAATTGGTTACAGGTGTTTCAGCTGCAGCCTGGGGTAGACAGCCCAGAAGCTGCAGGCACAGGCTGATTAGTTAATGTTGTATATAAGATCTGTAAATTATGGCACTCAGGACACCCTGTGAGGGTTGGACATCATAGAGACTAACCCGTAACTTGACCAATATGCTTTATGTGGGTAATTGATGCTGAACAGATCCAAGATTTGTTGGCATGTAATGTGGTCTGAAGAGACAGTTAGTGTAAGAATTTTTAATATACAGTCATAGTCCATTAATGCTTTTCGTCTGTGGGGTATTTAACATCTTTAGAAGTGCTTTTTCTCTCCTCCAAAGAGGGATGGTAAGTGAGAAATGGAATATCACCACCCTTGCTGTTGAAGAACGCTAACAAAATGCTTTTCCTCTGGTCTGGGCCAAGCAAGGGTCCACCATATCTTTCTGTAACGATGCTGGGTTTGGGTTTTTTGCCAGAAGAAGTCTCATTTAAAGCATATTATTTCACTTGCTATTGGGACTGAATGAGCTTTTCCTTTGTTCCTGAAAAGCAGTGGTTTTTGTGGCAGCAATATGAGCCAAGAGAACTTCTAGGCACATTTAATGGAGGAGGAAAATTGTCTTCAGGAGTTAAGAATTTTCTGAGTGCTGGTGGGGATTGGTTGGTTGTATTTGCAGTTCTCTCTCCTTCCTTCCTCAACTTTGAGATAACAGAGATGAAAACCCATGATTGTGAAGTTGTTCATGGAGCACACCCCTCTGTGTTGAGAGCAGGAAGTACTTTTCCTTGGGGTTTTCTTCTCTCTCAGAGAGATGGAGTCAAAGGTGCTGTTCAGTGGTATTCCATTTGGGTAACACTGGAGGTACTAACTTGCTCTGCCTAAAGGTTCCAGTGCATCCAACAAGAACAACATCTCTGCTTCAGTAGGCTTTTTATGCTTCCCTTTCAGGAACAGTTTTTTTGATAGTACTTTTAATGAAATGAAAAGTGCCCAATTGTTTGAAGAAAAATAAATGTGTACTTCCCTAGTTACAGTTGTTCTTTGAGACGTGCACATAAGCTTTCAGCATTCACTTTTGACTCACATTTAAAAAAAAAACTTTGACTATTTGAAAGTAATGGAAGGAAAGAGGATGACCGAGTTTATTTGCTGCCTTATCTCTAAGTGTAAGTTCTCCTAGCCAGTGCTGCTGGAAAAATATGATATGTATTGGCCATGTAATGGAGTAACAGATAAACACTGTAGTCCAGAAATATTGCTCTAAAAGTGAGCAATGATATAATAATATTTTATTTGGCTTTGTGTATTTTGCTCAAAAGACTTTTTTTTTTCCTAAACAAGACCAGCTGTTTTAGTTGCAAGGGTTTTGTACTTAACCACACATAAATTATCAAGTGCTTATCAAGTTTTGAAGATCAAAACAATTCAAAACTCTTGAGACAGTTACTAACCATGCAAAGAAGAGTTTTGACAGGAATTCCATTTTCAGTTAAAGAATTTCATACTTGAGCAAAGTAAGATAGGTATGAAAGACAGTTGCTTCTGTTCCTGCATTCTTAGAGCCTTTGAGAAGTTAGCTTTGGAAATTGAAAACGCCAACTTTGTTAAACTTTACCCTTTAAAATAAATTCATTTCTCAGATACGTACTTGCAAAACTTGCTTTATGTGAAGGTACTTGTGTCTGCATCTTGCACACTAATATTTAGTATTTCCTCAAGGGAAGTACAATGTTATGCTTTCATTTACAACTTTGGAGAAAATGGGGCTTTATCTAGAATCAGGTTTTATTTAATGGTAGTATCACATTTATCAGCTGAGAAAACAGGAATCCCCAACTTTTTATTAGTGGTTTTTGAAGCCCTTTAGAGCAGGATGTTTTTCTTACAGTGAGGCAGAAATGCAGATGTGCCTCTTTAAGTTTCTGCAGATCACTTGATACGCTGCTGTTACATCACCTGAAGACACCTGCTGCTACAATTTGCTCATGTGACTGCATAGGTGATGTGGTTGCTGTATGCCCAGTGTGTTTCATTGGAAGTGCATGCAGCCAGGACACATTCTTACTGGACATGTGTATTTCTCACAGATCAAAGTGCATTTACACAGTGGGAGAGCTCATGTTTTTCATTATTCAGCTGTTTCTGAGGGAGGAGGGGATACAGGGGCCACAGGTAGACTTCCAGAATAATCAGCTGTTTTTCTGCTTCTCTCTGAAAAACTTGTATGACGTTGGGACGCAGTAATCAGACTGCTTGCTGAATAAATAATTTTGGTGGCAATATCAGCTGCTAGAACCACTCCTGATTACTTTGGCACATAGAGTTCAATGCAAAAGTAGGCATAAAAAGTTCAAAGGTACTGTATTTGAGAAGTAGTAAAACTTGACTAAAATACTGTGAGCTGCTTAAGGCAGAATTACAGGGAAAATTGTAATTTTGAGGGGGTTGTTGTTCAACGATGATTCTGTCTCCTTATATTTGCTTTTGTTACCAATACAAAAGAAAAATAAGCTGCACACAGACCTTCAGAGACACTTCTACTAATTAGTGTGTAGTGTGGTTGTACACAACCTCAAAAATGCCATGGCAATTCTGAGAGACAGGTTTTTTTAACCATGTCTCCATTTCACACATATCCATCATGTAGTGCATGTTTCAAAGGGATACTTTACCTATGCTTTTAAGCCTAATTCTTCAAAACCATTAGTACCTATACACACTGTTCTTTACAGATGTGAACTACATGCAGATTCATGTCATTTCTATACTCAAGTCATCACTAAAAAATAGCTTTATTCTTTGAACAGTAAAATTTTTAAAAACTGGCATGTAATGAAAGTGTGAAATGACTTCACTGTATCAGCAGTTTCTCTGCAATAAAAAAAATTGAGCAATATTTATAAAAGCAGAATTATATTAAAACATTTTTGTAAGTCTGTAATTACTATGCTTCATAGACGGAATAATGAAGTCTTGAAGTTCAGACTTCCACTGATGATTATTCAGGAAAACATGTTGAAATTCTAAATAGAGATGTAAATTTAACAATACCTTGAATTTTTTGAGAAGCAACTGTTTCCCTGTATCAGTTTTGTTAATAGAGCAGTACTCAGACTTATCACAGAGAGAATGTGCAGTTATTTCTTGCTTCATGTATTTCTATCATTTCTCTATGCTAGATAGTGACTAAAGTTTAATAGGTGATGGCAACATTCTGAGTTCTGGAGAAGATGGTAGCTTGCAAGAAATTTAGGAATGACACATTGCACTTCAGTGCTTTTGTCCAATGTGAAGTCAGTTTGACTTTAGGAATCAATAATGCACTTCATACTTACTAAAAGAAATCACAGAAATGTTGTCTGAAAATGCATGGAAGCAGACAGGAAACAGACATTTCTCTTGGTGAGTTGTCTGCATTTTTAGAAATGACCTGTGTAAGTAATTGTCAGCTACTTAAAACAGGGGCTCTGTGGCTCAATTGGAGTCAAGTAAACTCCTTAAAGAATAGTAGTTGGAAAAGGTAGACTAGGCTATATTAAGTTTAACTACAGTGTTGCTTACTTACTAATGCTATCTTATTGAAGAATGAAAGTGATGGCTTTTAAGCAAAGCTTCTGAAGTTTGAATTTTCTGTTTTGCTGGGGTTTTTTGTCTGCTTTTTGGGAAGTTTCTGCTTTAGAGGATATTTTCCAATGTGTAGCTTTATAGAACATTGTTTAAAAACAGAGTTTCTGTCCTCTTCCACATCTGCTTTGATGCTGCATTTTGAGCTCTTTTGCTACTCTGTGAGTTCTCTCTTCTACCTTACAAGTGGTGGATTGGGGAGTTACTTACTATTCTTGTTCTATTCATTTTTCTAATATAACTTTATTAGACTGCATAGTACATAATTGTAAGTCTTGTTTATAGATGGAAGTGGAGAAAGAGGCGAAAAGGATGCCAGCAAAATCACAACGTATCCACCGGGGGCTGTCCGCTTTGACTGCGAGCTGCGAGCTGTACAAGTCAGTTGTGGATTTCACCATTCAGGTAAAAACAAATAAATCAATATTAATATTAATAGAATTTTTTTAAGGTTGTCATATGTGTCTTCACTGCTTTGTATTCAATTTTTAGAATGGATGTATGCAGGAGTGCTTAAAGTTGAAAACATGGCAGGGTCATTTTGTGACATCTCGAAGAATCACACCATGTGCCTCAGAGTATTGTCCAAACACTTCCTGAACTCTGTTAGGCTTCTGTGACCACTTCCCTGTGGAGCTTATTGCAGTGTCCAGCAACCCTCTTGGTGAAGAATCTTTTCCTAATATTCAGCTGAAACCTTCCCTGACATATTTTATGCCATTTTATTACAGGCTAAAGTAAGATCACCACCCAAATCCTCATATCACCTCCCTGAATCCAGTAATGAAAGGCAACTCACTATCCTTCAGCAGTGAAAAGGACTTTAAGTTTTGCGTACTGAGTTACATCAGAGCTTGTAAGCAATTTTGGAGTTAGTTTAAAACATCCTGCATGGCAGAGCTCTACTCCTGCATAGAGGTGCTAGCTGTTATGGGTTGTGGAATCTGATCTGGATCTCTTGGGAATCATAAACTGCTACTCAGAAGGGTAACCAGGACTGGTGCAGTACCATGTCATGTGTGTATGTCAGAAAGATATTTTGTTGTTTTTCAGTGGTTTTGATGGAGAATGGTGATGTTTACACATTCGGATATGGGCAGCATGGTCAACTTGGACACGGTGATGTTAATTCCAGGTAAGCTGGTAATCAAAGGACATGATTGTGTTTTACTGTACTGCTGCATAAGAAATGGCTAAATTTCTGGTTCTCTGTACCTAGCAAATGGGAAAATTCAAATATAGACCAAATAAAGTTGAAGAGCTCTTGTTCTGCACTTACTCCCTATAACCCCCTGAATAACGATGCAGTAACAGTACTCATGTACTGTATAAGTAATTTATTTAATGCATGAAAGCTTCTGTGCATAGATATTAGCATTGCTTTGATAATAGTTTGAAAGACTTCAGTCTCTTTAATTCTCCCTGCATCTATGAGAATTACATTGAAGTCTCATTAAGATTTCATTATTTCTGTAAAATACTACCTATGCAATAATTCAGCTAATATGATATTGTAAACCTAGATAAACCTGTTCCTGTTAAATCAGTGATAAGAGTTCACAGAATCACAGAATGTTCTGCATTGGCAGGGACTCACAAGGATTGTGTCCTACTCTTAAGTGAATGTCCTGCGTGGGGATCAAGCCCACAACCTTGGTGTTACTAGCACTGTGCTCTGACCAACTGAGCTAATCTCAATTCAGTTATGATGAAGTCTCATTTGTTGCTCGTCAGTTATCTCCCAAATGAAATCCCTAAGCTGTGGTGTCAGCTGTATTTTGTAGTCACTTGTTTTGGGTGTTGTCAGAAGAGTGATGTGTGCTTTCTTTGTGGTCAATGGAAATAGAGAAATCAACAGAGTTTGGAGGGTATTTGACTAACCAGCCACTGCTTACATGCTTTAGGTGTGATGTGTTTAGTAGCTCTGTAAGCCTGATCTCCATTGACTACAGTGAGAGCATAGATAATTAAATATAGATGTCTTTAATGTGAAGCTCAATCTCACCCTTAGGATCTCATGCTTAGAGTCACATCTTTTCATTAAAGTAAATGAAAAACCATTGTCCTGCCATAAAAGGAAATGTTATTTAGGTCTTTGGGCATGTACATATGCCATATAATGCATACAATGGGGCATTCTGTAGTAGGAATCTTTGAGACTTTGTGTATGTCCAGTAATGCTCAGTATCTTTATGTAAAAGGCATACAGAGCAGAGCATCCATCACCTGCCTTCAGTTCTCTCATTTCTCTTGTAGCAGTCAGGTTAAAATTACTGAACATCTATCCTGCTAATCTCTTTGGAGACTTCAAAACCCTTTATTTTGTCAAGTTCCTGAAGAAATCTTCATCATCTTAAAACTTGTGAATCCCCCTTTGGATTCACTAAGCCAAAGGGGAAGAGGGTAGAAAGAAAGTATACTGGAAATATTGCCTTGTATTGGCTGCTGTGCCTGATAGTAGTCTCTGAACTGTTACCCCTACTCAGTTTGTATTAGACTGGTGAATACAGTCTGGGTTTCTGTCTATGATAGAGTCATATTGCAGACAAGTACTTTGTTTTTCCTTCCTGGAAATTCTTGAGTATTTGTTCCAAGGAACAATGGCTTAAACTAGCAATTCAAGTTGCTGTTAGAAAAAGGTCAGTTTCTGTCTTAAAAGACTGAAGAGGTACAGATAGCAGTGACACTTATACTGGTAACTTAATGTTGCCTATTTCTAACTTTGAAATCACTTGGCTTTTCAGAAGGCTTTGGAGATACCTGCTGTATTTGTCAATATTTCAGATGGTAAACCATACATCTGTTGCTTTTTTAGATAGAAACTGGATGAAGACCAGTAGTAGTTCCAAGTAAGATCCTAAAGGAGAATATGAAAATTCTTGTGCTGAAGGATAGTGCTTGACCAGAAGTAGAAGCTGAGGAGGTGCAAGTGTCTTGGCACAGATCTTTATATCATTCGACATCAGACCTAGAAAGTGTCTGAAAAAAGCCTTGAAGAAATTTGGAGTATGTCCTATGCATGAGAACTGGCTATAGTACTATATTGCTATTTAGCACCATCATTCAAATTATAATTTCTTCATTGATGTACTTCTTTTTCCAGCTTTAAGTAGAGATCTCTCCTCTGTCCTCACAGTAAGGGATTCAGAGAAGGAAACAGGGAATCCTTATGCAGAGTTCCACCTCAGTTGGGACGCAGTGGTGCTCAGATGGCCAGCTTCTGCCAGGTCAGTGGTATGTCAGTCATGCAGTGTGTCACATTGCCTGTATTGACCTCAGGAAGAGCCTCATCTGAATTCAGGAGCTGATACCCTACTGTATTTCTGGGAGAGAGAGAGAGAGAGAGGAGAGGAGAAAAAAAGAAAAGTAATATATTTAGGCATCCTTTTGCAGACTTTTGACTTGCAATGTAAAGATTTAGTAGTGAGACTATATTTTTAAAAGACTTGAAAATGTTCAAGTATTTTAAATTCTGAACACCTGTTCAGACATGCCTTTCTCCTTAATGAAGGGAATTGTAGACTCTTCTATTAGACTATTGTAAACATCACAAATTCTTCCTCTACTTCAGTAGGAAGGAGGTAGATTACATGCCCTATCAGTTAGCTGGAACCACTAAATAAACCTGTGTAGGCTTTTTGTTGTAACATCCACAGTGACAGATAAGCTATTCACTACATGAAAGATTTGTCAGTTTGTGCTTATATTCTCCTCAAATTAGATGCTGGTGAATAGAAACTCAGTGGAAGCAAGAAATGCTTTGCAGTATCTAGTCTTGGTGAAAAATAGCATGTATTGTGCTCAGGTAAGCAAAGGCGTGTTTGTTGCTGATGCTTCCCTCAAGAAGCTGGAAGTTTTAACTGGAGTTTTAACTCCAGGATCTTTCTGTTACTATTCAAAATTTGTCTGCATTTTTTTTTTTGTACAAACTCTTGACTTCAGCACTCCAGTAGCAAGTACATGACCTGACAGTCAAGTTCCAGAAATGGAATAACTGAAATGATATGATCTTGATAGGATTTTGCTTCCAAAGGTTCAACAGTAACATAAACCAAAACTGATCAGACCTTCCATAGATGATCAGCTATGTTTCACTTGAGGATAAAGAATAGAGACTGTATTCCATTAGTAACTCCAGGGGGAAAAAAATGCGTTACATTATTTGTTTGTTAGGACCATGTTTCTAGGTGTATTTTCTGATTATTTTACTCCAGTGGCAGAGTGCAGGTCATATTTACATATTTTCACCAAATTTCCTCTAAAATTGAGTCACTTCTAAAATATAAAAATCTCCATTTTCTCTGTAATAAAGTTGTCCAACTCTGCTTGCAATGGACAGAAGTTGCTACTGGTTTCCTCTTACTCACTGCACGGTAACATTTCCCAGTGAACCGTGTTTGCAGCACCACGGTCAGCTGCCCCCAGTGACATGTTTTGGGAGCTGGCAGGCAGCTGTTGGCTGCATAAGTACCACGGACAGCGACTGGTGGAACAGGTCGTGCATGATGAATCCTTGAAGACTACAACTGCTCTGAGAAATGCTTGCCCTTTGGGATGGAAGAGGGTTTCCATGTGGACAGCCAGAATGCATCTGGACCTTCTTCAGGATCCTGAGTTAGCTGCTGCATGTTCATCTGCTCAATTATTCAGTAATTTTTACTTTTTCCCAAGGGATCTCAGGTTGCTTTCTCTGTAGCTGGGGTTGTTCTTTTGTGATTGACCAAACATTCTGTGACTTTGACACCAGCATGTCTATCCACTCCATCCCAGAAAAATAGTCCTTGTTTTCTTTGATTCAGATGGAGAAACTTTGGCTGTTAAAACTTTGCCCAGAGTCTCTCAGACTCTTCAGTGTCTGTTCTGACCTTTGCTGTGTTGAGTTTTAGGGGGATAGGGAAATACTCGATAATATCACAGGTTTTAAATTCCATGAGCACTAGTCAAACTGTCTGCTGTATTTTTTGAAATCCCTCTTCCTTTATGAAGTGAAAACTAGTGTTTTGGTTATTTTAGGATGTAGTTAAGTATCTTACATTTTTTTTCTGTTCATTTCTAAATGAACTGATAGACTGTAGTTGGCCTTCTGAAAGTTGGGTGATCTTAATGAAAAAGCTATTTAAGAGGGTAATGTATTTCATCTCTCTGCATTAGGGGCTTATTTGATTTTGTTCTGCTGTTGCCAAGAGGCTATCAAACACAGCACATATATAACATTGCTAATAGATTCAGTTGGATGAACAGCAAGAGAAATAGTTATGGTGATAATACCTTAGTTTTTAAACATCAAAAGATGAAATATTCACTGCTTTTTTTAAAATGAAGATGTGATTGATAATTCCATGCCTGCAGCTATCATAATTTTGAGTTAGAAGAAGAAAAACCTTATGATAAAAATACTTCCTTTTAACAGGAGTGCTTTTGGATTAGTTACAAGTTACATTTTATTTATGTTTTATGCCTTTTTGAGTTTACTTAAAGTTAATGAGAGACAAATGTAAAGTTTTTTTTTTTAAATTTCATCATTAGTGTTGCTAAACTATGCTTTGTGTCTGTGTATAATCATAGTGATGTCCAAATCCATGTGCCTATAGCCCAAGATAAGTGCGTAAATTTGAGTGTCATGTTGTACATCCTCTACTTAATTTTCTTCTGCCCTTCAGTCCCTCCATCTCCACTAGACACCCATTAAAAGCTACATTTACCACCAAAAAATACTTTTTCTGTATACCTGTGTTCATCCTTCTTCAGGTCATCAACCTATCTTCATGCTGTATTACTCTGTTACACATTTTCATATGTTTACATCTTCCCATCTACCCTTTTTCTGCTGAACATGATGCTTCACTTTCCTCATACTTTCTTGACTTCTATTTTACCTGCAATTCAGCCAAAACCAGAACTTTGAGATGAACCATCTTTTAGCACATCAGCTGCTAACTAATCACTAGGTAACTATGGGCTAGTCTTTTTTAATTCCAGTATAAAACAACCTGTTCTTATTTTAGATTACCCTGCTTTTGAAAGGCTGTGTTTGAAAGTAAGTTCACATAGTGCTGTCATCCTCTGTATAACTCTGAGCCCAGTTTCCAAACATAAAATTATGTGGGAATAACTTGTTCCTCAAATTCAGTCTTTAACTCCACAGGAAATAATAAGTCTAGGTAGACATTCATTATGGGATTCAAAGTCATGTATTCAAAGTTTCTTTGTTGGTATTGAAATAAAAGTTTCACTGTCTCATACTTTTTATCTTTTGTGCTCTTTCTATTCCAAGTCATCAGTTCAGGTTTTCTTTCTTTGCATCTTGAACACCCTGTCATATTTTCCCCCTTCATTTTTACTGAAATGGAAAGTTTATTTTCTTATGTCTGTCCATATTTGGGAGACAAATGGATTAGACCTTTTCATATCTCTCTTGAAAAGAGTTTGGAGAGGTCTATTCTTTATTGAGTCTGAGTTTGATGGGACAGGAGCTGATGTAGAGAAGCAGACCTTTATTTCTTTTATAATTCCCTAGCCAGTGATCTTGAGAGCACTGTAGCATATGTTATTGTATCTACATATCTGTAATTCTAGAATTATATATTAAATTAATAATTCTTATTCTATGCTGATTTCTGAGTTTAACTGAAGAGGAGGTCCTTGATCTGTTTCCCTGTAACAGAAGAGCATAAACTTAACTATCTGGTGCAGTCTTTCAAACCTCTGTATGTAAGATGTTTCTTGGCTCTAACTTTCTATAGTATGTGAATCTAGTGAATATAGTTCACGGCAATTGAAATACTTGTAATACTAATTATTGTTTAGCACTGACATTAATCAAAATGTATGTTTTAAATGCTGTGTGACCATGTATTGACATAGAATTCATTTATTTTTATCTAGGGGATGTCCCACTTTGGTGCAAGCATTACCAGGTCCTAGTACACAAGTTACTGCTGGGAGCAACCACACAGCTATTCTCTTAATGGATGGCCAGGTTTTCACATTTGGAAGTTTCTCAGTAAGGAAATATTACTTGCTTATGGGAGTAAGCTAGTAGTTCACGTGTTGTTCAGAGACCTTTCAAGACTGCTTATACGTGCTCTTACAGAGCTGTGCATGACTTCTGCATGTCTTCAGCACCTGTTATGTTTCAAAATGTAGCCTTTAATATTGCTCTGGTTAGAAAAGCATCATGCCAGGAATTCTTGGGGTTTTTTTATATTTTAATTAAGACGGTGATTTAAACCAGTGTTATTTTATAAGGTGCACCAGTTTTCTCAAACTCTTACTGTTTCAAGCTTGATTCTAAGTAAATGTTGCCTATTCTATTACCTGTTTCCATTTGATAGAAAAAGGTGTCCTGGGTTCTTCTGTAGAAACTGCAATGAGTTGCAGAAGTTCTGCTTATACTTGAGAGGAGGGGTTATTGCTCAGTACAACACACCACCATTCTAGTTGTCTTCTTTCATATTCACATGGTGTATATTTCCCCATGTCCATGTGGAATCCATTCTTATATTCACTAAACAAGCATTTAAACATTGTTTACTTCCCTCTGTGCCTCCCTGTGTTTGCAAAGATGCCCCTTGTAGTGTATAAGTATTGAGCTATTTCTGCATGCTTTAAAAAATATGTACTGCCAAACACAACAGAAGAGAAATTTCAACTTTTGAAATCTTTCTACAAAAAAAAAAAAACCAAAAAACTGAAGAGTGAAATTTTGGAACTAGAAAGTCATATCCTGAATTAAAAGTGAGTCATATTTTGTTGTTTTTCAGACTTCAAGCAAAAGCTTTGATGTCTGTGTTCCTGTCAAAACTGACATGGACATGTAAAGGTTTAAGCTTTGTTGTCTTGCAGGGAAACTTGGCCCCTGAAAAACCTAGTTCACTCTTGGAAATGGGGTGTAAAAGCTTGTCAGTTGACTGAGGGTTTTTTCCCCTTTCTCTAAAAGAAAATAATCATTTTAGGCCATATTTAGATCACTTGATTTTTGTGTCTGGTTTTAATATTATAGTACTGGAAACTTTGCTGACAGCTTTATAAAGTCAAGACAAAATCAAAACAAAGCATTTTACTTGAAAATATCTTCACCAAGTTTACTTACTTATGTTGTTATGAAGAAAGATGAGTGATGTGCTGAGCAGAAGACATTTACTGTATATACAGTTTTCTCTAATCATTTTAACTTCATTGGCATGCAGTGCATTTTCTGTGCCTTGAGGGAGGTAGATGGAGCACGAGCAGGTTTCTGGCAGCAGTTTTTTACATACTTAGGTGCAGTATAAGAACTGTTGGTCCATCTCAGTAACTAGTTGTACATGGAGGTAAGGCCCTAGATCTCCAGATAAGTGTACATGAGCATGTGCTTGCTGAGGCAGTGTTTTTAGCATGTTCATGAGAAGTGCTTGCTGAGGCCCTGTTTTTAGCTCAAGTTTGATGTGCTAATCAATTTCTAGGTACTTTTAAGAGGTATTTGCTCTATAAAACGTAGTCCATATGTGTTCAGAATTGAATGAAATTTGGACTGTCTGTCTGAATATATATGAATCTATTCCTTGTTTAGCACTGACATTAATCAAATATTGAACATTGTAGGAAAATAATGCTTTTCTATTTGATTCTGAAGATGGAGAGGAGGGTTATCCATCATAGAGAGTTGGAATTGTATTTAACAAAAACTTTACTCAAAAACCTATCTGAAAAGAGAGGAGTGTATCTGTCAGTAACTTGTTCCTTGTAGTTAAACGTGTAACGCTTCACTTGGAGCAGCCATTGTGTTTTGAAGGTAGCTTTGTGGTAAATTCTCTTCCAGCTTACCAGTTTTGTGTGATAGAACTATTGAAGTAATTTATCCATCTTTGAGATTAATTGTTACTGTCACTTACTGACTCTTGCATTCTTTCTACAGAAAGGTCAGCTTGGGAGACCAATTCTGGATATGCCCTACTGGAATGCAAAACCAGCACCTATGCCTAACATAGGCTCCAAATATGGGCGCAAAGCTACGTGGATTGGAGCGAGTGGAGACCAGACTTTTCTCCGGATCGATGAAGCTCTCATTAATTCTCATGTGCTTGCTACATCAGAGATATTTGCAAGCAGGCATATAATAGGCAAGAACTCTTCTTTATTATTTTAAATGCTTATAGAAGTGCTGGTGAAGAAAGTGAGTTCAGTTGTGTAAACAATAGAGGAGCAGCAAGTCAAAAACATGGATAGAGGGACTGAAAATAATTTTGCCTTCTTGTTTTACTGCATATGACGATCCTTTCTTTAGAAAGGTGATTTTTATTAAAAATAATATAGTGAAAGTCTAACCTTCACTTGCATTTAAATCTTATCACTATTTATATTTTTGTTGTAGCAGTATATGTGTTCTTCGCTACTGTATAATGTGGCATTTTCTAAGCATGAAGCATTAGTGAGTGGTGTCTTCATGTTTGCTCTTTTTGCTCCCTGATCTAGGTTTGGTACCAGCTTCAATATCAGAACCTCCTCCTTTTAAATGTCTTCTGATAAACAAAGTAGATGGCAGTTGCAAAACATTCAATGATTCTGAGCAGGAAGACCTTCAAGGTTCTGGTGTGTGTCTGGATCCTGTCTATGATGTTATTTGGAGGCAAGTGTGGATTATAGCTATTAAACTAGTAATATAAAAATACTTTTTAAAATATTGTGCAAGGCTGGAGATTTGATTATACTTATTTTCCCTCTAAATGAAAACCAATTTTTAGTCTTCCATAAATATTTTTCACATTTTTGGGTGTTTTTTTCAAGTAAGCCCAGAACAAACGTGTTCTCTTGCCTGCATTTTTAAAATTTCTTTCCTTTTTTGCATCATTCTCATTCCAGTCTCATTATATTTTGGAGATTCAAATCTGTTTTGTTTCTTTATTCTCTTAAATCCTTTTCCTCCATCTACTTAACACTTGACTGAATAACTTCCTCGCCATATTCAGCTGCCATATGTGTGTGTCTTAAATTGTTGTTCTTCTGTCAGGCATTAGTGGTTAAGACCACTAGAGAAGGGGTGGAGCAGTGATATTCTTTTAAGTTCTGACATTTTGGGAGGTCAAAAGGAAGGTGTTTATTTAGATGGCATAGACATTCAGACCAATTGTATTTATTTCAGTCTTTGGAGTGTAGCCTTTGAGCAGGTGTAGATAATAAGCCTTTGTTCCAACATGGAATCATAGCATCCAATTCTTCTATAACAGCTGAAAAGCTATTTTAGCTAGGATTTGGAGAGGAATCTGAACTTTCATCTGAGTTCAAGAGCTTAATGATATTTAAATTGTTTGAACACAAAACAAGTTACACTGTTGCGGGGAAGGAGCTAGCCAACATTCATCTGGAAAAGATGGTATCTCATAGGATCATGTCTTTAAAAGTACGTGTATCCTACTTTGGATGTCTTCATCCAAAACTGAGATTCAAGTACTTAACAGCTAATTAACATGGAAGCATGTGTTTGCCAGGCACGTTTCTGTATGACATAGGAAGTACCTTGGATGGTTGTAGTTCTGCATTTTGCACTTCTGCAGGATTGTTTGAATCTCACTGGTTCAGTTCTTATGTAAATTATGCTGAGATTAGAAATAAGAGTAGCACCCACATCCCTCAGAGTTCTATATTTTCAGCATGTATAATCCACTGAAATACTCAATTTGTGAAATAAAGCAGTTATCAATGGCCATGGGAATGCAGCAAGTTTTGGGGGAGTCTAGGTAATGATACTCAACTTGAAGACAATAAAATGGTTATTCAGCTTGAGGAAGTAAAAACTAAATCCAGAGCTTACATACTTAACTGAAGACTGGATTTTTTGAGACTGTGCTGATTAATTTATTTATCTGTTATATCCCATTCTTGTTCAATAGAAAATACTAAAAGTCTGAAGAAGAGACATGTTAATTATTATGTTTATTAGTAGTTAACTATGGTATATTATTATTTCTGGACATTTTGATTCATGCCTATTTAAATAATGGATTCAGTTTCTTGTACAGAGGCAACATTCTGATGATGTGCAGCTTAAACATTTCTTCAAAACTTTGATTTAAAGTGACAAAGTGAAATTCAAGTGGTTGTGGAATGTCACATGTGTGTATAAATTTGAACATTGCTAACTTGTTGAAATCCTGAATACATATGGTGCCCTTAAATATTTTTAGTTAAAGCTATTTCTTTCTCCATTAGATTTTTAGAAGTGTACCAAGTGAAAATTCCTTGTGTGCTTCTTCAGAACACTCCCATAGACTTATGTCTTCTTACTGTTTTTTCCTTATACATAGTGGTTTCAAAGATTTAATTTTCTTTTTTATATGTGTTAATCTATATTATAGAAAGTGTTTGTATTCCCTTGTTTATGCTGCCCTTTTTTATAATCCCTTAAAAACTCATGAGGCGATGTTACCCATTTAGAAAAGCCCAAACAAAATACGTTGGATTCCTCAAGATTTTTTTCTCTTATTTGAAGGTAGGCCTTTTAATTTTGCTTGGCATCTTTAAAATTTTTGAGCACATCTGCCATTCTGTTTAGTACTTCACTAGTTACTTCACACTTCTTAATAGATAATACTGTTTTAACATTTGTTAGTTTTGAGAAATGTATTAATATTTTCTGAAACTTCTAAACACGTAATATGACTTTTTGACTTAAGGTGTAATAATGTTCTTATATCTTTTCATTAGCTGAAGTGTTAAGCTAGTAAAGTTTTTGTGTATTTGCGATAGTGATGCTCAGTTTCAAGAGTTTATACCAGCTGATCTACATTTTACATTAAATATCTTAAAAATGTAATTGTTGGTAATGTTCTATATTTTTTCAGTAGATTAAAGGTTTTGTTCATTCTGTTTTCTCTTGCTCTAGGTTTCGCCCAAATGCCAGGGAGCTGTGGAGTTACAACGCAGTAGTTGCCGATTCCAGGCTTCCCTCAGCTCCAGACATGCAATCCCGGTGTAGTATTTTGAGTCCAGAACTTGCTCTGCCAACAGGTTCCAAAGCTCTAACCACCAGATCTCATGCAGCTTTGCATATTCTAGGTATACATTTATAGTTCATGAGTCAGAACCTTAGATGAAATAAAGGAATGTAACTTAATATAAAAACAAATTGTAATCTAAAAACTTCCTTCCTAAATTCCTAAAATTTTAGCTTTTTCAGTTAAAATTTTACTTTACAATCTTTCACCATTGCTATTGACTTTTATAATTTGGCTGATGTAGTTATCTTCTGCCATCTTAATGATGTTAGAGGATTTTAGAGTTCTGGTGAAACTTGTTAGATACCTACATGATAAAGTACGAGACCTTCCTAGATGATCTTTTTGGAAAGTCTGTGGAATAAAGTCAGTACTCTTAACCTGGTATCTCAAAAAAAACCCCAAAAACTCAGACCTGAAAGAAGTGATTTTTAATAAGTTATTTTTATTTTAAAGTAAATGCAGTATATTAAATCTTCACAGTTTTGTATAATGAGTCACTAAGAGAAATATTATTTCCTTTTGTAGTTTCTTTGTGGTCTAAAAATTCAAAACTTAAGTGTTTTCATGTATAGTGTGTTCATGTATAAATTGGGAATATGCAACATACCCAGTTGCTTCAAAGTACAGCTTTGGAAGTTATTTTAACTCACTTGTCCAATAAAGTGAGCAGGTCAAGGAACAGATGACTTACCATAATTTAATTATGATAAGTCATCTGTTCCTTGACCTGCTCACTTTATTGTGTGCTAGAGATGTGGTAATTTTCAACTTGAACAGTACTTTTTTGTGTCTGTGTCAAAGTAAGGCATGTTAGGTACTTATGTGTATGAAGCAAAACACCTTTTGTGAAGACTTTCATATCTGCTCATAATTCAGTTCCTACTTCAACTCTTTTTGGGTAACATTTTAAGTGTAAGAAGGAAAAAAATTGTTACTGGCAATTTATTTGCCATTGGAAAAGTTTCAAAGTAGGTTTAATCACATTTGTTCGTTATTCTGGATAATAAATGAAGTTTATGTTCATTAGCAGGCTTTGAGATTATGCAGCAGTGACCCCTTACCTAATCAAAAGTGTAAAGCTACTTGGTAGCATATGTGTGGTGTAAGGACAAAACAGTTAGATGGCTTTGATTTTCTTAAGTAGTATTCATTTCTATTTCAATTATTGTAATCAACAGTGAAAGAATTTGGTTTCTTTTTGGTTTTGCTTTCTTTTAGGTTGCCTAGATACTTTGGCTGCTATGCAGGACTTAAAAATGGGTGTTGCAAATACAGAAGAAGAAACTCAAGCAGTAATGAAAGTTTATTCTAAAGAAGACTATAGTGTTGTTAACAGATTTGAAAGTATGTGCACACTAAAATTTCATAGCATAAGCTGATTACCTTGTAGACTAAGAGACTAAGATTAATTTCATTTTTGTTGGGGTTTTTTTCTGCAGGTCATGGAGGAGGCTGGGGTTATTCAGCCCACTCAGTAGAAGCCATCCGTTTCTGTGCTGATACAGATATATTGCTAGGTGGTCTTGGTCTTTTTGGTGGTAGAGGTGAATACACTGCTAAAATAAAGGTAGGAGTTTTTGTATTGTTTTAAGCAATATATGTGTCTCAAAATCACAACTTTCAGTAATGCTATCTAAAACCATGATTAGCTTATTTCTTGATGAATGAGTGGCTTACTGTATGTGGAAAGATTTATGCAGGCACAGTGGATGAAGTAGAGAGCTGAGAATTACCATTCTTACTTTTCATGAATTGGCCCATTCTTACCTTCACTAAATGCTGTGCCATCTTAGAGATATCTTGGGCAAGTATTTCAGAGGTCTGAATGGTTCTGTGATCTATTTACACAAAGCTCCAAGGTCCACCAGCAGAAAATGGGTGTTGTGGGCTTCAGGTTAAAATCACAGCGTGAGGAGCTGTTCTCAAAAGCAGAAGAGGAGTCCTTATCAGGAGCCATTGCTTTCCGCTTTCCCTGCCACTTCTTTCTCAAACTGCTGTCAGGATAACTTCTGGGCTGGGATTCTTCAGCTGAGAGCAAATGGCACCAAAGACAATTAACTCTGTGCCAAATGTGGGCATGATTATGGGTGGAGCATGTGTGCTGATGATTTTAATCAGATTTATTATTTTTAATAAATCCGGCTTTGGATAAATAAATTTCACAGAAACACACACTGGTGTAAGAGCTCTGGTTTTGGGTAAATGTTCTCTGCTCCTATACTTTATAAGGATTTTGGTGAAAGATGTTATATCTAAAATTTCTATTAGATGCTTGTATTTGTATATTCAGAACATGTTATTGTTGTTACTTATCATGTAGTGGATTATTGAATTTTCTCCCTCTATTTTCAGGTGAATAGGTATTGAGGTTTGTTCTAGGGGAATGGATGACACGCTTAGCAGTAACATTTGCCTAAGCCAGCAGGAAATCCAAAATAAGTAGTTGCACTTTATTCTAGTTTAACATAATAACTGAGAATTGCAAATAATTAAGTACAGCCAAGAAACTTAACGTTAATCACACTGTCTAAATACCAGAGGTAATAACATTATGATAATTCTCTAACATTATATTTTCAGTTTGTTTAGGATTAGCTTATAGCCAAGATAAGATCTGCCAGTCCTGCCAGAAATGAGTTGTGCATTAAATAGATGTTTGCAAGAGAAGTCAAAGACATGTATCGTGGTCCTTTTTCAAAAAATCATCAAACTGTAGAAATTATTTATAAGTAAGAAGACAAACTTCTCTTAGGTATCATGTTTTGTCCCGGTCACCAACTGTTTATAACTCTATCGACTGTCTCTGCTGAACTGTCAAGCTGTCCCTTTCCAGAGAAGCTGAGTATATCCTGAGTTCATACAGGGCATTTCAGTTGGTGATGGAAAACCTGCCCAACTTTGCCTTTTTTAGATGCTCTGCTTTTGTCTTGTTTGCAAGATTTAGGGAGTTTCTCCACTTAAAAATTTATGTGGACATGAGACTGGGAGGTCAGTGTCAATTGCTATTTCTTAACAGTTAATGCCTGACTTCCACATGTGGTTGTGCCTGTCAGTGGTATAAGTAGTAGTTATTTTTGGGAAGGAACAGCAGTATACATTTTCTAGAATGCCAGGCAAGAAAAAGTGATATTATGAGGTTTCTAACACCTAGGACATAATTTTACCTTTTTTCTTCACCAGTTGTTTGAATTGGGTCCAGATGGGGGAGACCATGAGACGGATGGAGACCTTCTTGCTGAGACAGATGTCTTAGCATATGACTGTGCTGCCAGGTAAGATGTTTAGCTTACCTATTTATACCTGCTTCTTGATCTTCCCTGTACACATTTTAGTATCACTTTAAATATCAACAGAGATGGTCTACATCATTGCAATTTTGTAGCAAGTGATGTAAAACACTTGACGTGTGTAGGGAAATAGTAAAACACCAAATACATCCCAAACCATTATGATATTTAAATTAAAAGAAGAAAAATAATCAAATTCTTGCTCTTGTATAAATCCAAGTCAAATCCCATCTTCCTGTGTTGAGACTATAAGACAAAATATTGCAGCAGCTCCTTTGTGCATATGGTTGGATTTAGCCATGTTGTAGCTGCTTTTTCATTCTCTGTAATGAAGTAATTTAAATTTCACATGATACATGATTAATTCTTTCAGATTTAAATCTTATATATCAACCCCTAAATATATATCCCATTAATTTCTTTAATGCGTATCATAATTACTAAGAATTTATGTGTAAGTTCTTGTCATTTGCAAACATTTTCTGAAATCAGTATTATATAGCACTTTATAATTAATACTTGCAGTATTGTATATTAGATGTAATTGGGTTTATGTGTGTTAATTTAACTTAATGTCTTCTTACTCTGTTTGGCATTGATACAATAGTTCACAATTCAAGGTCAAGCACAACTCAGGCATTTGTAGGTCCTTCTGAATTATTTTTTAATTACTACAATATTTTTAGATTAAAAACTTTTGGTTTTTGAATATAAATAGATAAAACTTATTACCATTGCTTCTCAATTTCTTTTAATAATTAGGGTGTAGTTTTTAAAAGTGAATATAAAAATAATTAACAGCTAACATTTTCCAACATTTACTTCTCCCAGAGAGAAATATGCAATGATGTTTGATGAGCCAGTACTCCTGCAAGCTGGCTGGTGGTATGTAGCCTGGGCAAGAGTGTCAGGACCTAGCAGTGATTGTGGATCTCATGGACAGGCCTCCATTACTACAGATGATGGGTATATTTTTTTCTATATTTTTATTGAAAAAGAGGAGCTCTAATAAGACTTGAATAATAACTAGGTTATTTCTCTTTCAGTGTTGTATTTCAGTTTAAAAGTTCCAAGAAATCAAATAATGGTACAGATGTGAATGCAGGGCAGATTCCCCAATTACTGTACAGGTAATACTTTAACCTCTGGAACAATTTGCTGACATGTTTTTTTAAATAGAAATATTAAATTCATTATAACTGTGTTTCTTGAAAATATGACTGTATTAAGCAAATGACATCAGTATCTGAAAAATGTAGAGAAAACTTAGTGCCTTTGAGAAAAGTAATGAAATTATACCCACATTTACTTCTTTGCTATTTTTCTTGCAGTCATGCTGCATGAGTCTTGAGATTTTCATTTACATCCGTAGAATCTCACAATAACATGCATAATATTTTTTGCTAGTTGGGAAGTGCTCTATTTGGTTGCCCTCAGTTTAGGAACTGTATACTCTTGAACAGATGAATGAAACAAAACCAAAATCAACAATGAACTGTGCTTTACGATAAGTTACCATAAACTTATCATTGCCTTGATAAATGTTACGTGTTTTAATAATCAGGAACTCTTTCACTGTGTTGATAGTATATTTTACAGGTGTCATCAGATAGATACATGACATAATTTTTATATATTGTGTGTGTATATAATTCCCCTGGCCTCCACACTGATTCTGAAACTTAGAATTCTTTGATACCAGTTCTCTTGCTGTGTCCTTTCTAAAAATGTCCTTTTCAAGGTTACTCTGCAGAACAGTTCACTTCTGCCATTAGGCTTTCTGTCCACAGATGCCCTGTCCTTCCAGGTGAAGGTTTCATTTTGATGTGTATGAAGTCCTGGCATGATAAATTCATCATTTAGGTGATGTCTGTTTAGAGATGGCTGTAGCCAAAAGGCAGACAAACCTTGAGACCTCTGCAGACCCATGAGTGGCACAAAAGGGACGATGCTGCAGTGATAGATGCTGTCTGTATTTTTAGCCTCCACATATACTTTCCCTTCACAAAACTGGCGTTCTTTTAAGGAATAACATTCCTAGTCTTGATGTCATCTGAGGAAATGCAGTAGATACTTGTAATAATTGCATATAATTAAATCTCAACCTCATTTTCAGTTGTCACAGTACTGCCACTTGAACAGTATTTAAGATACTTGGTCTAGAATTATTGGGAAACGGGAAAATGTTGAAATGAATTTTTTTTTTGAGAATTAAAACTTTGACTTTGGTTCTTTTCCCCACTTGAACAATAAAAACGGTAAAAGCTACAAAAAGTAAAAAAACAAAACAAAACACCAAACCCATCCCAAAACTCTACTAAAAGTAAAAACTGGAGATTTCAAGTAAGTTCTAAAATTGTTCTTCCAGATTGCCAACAAGTGATGGCAGTGCATCCAAAGGAAAACAGCAAACTAGTGAACCTGTACATATTTTAAAGAGATCTTTTGCCAGAACTGTCTCAGTGGTGAGTACTATCAAGAATCTTCTGTGTTTCCTGCAAGTTCATACATGGTTAGGAAACTGGAAGATGTAGATGTGGAAATAATGATGGTTTTGTGCTTGCTATCTCAAGCAGAAGTTAGGTACCCGGATAGAATATTTTATTTTTTGAATTTTTCTGAAGATTTCATCTTGGTGTTCAGCACCAAATACTTTTATTTTGCTTTCTGAGGTACAACTTTGTGAAATTATTTAGCACATACAATAATAATAGTAGAAATAAAACTTTAAATCATCAGCTTTTTTGTGAACTATCGTGTGCTTCTGTTTAGTTTTCAAGTACTGTGTATGTCATATAGTGGCCATGGTCCTGCAGATCATAACTGTTTAAAAACAAAGTGAAGTCAGCCCTGATAATACTTTATGACAAGAATGTATTAGGTCAAAAGTCAGTGTTGCACTCTTCTGTAGATAAAACAAGGAAAGTTTACTGAAAAATCTCCATTATAGGTGAATGCATTTGTTCTTGAATAACTGAGGTGCTTCCACACATAATATTCTAATATAGCTTATTGATAGATTTTATTATGGTGTTACATGAAGTGTCCCCTGGATTCTTACTGTTTTTTTTTTTTTATTCTCAAGCAAATTAGGATTGTCTGTTGTGTGGTAGATGTGTATAGACATAAATGTGTTTTCATAATAAACATAGATATAGATGCTACTTGCCTTTCATCTAATACTGATGCAGAACTGTCATTTCTTGTTTTTTAACACTATATCTGTCTTTGGCATCCTTCATTTCCTGAAATAGGAATGCTTTGAATCTTTACTGAGCATTCTTCACTGGAGTTGGACAACACTGGTGCTGGGAGTTGAAGAACTTCGTGGGCTGAAGGGTTTCCAATACACTGCTACTCTTCTGGATTTGGAAAGGTTGCGTTTTGTGGGCACTTGCTGCCTGAGATTGCTGAGGGTCTACACCTGTGAAATATATCCAATATCAGGTATTCCTCTCAGTTCACTTGTTTCATATTTATTAACAAATAATCTACAGGAAATTTATGATTTGATCTAAGTAGTCATGCAGGATATGATATAAAATAGATTTGCTCACACAGATGGTTTTATTGGAGCAATTAAAAGACTTGTCAGAAGCAGGAAATTTTGAATTGTCTGCATAACTATCCTAGTAAAGTGCATGTTTACACTGTAACCTGTGTATTTTAAAGTTAAGTTCCTGTTTGACTTGTCAGTTGAGCTGTTTTAGACTATTTGTATCTTCTTTTTTCCATTTCTCTACATTATGCTTGCTGTGGCAGTGAGCACAGTGTGAATTTGAAAGATTATATGGGTTTTTTATGCCTGTACTTTAACAGTGCTCATTAAAATGCAGTATATGTATTATAAAAGATCAGAAAAGTGGGAGGTTTTAATGCTTAGGTTTCTTTGATAGAGTTTAACACCCTTTCACTGTTTTACTTTTGGAATTAACATCTCTCAATGTAGATTCAACAATGTTGCTAAATTCCCAGTTTTTCTATTTGCATGTAAAATGTGTATTCTAACATGAAAATATTTCAGAATTGTACATTTAATGCTTCTGTTTGTGTAATCTTCTAGCTACAGCTAAGGCAGTTGTAGAAGAAACCAGCAAACTAGCAGACTGCATTGGAAAAACTAGGACCTTGCTGAGAAAAATTTTATCTGAAGGAGTTGACCATTGCATGGTGAAGTTGGACAATGATCCACAAGGATATCTTAGTCAGCCTCTCAGTCTGTTAGAAGCTGTTCTTCAGGAATGCCATAATACATTTACAGCTTGCTTCCATTCATTCTATCCAACACCAGCTCTCCAGTGGGCATGTCTTTGTGACTTGCTGAACTGTTTGGACCAGGTACATTAAAAATAGCACAAGTAAATATAACAGCTTAGCTTGTCCTTTTGCTGAAATTGAAGCCAAGTAATACTTGAAACTGTTTCTCATTTTTTGCATTTATCCTGATTTGCGACTTGAGTTCTGTTGCATTTTGAATTGTTTTTTTAATGATTGGGTATTGGATTTGTTTCTGGTTTTGTTTGTTTGGGTTGTTCTCTAAATGTAGTTTAATAAGAGCCTAGGAACTTCATCTTCTTTAGCTTTTAAGATTCTCTGTGAAGAAAATTTGTGGTGCTGGTAACCATCAACACCTGCTTTTTCAGTGTTGAGGCCGTGCCTTTAATATGTGCTTACTCTTGCTGCATGTTGCCTAAGAGCATCCATGCATCCAATTATTTTTTTATCACTAATACTTCAGTAATTCCTCATTATTAAACACTACAGCAGTCCTCTGATCCAGCCAAGTGCATGAGAAGCAGCTGGAAATACTGTTCTATAATCAACAACTTTCTTTTGCTTACTGTGAACGAGCATCCCACATCTACATAGTGTAGTTGGTTGCTTGCATCACTTGTGGTGAGATGTAAACATTTAGCATATACAGCAAACATTTCATATACAATTTCATTTAGCATATACAATTTCAAGGAAGAATCTGTTCTTTAGTGTATTAATCTAATTAAGTTGTTTAATTATAATTGCTAATTATAAGAAAAGCATTGTCTTCAAAGGATACCATGATTTTAAAAGTAATATTAGACAGGTTTATTTTAAAATATGCCAACCAAGAAATTTTAATTACTCCAGTTTTGAAGATCTGAATTCAAGCTTATGAGAGAGGATGATGTAAAATTCATAGAAAAGCATTCTCTAAATTATTTTTATTAATTATGATTAAGCTGGAAAGTTCATTTCAAAGTAGTTTCTCAGTTGTTTCAGTGCATTGGTGCCATTCTGTTAATTTCTTTTTATGTCTTTAGGATATCCAGGAAGCAAACTTCAAGACCTCCAGCAGTCGTCTCCTTGCAGCTGTCATGTCTGCTCTGTGCCACACTTCAGTGAAGCTGACCTCCATCTTTCCCATTGCCTACGATGGAGAGGCCTTGCTGCGCTCCATGGTCAAACAAGTCAGCACTGAGAACGACTCTGCTCTGGCCCATCGCTTTCCTCTTCTGGTTGCACACATGGAAAAGCTTAGCCAGGTTAGGATGTGGTCTAAAAATTTAATGCTTTCTTTTACTTTGCAACAAAAGGCTGTTACATACCTGCAAGTTTTTGCTCGATAAAGACATGCATGAACTTGCCTAAGTGTCTTCTTTGTAAAAGGCTTAGTTCAGAAACTTATTATTTTGTACAATTTTCACCTTTTTGTCTGAAATATTCCAACTATTTCTTCTTTGGAGAATGTCTAAGTAGAATGGTTTTTACCTTGGAATATTAAATTATAAGAAATATCCGTTGGAGTAGTGTTCTGTTGCATAGTGTTTTCTGCAGGAGTTTCTCAGTTTTTTCATGTGATTACAAGGAGGAACATCTAGATAGTTCTGGTGTTTTGGAGAAGAGTCAACACAGTAATAAATGTCATGTCCCAGACTAGAGTTTTTTAAGGGTTCAATAAAGAAATCCCAGTTCATACTGTTCTAGCAAAGGTTATTAAACAAGGCTCTTTAGGGCTGTATTGTTGCAGTTCTGATATTTTAGAATTGATTTGCAGGAATGAGAAATAAGATAAAAGATAAATAATAAATAAAGATAATAATAAAATAAAATATTATAATCAGGGGAATGGGACTACTGAACCATATTCTTCAATTTGGATAACAACAGGGGTATGAAATTATGAATTATGCAAGAAAGGTAAATAAAAGATAGTTGTAGAATCTACCATTACCAGAAATTTGGAGCAAAAGATAAGGCCAGAAGTTTTCTGCTCTTCATAAAATACACAGTTAAGCTGGGGGACATACTCCTGTAGGCCATTATTGTGCTTAAAGCTTTCATGGACTTGGAAAGCACCTGTACAAATTCATGAAGGAAAAACCACCAGGCCCTAATAAATGCAAATATAATATTTGTGTCTTGGGTGCAGTAGCCTCCTAACTGTAAAAGACAGTAAAGTGTTCTGTTCAGGTTTGTTTTGCCTGATTGTCTTCCACATTTGTTCACTGCTTGGATATTTTTTTTACATACAAAGAGGTGAGAAAGATAAACCTTGGATTTTCATCATTTGAGCTGATTTTATTTTTCTTATCAAAAGCAGTGGATGTCACTGCTAGGCAGAAGACACAATAGATGCCTAAGCTTAGATTTGTTTCATAGTCTTCATTCAGCAAAGAAAACTGTGTTTATAATCATCCCACCGCTGGTTTTGGCTTACCGCCTTGCGTAGAAGATTCTTTTTGCTAACACCAAAGCAATAAAGCTTCCAAGTTTCCTTTTTAGACACTGAAGAAGAAAATTATATGAACAGTTTCAATCCACTGTGTTTTAATGTATGCTTTTAAAGCCCATAGGTTTTATGGTTATATAGTATATAAAGAAGGACAGATGTCCTGGGAAGGACATCTCTGTCTGGTATCTTTCCAATGCAATAAAAGACTTGTCACCACCTCATTCAGGAAATTAAGGACATTCATCAATTCTTTTGGCAAAGGAATACATACTATAATAGCTTTGAGAATTTTAATTTTTTCCACCTTCTAGACCCTTCTTATCTTCATGAAGTCACAGATATTTCAATTACCTAGTACTTAGAATATGTGAAAGCTTGTGTTTTTTGGGGTTTTTTTAATAACCATGTCATTTGTCATTGTTTTTGTTTACACTGCAGAGTGAAGAAAATGTTTCAGGGATGACAAGCTTTCGGGAAGTGCTGGAAAAGATGCTGGTCATTGTTGTTTTACCAGTACGGAACAGCCTTAGAAGAGAAAACGAACTTTTCTCTTCACATCTAGTTTCTAATACCTGTGGGTTGCTTGCTAGTATTGTGAGTGAGCTTACAGCATCAGCATTAGGATCTGAGGTAAAGCTCCTATAAAATGATTTTTAGAAGTCTTTCAGAACAAACACACTATGAATGTGATAGAGGCTGGGCTATTTTATAGGTGAGCAGATCTTTCAGAGATTCTGGAATTCTCTGTTTTGAGCAGTGCAGATGTTTTGCATAAATTTAAAAGCATATAATCACTGTATTAGAGAAGTACTGTTGATAATTAGCTACTTCATTAGTGCTGCAGAATACTGCACATTGTTTAAAAAATGGCAAATTTTTTGAGTACTTTGCTTTTTGCCTGCATATTTGTGTAGATATACAATCCTTTCAGGAGGCTGTAACTTTAAATGACAGAAAAGTATTTGACTTCGTTAAAGGCGTGTCACTGTCTCTGTGATATAACAGGCTTTTCTCACAGAAAGAATCAAGCTTTTCATAACATCTTGATTCATGGTGTTTTTACCTTTATGTAACATCTAAGGCAGAAATACCTAACCTTACCTAACCTTTCTTTTAGTACAGCTAATCGATATTTTTTGCTAATTCATCCGTAAAATACGTATTTAAGTACTTTAAAAAACTGAGTTGGATTCCTCATTATTGCTAGATAATTTCTAATTATCAGAAATACTTCCTTTTTTCTTTTTAGTCAGTATTAACTAGAAGGGTAAATAGTGGCATCTTCTGTGGTTTATGAGTTGACTTCTAAAATTTCCCTAGTTGAAAAATCTGGTAATTTAATTCACTTAAATTTTTATTAATTATTCAAGTTTATTAAAGTTGCTTAACATTTAGCAGTTAATATTTTCTGACAACTGTATTTAACTTTCTACAGGTTGATGGACTGAATTCTCTCCATTCTGTCAAATCCACTCCAAACCGGTTCACTAAAACAAGTCAGGGAAGAAGCTGGAATACTGGAAATGGATCCCCTGATGCCATATGTTTCTCTGTTGACAAACCTGGTGTAGTTGTAGTAGGATTTTCTGTTTATGGTGGAGGAGGAATTCATGAATATGAGTTGGAGGTATTAGTTGATGATGTAAGTACTGCATTTGGGAAAACAATTTGAACAAAAGTAACCTCAGAGGTTTTTTTTGGAGTATGTTTTAATGTGATATTTTCATATTCTTGTTCAGTCTAGGCTACCAGTAAAACAGTGCACTGGTAGTAGGGTTTTTGCTTGTGATGAAGATTTCTGTGTTACCACAAGCTTCATACCATACCTAGTAGGGTCCTTATCTTGGTTATTGTCTTGAACTCTTTCTTTGTTGCAAGTAATATTTGAAGTATTGGAGGCTTTTCACTTTCTGGAGCTAAATATAAATTAGTACCAGTTACCTCTCTGTAAACCATGAATAAAATTAAGAAATGAGGTTAAAACCAAAAACTGAAGAAAAGGGTATTGGCCTACCAGCATGATCAGACTCTGCCTACAGATGTTTCATGTGCTGTTGATGTACTCTCTTAGAAGCAGCATAAAACTGTTGTGGGTTCTTGTAATGAAGCAAAACTGTTCTTTTTGCACACAGTTGTCCACTATAACTGATGATTCTGATCTCTCCCAAAGGACAAGTATAGGTTACAATGGGAAATTAACCTCTTTGCTCAGTAATTTCCTCTTTAGGGGAAAGGCTTTACTGTTGACTCTGAACGGGTTTTTCATCTTTTTGTTTGTAATGCCATATGTAAAAAAGTATGCAATGAAACGTAAGTTGCACAATTGCATGTGTCATGTATTTACATTATAAATGTATTAAAATTACTTTGTTTCTTTGAATCAGAGTGATCATACTGGAGATGCAACTCATTCTCATAGATGGACATCTTTAGAATTGGTTAAAGGAACTTACACCACAGATGATTCTCCTAGTGACATAGCTGAAATCAGACTTGACAAAGTTGTGCCACTGAAGGTAAATAAAATAAAAGCACATCTACACATGTAGGTTTCATACAATTTCTTTAGATAACAAAATTGAAATGGTCAGTGTAAATTGTTTGGGGTTTTGGGTGCACATTCACAAGTTGATCTTGACATGTGTGCTTCATTAAGTCTCGGCTTCAGCCTATAAATTAAAAGTTCCAGATCCTGTCAGCTAAAAGAAATTAGATCCCAGTTTTTATAAGTGCAGTGATAGATTGTAGTTGCCTAGTAATTTTAGAATATTTTTGAAAGTGAAACTTTTTTGTGCAACTTGGTAGTTAATTTTCTTGGATATCTGCTCACTCTTAAAGTAATTAGTAGTAATTTAAGTTATGGTCCATAGTTTGGGAACATGGGACAGCTCTGATTTTTGTTAAATGCTAGATCTTTTTTGTTTAATTTCATTCGTAGAGTGCTTTGAAGGACTTTTCAGACTCTCCAGTATTAATGTAAAATAATAACTTTCATATACCATGAAGCAATTAAATACTTGTTTTATAAACAATTAGATAATTGTTTTACTGCAACCAATTTTTGCTCTCCTTTCTAAGGAGAATGTGAAATATGCCGTTCGTTTGAGGAATTACGGGAGCCGGACTGCCAATGGCGATGGAGGGATGACCACGGTGCAGTGTCCGGATGGTGTAACCTTTACATTCAGTACATGTAGTCTGAGCAGCAATGGCACCAACCAAACACGAGGACAAATCCCACAGATCCTTTATTACAGGTTTGTATGTTGTAATGATTCATTTCTAAGAAAAGTGAAACCATTACAGTGCTGTTATACCACATCTGTTTTTAAGAAGTGATAGAAATAAAAGCATCCAGAATGTGTTCGTGATGCCTCTTCTAGTTTTAGGTTCTCTGGTTTTTTTATTTGACAGATAATGTGGTGGTTGACTTCTTACAAGGTCCATTGTTTACTACCTTAAAGCTCTAAATACGAGGAACTTGTAGGATACACTATTTCAATTTCTGTTTTTTTCTATACCATAGGAGATATCTGAGAGATTACTCACTGGCATGTTTCTCTCTCCAATTTATTCAGTTCTTTTGTTTCCAAAAATAATTGCATGGTGAAGCAAGGTCTATTTATATAGGAACTGTCTCCTTTCTTACTTAGAGGTGAAATATAAAAAGAGAAATTGCAAATGCCTGAAGAAAATCAGCTAAAACATCCGAATGTCCTGCACGGGAACTTTACTTCAGCCTTTCAGGATGACACTAGGAATTCATTTGTGGTAGTGCTTTTGCAGAAAGCATTGCTTTTGTGTTTGAGGTGCTTACCCTGATTTGTATAAAGACATGATTTTCAAACTGGCTGTACAAAGCTGATCAACACAAGATGGAAGGACTAAAAGGATCAATGAATTATAATTTGCTTTTACCTTTGATTGTGTGAGAAGTACCTACATAATAAAAGATGTAGAAGATATGAAAAGTAATACTACACCAGCTGATGTATTTTAGACTAACAAGCACATTGCTTGAGCATGTTGCTCTGAAGAAGGTTTTAAAGAAGGTAAAATAGGAAGAAATACATTGGCCAGCAAAATTATAGTAATAGTATATTTGAAGATACAGGATAGGTCTAAACTACCTTAAAACATGAGATTGTGCTCATCAAAGATCCAGCTTTTCAATAAAACCAGTAATTGCTTATTAAAGAATGGAATTGCAGTGGTGCAGATCATGATACTTAAATTGATTTAGTCTCCTGAAATCTTGGACTTTATTATGAAGTATCATAATTGGAAAATATCATTATGTAAGAAGGATGAAAGACAGACATCTGTTTTTACTCCTAGATTGTCTGCTTTTATATGGGAAAAAGAGAAAATTAAAGAGAAATAACAATTTCTTTGATTTCAGAAAAGCAAAGGACATAATTTCAGTAATGGAAACTTCAAGGCATTCTAACAATGGTAAATTAACATATGAAAAAACCCAACACCAAAGTCCTGTCTTCAGATCAGAGCAGTCTCGGGGTTGGTTTTTTTTTTTGTTTCAACTGATAAAATTCAAAGAAGATTTCAAAAGACTAGTGGTACAAGTCAGAACTGTTACAGAATACATTGTGTTGAAAAAAATGGCAGCTGCTGTGCTGTAATCACAATGTCTTTTGTAGTTTGCATGGACAAGATAAATTTATCTATTGCATGATTGTGGTTATGGACTTAGTTTGAGGACTTATTGTTTGATATATAATGATTTGAAGTTTTGATTTGCCTACAGCAAAGAAACAAATGTTCAGTCAACTATTACAGAATAGCTTGTAAAAGTTACACTCCATTTTTGTTTGGAGGATGCTCAGATATCAATAGAATTGTTTCTTGGGCATATGCAAAGAAAGGCCACATACAGAAGTTAACACACTTTTGGTAGGGGCAAAACAAAGGAGGGATTTGTTGGAAAAGTACTCACTAGAATTGCACCTACCATCAGTAGCTAAAAAATTCAGATGAAAAAGGCTTGAGGCTGACAGCAAAGCTACAATTCTAGGACACTTTAAAAGAACAATCTTTTTGTAAGAGTGATTGATTTACATTCACAGAGAAAGAGAGATATCCTTGTTCACTGAACTACTCAAAATAAAATTCCTGAACATTCTGAGGTGCTAGTCCTGAAATAATATACTGGACAAAAATAAAATATCCAAAAGAGAATGGTATATTTTGTTTTGCATGTTGACTAAGTGATTTTATTTCTCTGTGACAAGGCTTAATCACTATCATATTGAAGGCTTGAATTAGTTTGTAATTGTCATTTGATAGCTTTGAAAAGGCAAATCAAACCTTATAGAAATGGTTTCATGCATAATGTTGTTTAGAAGAGCCTAATGTGACATACAGAGTGGATTTAAAAGAAAGAACTGTTTGTTAAGGGTAAGCCCAAGACTGTATTTCAAAGCCATAATTAATCTTTGAAATAAGAAGAAGGGAGAATCTTTGTCTCTTATGAAAATGCAGAAATATCCATTAAGAAAGTTTTGCTTGTTTCTGTGAAGCATTTACCATTGCTCTGTTTTCACCAAGATAGGCTTTGGAAGAGCATAGCAATTAATTCTGTGGATTAAAAGGCTTCTAGAGAAAAGAAAAATGCTTTTTATACTTTTTGCCAAACAAAGTTCTTGGGAAGGACTAGCAGTGAGACATTTCCTCCAAAATATCCTCCATGGTTTCTTTGTGGTTTTTTATTGCTTTATCAAAAATTGTTTTGCTTATTCTATGCCAAAAATTAGTAATTTTTTTAAATGTAATTTTGTATTTGTGAACTTACTTTAACTTAATCCACTATCCAGGAGTGAGTATGATGGTGATCTGCAGTCACAGCTGTTGAACAAAGCTAATGAAGAAGACAAAAACTGTAGCAGGGCCCTTTCTGTTGTGAGTGCTGTTGTACGAGCCGCCAAAGACTTGTTGCACAGAGCTCTTGCTGTCGATGGTAAGGCTTGAGACAATCACTTCACTTTTCAAAACTTTTTGCTTTGCTGGTAAGCCATAATAGTAGAATATCACCTGAATACAAGAGCTGTGATGTTTCTCTTTTGCTTTCCAAAGAATATTTTTCTGATCTTTCATTCCTGTAAGTATCAAACTATGAGTAACTTTTATGCTTGTGATAGCATAGTCAGATATTTTGTATAAATTTGCTCATCAATTTAGCAAATATCATATTAAAGCTGGTAAGATTCTTTATTTCCTAAAGATGTTTCATGGCAGGTTAGTTGCAAATTTCCTGAGTGTTTAGCACAGAGGTTGTAATCAGTAGGACTGGTAATTAATATATAAGCACTTAAACATCCCTTTTTGAGAAATATAGATACCAGCCATTGAAGCCAAAATGTCCAGAATATTACATAGTGCTATAAAACTCATTTTGAAGGGCTGGGAGGACTGTTGTGCTAACTTTTATACTGTAGAAAATAAGAACATAGTTTCACAAAATGGCAGAGAATGCAGTAAAATAATGCTCAAAGAGGAGGACATTTTTCAACGGAGAACTATATATAATGATATATTTATCTTGGATGGACTTGGCAGACTCAGAATTCAGCAGTGCCTAAATAATGAAAACAATTTGAAGTAAAAATAGTCTGGGAAATAGAAGTTTGACTTACAAGGAGCAAACCAGAAAAACAAGATGTGTTTTGAACCATAGCGTGTTTATTAATAATACCTCTGATCTATTATCTTTATTTAGCTGAAGACATTCCAGAATTACTCAGCTCTTCCAGTCTGTTTTCAATGCTGCTTCCTCTCATCATAGCCTACATAGGACCAGTAGCAGCAGCTATTCCCAAGGTATGCTCCTCAAGAGAAATTACTGAAGGAATGTATGAGTGTTACACAAGGAAGAGGCTTACTCTGAAAATTTGAACATCTTGATTTCTTAGTATTTTGTGAATTAGTGGTTTATATTTGGGAACACAAGTCATGAATTTTTCATGAGTCAAGAACTTAAAAAACATGTGATAACCTTTTTTCTTAACTTCAGTTGAAAGCATGATAAAAAAAATACCTTAAGGAAGCAGAGAAATACAACAGGCTTTAGTAGTAGGAAAAGATAAGGAATGAGAAGAATGTAATTTACAGCTCATTGGTGAACATTGGTGGGATGAAATGGTATGTTTATGTGAAAACTCTATTTTGACAGTAAAGAGCAAAAGCATTTGCTCATTAAATTAAGATAATTTCTGTCAAATTTAGAGTTTGAATATCAATTATAAATAAAAACATTTCTTTCCAGTGCCATGGCATTTCCTGCATGTGCCTGGTCTGGGACACTCTTGAGATCTGTTATTGGATCTACAAATGTCAATAATCATTAGGTAGTAGACACTATTGTCTTTTATTGCTTTTTCATGAGCTCTGAGATGTTTTCTGACTTTTTTTAAGGGGGGAGGAAATAGAACTGACTACTTTAAATCTAGCAGACATGTCATAAAAGACAGTGTTGGGTTTTAGTTACCTTTTTCTTCATGAAACAGAGATTTGAAACAACCAAGTGTTTTGCTGTGGAAGTGTTCATCTGCTTAGAAAATGTAGTGAAGAATACAGGGAACAGTGCAATGCTTAATGTTTCATACATTAAAATATGTTGACTATTTGAAACATCCCCCAATATTAATATGGTTATAAAGTACAACTGAATTTTGACTTTAGTATGATACTTTCTGTGAACTTGTGCTTACTGTTTGTTAATGTTCACAGTTCTAGTAGAAGCTGTTTCAGGGAAAGGATGTCACAGTTACATACAGATTCTTGTTTCAGCTTTGGTGAGTCTTCAAGAGAAGATTAATGTACTGGTGCTTTTTCTGTCAGGATTGTGTAGATGCAGAATTGCAGAATGACTGAATGAATTGTTATTAGTGATATTCTGAGAATGTTCAAACAACCACTAAAGAGAAATGGAAGTATTAGAGTATTGTTTTCACCAAGTTATGATACTGTAATAACACATATGGTGTTGTGTTACAGGTTGCTGTTGAGGTCTTTGGCCTGGTACAACAGCTGCTTCCTTCTGTGGCAGTTCTGAATCAGAAGTACGCCCCTCCAGCTTTTAACCCAAATCAGTCTACAGACAGCACCACTGGAAACCAGCCAGAGCAAGGGCTTTCAGCTTGTACTACCTCCAATCACTATGCTGTTGTAGAAAGCGAGCATCCCTATAAACCTGCCTCTGTTACACACTATAAGGTGAGCACCACTTCTAAGTGCTTATGCTGCTTCTTAAAAGCTTTACACATGAGTTTTCTTGAGTCAGTATTTGCTATCTGAAAAGTTGTTGCTGTGGATGATAATTAATATTGTCTAATATTAAAATACAAGTTCCTTGTATTATTGCTGTACTGCTTTCTGGACAAAACTTTACATCAAGTATAGTGGAAAGTAGTGAAGTTTTAACTCCCTAATTCAGGTATCTGCTCTAAATCCCTAAATTTGCATAGTCTTAGATTTTTCTGCTGTCATGCAGAGTTTCTTTGCTCTAACTGTAGAGATTGTAGAAGTTCAAAGTCTTTATTATAGAGTATATAATCACATATCAGGCTTTCTTACCTAATGCTAAAACAAAGTTTTGTAGGAATACATAAAGTCAATTCTAGTCAAATTAACATCCAGAAGTAGCAAACCTATAATCAACAGCCTGAACAGGACATAAATTATTATTCTACTGTTCCAGTGTTTGTCCCATGAGACAGCAAGACATCCACTGCAGAAAATGAAGTTACCATATGATCATCCTGATGCAATAATGCTTACTTTTGTCCTAAAAGTTTATGGAGCGTGTCTAAAGCCTTGGGTTTAGTAGTTACTGCATTTGAATTTCTGTAGCTATGTGCTGTTGTACTGCAGGCCACATTCACAAGTGGGATTCAGCTGCTCTGTACTTTTCTGGGATTGCACAAAATGGCTATTCATTATGTTTGTTGAAGTTTGAGTTTGAAAAAGGTATCTGAGAGTTCAGTGTTTGTGGTAGTCTGTGGTTGTTTTGTTTAATGAACCTGAACAGAATTCTTAAAAGCAATCACGAGTGGTGCCAGTGCAAATACTTAAACAGAATATTAAGTTATAACACAGGATTCTGATTGAATAAAGTGCAAAACATTTCAGGTGTACGTAAATTTCAAGGAATAAATTAGGTTAATGTTAGTTAAAAGAATAGCGAAACAATTGTGCAGAATTACATAATTAAATCACTTCTTAGACTAAATTACAGTTGAGGCCAAATGGAAATGAAGAAGTAAATGTGAAAAAAACCCCAAGAACTCCAAAACCTTGGACATAATTAACCTATTGCTTTGTTTTAGGTGACTTTTCCTGAATGTGTCAGGTGGATAACAATAGAGTTTGACACTCAGTGTGGCACTGCTCAGTCAGAGGATGTTCTTCGTTTACTAATTCCTGTCAGAATTGCACAGAGCCTGGGATTTGGACCAAAGCATATCTCTGTTCATGAAAACCTTAATTCATGGATAGAACTCAAAAAGTTCTCTGGATCTTCAGGATGGCCTACCATGGTGTTAGTATTGCCAGGTAATACACAGATACTGGTGTAATTACTAGTAATATGAGGTACTACAGTAATTAAAGGGAATTGGATTTTTCTGCAGAATTGTCTTGGCAAACCAAGTTAAAGAAGGGTCTTTATCCAAGCTGGCAAGTTAATTATGTAAATAGTAGGTTCTTGCTTGAAGTACTGATCTGCTTGTTTTTCCTATGGTTTTAATTCACATTTTACATATAAGGGCTGGGTTTCATATATACTTATGTAAAAGAAATGCACAAAAAGAGGAGGAATATATTATTCATTTAATTTATCTTTTTACTTCTCTAAGGGAATGAAGCACTTTTTTCTCTGGAGACTGCATCAGACTATGTGAAAGATGAAAAAGCTTGTTTTTATGGTTTCAAATGTTATGCAATTGGATATGAATTTAGTCCAGGAAGTGATGAGGTAAGGGAAAAAGTAAGATAGTTATAATTACTTCATCTAATAAAATTTTTGAGGGTAAAAAAATTTGTATTTCCACTTACGGCTAAGTGACATTAGCAAAATATTTTTAGATTAATTTTATAAAAGTAATAACATTTTTTTGTTAAGGGCATTATTAATTTGGAATTTTTTAATCAGGATACTGTTGACATGGCTTTTTGCATGGTTTGTGGCACTCTGCAAAAACTGTGTGGTTTTATCTTGTATGTCAGTGGGATATAAGATTTCCTGAAATTCTGGCCTACTCTTACATCAGAGATCCAAGATGTGGGGCTTTTTGCTGTCACTGCCTATTGAATGACATACTTGCATTCTTTTCCAGTGCTCACTTACACCAGAACTCTGACTCCTTGGACATGCTGTGTGCATTTAGGCTACCTCAGGTTTTACCCAGAGGTCTCCTCATTTTGCCTTTAAGGACATGAGTCATTTCCACCACTGTTTATTGCAAAGGGAAGATCAAATTCCTTCATGTCCTTGACCCAGTTCTTTCTTCTGGCTTATTTTAAGTGATTACTGGAAACACTTAATGTTTTATACTACATCCAGAAAAATAAGTCTTCCATTATTCTGGGAGTCTTTGGGCTTGTTGCTTCATGTGGATTTCGCAAGGTCTGCATATTGCTTACACTACAACCCTCACAGAAGATTTCCCTTATTAAGGAATCTTATTCCTGGATTTTGCTCAAGATAAATTATATCTTTAGATTTTCAGAATGTCAAGTTCTTTGGTATTTCTTTATATATCAGATAAGAACACATACCATAAGATTATTATCTATGGTGGTCCCACTGGCTTTCAGCAAAATCAGATTTATAATTCCTACAGATGATCTAATTAGTCTGTGTTTGAATAGAAATAGCTTTTGGTTAAGCAAAAAAACCCATGTAGATTCATATGTCATTCTTTTTCTTTAAAACATTGACAAACAAAGCTACTGGCATGTTTTGAATGCTCAGTGCTAAAACATGCTAGCCAATACCTTAAGTCTATCATCTAAATAAAAGTTTTAAGGTATTGTTTGCGAACATACTTCTTTATTCTAAAAATTTTGGTACACTGTCCTCTATCACAGCAGAACATGGCAGTAGCTGTATGACAAGAAATACATTGCTGAGAAGCTTCAAATACTGGGACATACAGTATTTCTTCAGATAAAACATTGTCAGGAAAGTGTATTTATTTCCCTATTTTCTGAGACACTAATTTTGTTTTAAATTTATTTTAATTCTAAGGGTATTATTCAGCTGGAGAAAGAACTGGCAAATTTAGGAGGATCCTGTGCAGCAGCTTTGATGAAGAAAGATTTAGCCCTTCCTATTGGTAAGAACATGCTTCTTTATTTCATCATTGTCCATGTTTTCTGAATTAATAGTAGATTTAAATCTTAATCTCTGTTGCTTTTAATTTGAGAAACTTAACTTGAAACTGAATTAATCAAACAATAAAGCTGGCAGTATTTTCTGCTTAACTTTTTCCCTTTGTGTGCGTATGGGGAGGAGGGAGACCTGGTCTTTTAAATGTGAATGAACTCACCCCATCCACCGGTAGTGTATGACTGTATGAACTGTGTCCCACAGTTTCCTCGTGGTACTTCACAAATGTGCAGGTATCATCTTTGTATTTTTCTTTCACTGTTTTTTTCTCCCCACACTCCACACCTCTCTATATGAAAAAATACCTGCAGCATTGAATTGCAAAATTTAAAATTACTGTTTGCAAGTTGAAAGTGACCATTTCATCTGTAGACCTTACTGCTAAAAATATTTCTTCTATAACTTTTTTTTTTTACAATTAGAAAACAAATCACATACTTTTACAGCAGATGATGCAAATAGAGGTTTATAGTAATCCAACTGCAATTTAAAATGTGAGGAAAAATGAGTTTGTGGGAATAAAGGGATGTGGAGATGGAATTAGAACTTGTAATGATGCAGCCGTATTATGAGTAATACAATTTCTCTTAAATAGCATCAGCATATAGGAGAAACAGGCTCATAATATATAATAGGATATCTCTCTGGACATTTTGATTTAGGAGCACAACTCAAAGCTCAGATACTGTTACACTGGAAGCATGGATTAATGAGCAGGAGAGCACTGATCAGTGTAGAGTTAAATCACAAAACCTACTTTGTATTTAATCCAGTATTTTGTTTGTGTATTTGGATTGTTTACAAATTTCTTACTTGATGTTGTAAGGAGGCATCTCAATTGCACTAGGAGATCTGTATTTCACTCTCCAAAGTACAGGCAATTCTACAGGTTAAATTGTGCCCACATCTCTTATTCCTCAAGCTCCTTAGTTTTGTTGACTTCTCTTAGTTTTGCTGTTCTTTTATGCAACAGCAACAAAAAGATTGAAATCCTTGTAACTTAATCTCTCATATTTTACAATACTTTGTACTGTCATTCCTAATCTGCAGAGCCCTGTCATCTTGCTTGTGGAAGAGTGTTCCTTAAGAAAAACCTACATAGAATAATAGAATCAGTTATCATATAAAAGACTTTCTTGTAATGTATACACACAGGAAGGCCCTTTTTAGTAGGCTTTTCATACTTTGTTATAATTCCTACAGTTTTACTTTTGAGTACTTGTTGTGGTGGGTATATTCAGTGTGCAAGTAGTCAAATATTTGTGAGAGTATTTCTCTAGAAATATTAGGAATAAAAGTGTTTTGAAGGACCTAACAAAGTTAAACCTATTTTGCTCCAAAGGAAGATAGACCAGAAAGTGATTTCTTCAACACATTAGGAAAACTAACTTTGAGAGTTAACATCCAAATACTGTTCAAGTTACCATGTTCAAAAGGTTGTTCTTCCTTTTTGCCAGTTCAAGATGTAAATGTAAGATACTTCCCAAGAGAGAGATCTAGTCTATGACCAAGATCTAACTTAAAACAGCAGTGTGAAATTGGTTTGATGTATTTTGTATTATTACATTCTTAATTGTATCAAATCTGGTAGGAGTTTATTTCTGAGGGCAGTTTTTACATGTCTTTATTTCTTTGAATTTTAAAAATTGCCTTGGGACTTGATTTTCTTATTTTTCTTTTTTCTGACTAGTAGAATTGCCTGACTTTTAAATGTAGAATGTTTTTAAAAGAGAGTAGAAATATGGTAACCTTATCGGTTTCACTCCTCTGTTAAAAGACTGTGTTTGGCAATTCTGATCATCCTGGAATCAGACTTTTGAGTTGGATTTGTGAGAAAGAAATACTGTGTAATAGTATGTATTTGGGCTTTGTGTTTTAGAAGGAATCATAATTTATGAAATTGTGCAGAGTTTATCAGGTTTTCAAATAATTTTACAAACTAAGCCCTTAAAAGGGAGCAGCTGTTGCATACTTAGAGATACTGCTTCCCATAAACCATCTTGACCTTTCAAAAATATTTCTGAAAGTATCTAGTCCCATCCAAAGACTTGCCACACATACTGTCTTGGAGATAAAAACATAAGCACCAAATTTTGGTTCTATGTAACTTACATTGTTCATTTGTGTGTGCACTGAACTACACAATACTGCATGTTTGCTATGTTATTTGAAAATATTAATATTTCAGCTGCTGATTGAACAGAATGTTACATCATTATGCAGACTTGAAATTTGTAATATAAAAGGCTTCACAAAACAGAATTGAATCTCATATTCTATGATATGTAGATAATACAACTGTTATATTTTTCTAGCAGGTAGTGAATTTGAAGAGGATCTTGAGATACTTGAAGAGGCTGCCTTACAGGTGTGCTGCAGCTTTTTATCCATTGCAATGTACTTAAGCACATAAATGCATTGAAACTGACTGCTACAGAACAAAATAATTTGCAAGGCTTTTATAGTAGAATGGAATCCAGCTTATTATGTAACAGTTTAAGAAAATCATACAGAATTTTAGTATTTAAATGAAATAATTTTTTATAATTAATCTGCTTGGAAAAAAATGCATGCAATATCATAGAATTATTATGATGTGATTAGATGACCAAATATTTCAAAATATCTGTTTGGCTGAAGTTGCAGTATTTGGCAAATTTTAAATGTTACCAAAATCAGTCTTTTACATGTCTTTGTAATTAGAGAAATAAAATCACTTTTTCAGCTGAGCAGTGATGTTAATCAAGTCCCAAATGATAGGATTGCTGTTCTAGTTCGCTGATGGCCTTTTGTTGAATACAATGGGAGTTAATGCTGAATCTCTCTGAACCCAAGGTCATTTGAGTTTTGGCATAAATTATTGTTAAATAGACTGAGATGGCTTTTTTTAAAGCTTTTATTAAGGTAAAGTTTATCCTTCTTGAACAGTTTTTTAAATGCCCAAAATGTTTTTACCAATTGTGTCACATTGTGGGAACTGAAAAGCTGTGTCTATGTCTCTATTTCTATGTCTCTATTCACCCTCAACCTCTGCCAAAAAAACAAAAAGGTGTGCAAAGCTCACTCAGGCATTCTTGGGAAAGGCTTAGCACTATCTCACTCACCAACCATTTTGGAAGCTCTGGAAGGAAGTCTTCCCCTGCAGGTACAAAGCAACGAGCAGTCCTTTCTGGAAGATTTCATTGCTTGTGTACCAGGATCAAGTGGTGGACGACTTGCAAGGTAAAACTGCACTGTTGCTTGTCCTTTTAGCTGGCTGCAGAACTGTCATAGTTATTTTAAGTATTAGTTAAATGAAACTATTTGGCTATATTGTTTCCATTAATACATTAGGTAAAACCATGTAGGCATTCAGATGTTCTGTGTCTTTTCTTAGTTCTATGTCACATTTGTACAGAGTAAGAATTTGTCTTTTGGAGGCTGTAAGAGATTTTAATGTTAAGTGCTTTTCTTTGCTGTAGGTGGCTGCAGCCAGATTCATATGCTGATCCTCAAAAAACATCACTGATTTTGAATAAGGATGACATCAGGTGTGGTTGGCCAACTGTTATTACAGTACAAACAAAAGACCAGTATGGGGAAGTTGTTCATGTTCCTAATATGAAGGTAATTATTGTAATCTTGGCTGTTCTGCTTAATCTTGCTGTCTTATGATTTTTATTGTAGGTATTCCTATACAATACTCTTGTATAGGGCAGAAAGTGGCATTCAGAAGTTCATTGTAGTCAAACTTTCTTACCTCTAAATCCACAAACCTACTAAATTCTATGTTATGCCAGCACCATTTCATGAAATTAATAACTTGCCTGTAATGAACTACATATGTGTAGTTGTATAAATAATCAGTCGTAAGTGAGGTTTGATGATGATGTATTCAAGTGACAAGAATCCATTTTTTAATTAGTAAGTCAGGAAGGAGTATTATAAACCATAGACTGTGTGATGGGAAAAAAGAATCAGAAGCACATTGATGGACCACCTTATAGTTACTTTATTTTAGACTAGAGCAATACTCTTGCCTTTTCTGTTTCTAATATTGTAGTCCTTGCACTTAATAAGGATAACTGGCAAGGACTGGTGTTCTTGTGTTTGCCTTCAGCCTCTTCAGTTAACCACTGTTTTTCAGTACTGGAAAGGAGGTGTTCTTGACAGTCTCAGGTAGAGTTAGAAGAATTTTGTGAATTTTCGGGTAAAACCTATGTGGAATATATAAAAGTGATTTGAAGTAATAAGCAATGCAAATAAAACAACCACTAAATGGTTTTCATGTAGTTGTAGTAAATTAGGCTCCTTCTGTGTTTTAAAGCCCACTACTACTATGGTGTAGTTGGTTTTATTAAAGCCCAAGTGTAGATTAAATACTTTTTACAGAGGCATGATTCCTGTGAGAAAAGCTCTCAGATCTGTTCTTTGTATATGATGTAATTATTGAGTTTTCTTACAGTGAGCTGTAAACCTAATAAGGATCAGTAGTTGTATAACAGTTACACAAGAATTGGCTTAGTCACAAACACTGCTTGAGTGAAACTTGTGTGATTACTGACTTGAATTAGTGACAGAATAAGTGGAAAACTCTCAGTAGTGATTTTATCCTATTAGTCAGGAAAAGGATATGTCAAAATATGATCAAAATTATTGCTGGTTTTATTATTTAATTACTGTTCACAAATGTATTAAAGTGACAAAAGCCTTAATTCAATTTAATCATTCTTCTGGACTCACTCAGTGTGCAATGCCGTGATGTAACTTTTGGTAAATTAAATAAAATTTTTATAAAACTGTGTGAAAACTGCAGTATTTAAACACCTGCACTTTATTGCAGATTTTGGATGAGTAACATACAAACTTATTTTGCAGGTAGTCTGCCTGTCTTTCTCAGAAAATTGTGTACTGCTAGCTGTTACTTGCACTAATGGAGATCCGTGCTTCCTCTGGGGGAAAAAGTCAGTCAGAACATACATTGAAGAGCACGATATGAATGTGCAGTGCTGGCTGTGAGGTGGCAAAGCCAGCTGGGATCCATTCTGGCCATTGCTGATCCAGATTCTAGTGGCCATGATGATCCACTCTGAAATCTGTGCACTCACTTGGAAGGCTCTCTGTCTCTTTTGTTGCACTTTTCTGTTCTGGGAAAACTTCCCAGGCCATACCAGACTTTGTGCTGCCAGCCAGGGAGTGCTCTGGACTGGCAGAAGTGACACCAGCCTGTGCTGATGATGGAGTCAGTTGGGTGCTTCTCCCTGCCCATTGGCTTCTTTCCAAGATGCTGTGCTTGGCTTTGTAGGTTAAGTGTAGATACATTGGGCTTTGATACAGCTGGGTTTACAGGGAGAGCTCTGGGTGCTTTGTCACTGCACTGCATCAAATTTAAAAAATGTGTGTGTTCTTACTAGACTGTATTCCCTCGTCCACATCTTATTACAGGTAGAAGTCAAAGCTATTCCTGTTTCTCAGAAAAAAACATCTTTGCAACAAGAACAAGTTAAAAAAGTGCAGCGGATACCAGGGAGTCCTGCAACAGCTGTTTCCCCTAGCAGTGATATGACCTTTGGAGGACTTCCTTCACCAAAGCTTGATTCCTCCTATGAGCCAATGATAGTAAAAGAAGCTCGGTATATTGCTATTACAATGATGAAGGTAAGTTACTGCAATTTTGGCAGTGTAACTATAGAATTCAGCATTCAAAGTGTGTAAAGGTATGCAACAGATAAGGAAAAACTTATATTTACTTTTGGTCCCAGTCTGAAAATATATTCAATGCAAATTACTTTGATTAATATTAGTTCAGCAATAAACTAAATACATCCAAAGGGCCAATTGCTTAAACTCTAAAGCAGTTAGATTGAATTAGCATAAAGAGGAAAGTTGTCTTTGATTTTGATTAAACAGATTAACAAATGAATCGGAGTCATTCAGGAGAAATAAAAATAGATATTAAAATGGTGAAGGGAGAGTTAAACCAGTGTATTTATTTATATGGAATTGGAGTGTTGCAGTGAATGCATACTTTATACTAGAACAGGTGAAATAGAAAAACAGGAAAAAATAAGACCTCAGCATAGTAAAAAAAGGCATACAAATTATTTATATATCAATGCATATGTATTAAGCAGCATCTGATGAAATGAGCCACTGTTAAATGGATCAGCTCAGACACTTAGCCAGGAACAGTGAAAGAAGTGAAAACTGAACAGCTAGTGTTGATTTGATTGAGTGTATTATAGCACATGCAGTAAATTTACATATGTGTACCATACTGACCCAGTTAAGAGATGTGACATGTGTACAACTAACAGTTGAACAGCTTAATGAGACAGGATTAGCCAGGAGGGTAGAGAAGGATAATACTTAGCATAATCAGTATGGATTTGTTGTGGGGGCAGAAACAGCAAACTGGCACCTTTTAGAGGGTACAGGGTTTTTTTCTGCAAAGGACAGTACTGCAGTACCTGTGTGTAAATAGTGCTGCTGGGTACTGAATAGTGTCTTAATAGATCAATGAAAGAACTATCAAATCAATGTAGTGTACAACAAATGGGTTAAGAACTTGCTAAATCATGTGCATCTCAAAGTGTGGTTTTGGCATTTTTATTTGGGCTACTACAAACATCACTTCTTGGTTTGATGCTTCTTTAAAAGTGACTTGAGGGGAGGCAGAAATACATTATTTATTCCAAGTTAGGGCTTAGATGGTATTTCTGATAGCCACTGTCCACAGGTATCTGCTGCTTCTTTTCCAGTGATAGGTGTCAAATCTGCTCACACAACTCTTAGGGTGGTATATCTTGTAGTGCATGAGATGCTTTGGGGTAAATTATGGTGGTGCAAGTGTAGGGTGTTCAAAAACTCTTCTGTAGATTTGATGGAGTGAGGAATGCTTCATATCAGCTAGTTAATGTGTAATCATTTTTTAATTGAAATAAGGCTAAGAGAAAATGAAAGGATTCATTTAAAATCCTCTTAGAAGGTAATAACAGTATGAACCTTCATAAAGATAAAAGTAACAAGACACCAAGGTTAAATTAAAAAAGCGTCTCTCTTGTTGAAACATGATTGATTTCTGTATTTAGTGCTTTTCCTGAGAATCTTCCCAAGGTTCCTTTCAAGTTAAGTCCTTTCCATCCAAAACTTTTTGAATTCAAGACATTGTCAATATTCTGTTCTATTTCCCTGCCTTCATTATTAAGCACACTCATTTCAGTGTAAAATGCAGACATCCCCTGATATTTTCATTTTATATCAGCCTGTACATTGTATCAGTACTTGATACAAACACCTAAATATGATTATAAAATCTCACTTCATAAAAATATATATAATCAATTACTACATGTTTGGGGGAGTGATACCCAAAACTATATCTTTATACAGGGACCCAAAATGGCTGATCTGCATATATGTTCAAAGGTTCTTATCCTACCTTTTGTTGGTTGTTGCCCTGTTCTTCTGAAGTTCTTCTAAACCTTCTGATGTTTACATTTTTGTAATGGAGTTTTTCACACACATTATTTACTTTCATGTAAATAATGATTGATTTACATTCTTTTCTCGAAGAAGAGAGAATTAATTGACTGTTAGTTTAACCAGTGTAGTTGGAGAAGTAGCAATTTCATCCTCCAATCCATAGTCACTTTTAGAATTCTATAAATAACGAAGTCCAGAAATCAATGTACTCTTTTTACCTTAGACATCTCAGTGTGTGAGTGTCGTTCATTGTGTGTCACATAGTGACAGTTAGTTTTGATTTAACAGGGGAATCCGGTAACTCAGCAACTCTTGCAGCCCAGAGAGATTCTTGGTGAGGGACTTTGTGCACTTCTAGGACTGATTCTGTTTTCTATGGGGGCTTTTCAGAGCAGTGATTTCACAAGATGCTGTGGAAGTGAACCAGGTCTTTTTTGTAGTGGAAGTCAATGGAAGTATCACCTCAATGTTCAGGGAATTTCATCTTCACTTGGAATTGAAAAAAAAGGATGTGAAATTTCTTTGATAAAGCCCCTGGGCTGGTTTGCAGATTTTACTTGCAACTTATTTGCTTTCTTATCTTCACATGGTCTTCAGTGCACTGCCTGGATTCAAAAGGGTTTATACGAGTCAGATTTGAAGAGATTCAAAGACTTAACAGGGATTTTGTTAGGAGTAGCAATCTTTCTTATCTAAATAATGGCTGTTTAATGAGACAGTGAAGATACTCTTTCATGTGTGCATATATATTTCTGCGTTTTGAAATTTGTTTCTGATTCCCTGATGAATGCTTCTGGGGTGTATAAAGTTAGATTGATGTGTTCTTTAAGAAAATGCTCTGCTTTGTCTCTTATTCAAGACAGTGGTGTAACTGTTGGTTTTATGCTTGAATTTAATCTGTTTATAGGCATATGAAAATTACTCTTTTGAAGAACTACGTTTTGCTTCACCAACACCAAAGAGGTAAACATTAAAGAATTTCTTTTGATAGGGACTTAAATTAACATGTCCTGACACTTCTGCTTACACCCAGACTCCCAAGTGTGACTGACAAGTAATCGTGTCTGAAGGTAGAAACACAGAAGTCAAGTAATATGTTCTCTTATATGTAGCAATTTTATTTAAAATCTTTTTTTCTTAATTGTTCTAATGTTGTTTTCTTATTTGTATTGGCTACTCTCTGAATGTCTTCTTTTATCATTTGTTGTAAATTAATGTGGAATAGAGAATCCTCTATTCCTATATTATAAAATATCCTATATTTTCATAGTAAATAATAGGAGGTTAGTACATGGGAAAGGGAAAAATTGTATTTAGATGATCTGCTAGAAAAAAAAGAGTAGTTTCCAAATGAAACATTATACTAATCATTATATTTTAATTGATTGATTTTAATTGTTCTGTTTATGCCTAGACCCAGTGAAAACATGTTGATCAGAGTCAATAATGATGGTACATACTGTGCAAACTGGACTCCTGGAGCTGTTGGTCTCTATACCATTCATGTTACTATAGATGGCATTGAAATAGGTACTGAATTTTCACTATATTTAAGCATAAATTTATATTATTTCTACTTTGTATACTGACACATTTATGTCTTGATGCTCATAAGATTTAATATTACAGTTCATCGCAAAACTTTGTAGCCAAGTTTTCATTCAGAAGCCTTCTGGTTAAATCACTCTTTGTCCGAAGAAAAAACTCCACACACTGAAATGGGAATATATGTTGCAGATCATGTATTTATAATGTGGTTAGGCTACTAGATTAACAGACTCTCTTATTCTCAACTCTCAGTGTTGAAAGAGGAATGTCTTGTTTCAGCTGAGAGTGACAGAGAAGTGTAGTTAAAGGGAACAAAACCCCAGCCCAACACTGAAGAACCTAAGGAAAGGTGAAATTGTTCCTGGCGATGCTGAAATACAAACTGTCATTTGTTCTGGAAAATTGAGGAGGTGTGGTCTTAGCTGAAACTCTGCCTAAACTCTTAATTATTTGTACTAATTTTTAAATGCTTTTGGTTCATTCCTTTCTGGAAATCTTTTAGTTATCTTGCCAGTCTTGGGGACTGCACTATGAGATACTATAGCTTGTGGTGGAAAGAGTGCCCTTCCAAAAATACTTGGTATCTTGAATGCTCTCATGTCAGCCTTGCTGGTGATATGGTATTAAAAACACAAAGTGTTGTAGCTGGACCATATCTGGTAAGAGGGTTTGGGTGAGTTCATGGGCACCAGCAGTTCCTCTTTCCCAATACTGACCAGCACCTTTAGTAAACACATAGTGGTACTCATAAATGCAAGTACACATAATTCACATAGAAATGGAATGGGATTTGGTTTTATGTGTTAACTACAGAAGATAAGATGTATAAAGTATTATTATTAATGGTTATCTCTATTCCTTAAACAGAGGAACATTTGCCTTCATAGGAGCCTGCAGTGCACTCAGTTGTATTTTTTCCAGTGTGTCATCTCTGGAGCAAACTTTACACTGTAGTTTAAATCAGCTGCTCTTATACTTTTAGACAGGTTCTACCATCCTCAGTCATTGTAGGGTAAACTTCTAGAAATGATAAATATAATTCTTAACCTTTGTTATTAAACAGGTATGAGTATACTCAGTACTTAGCTGTGCCACTTTCGTGCAATTAAACTTTCTGACTCAATCATTATATTAGACTGTGCCCTCAGAAGCTTTGATGTACCTATGCTTGGTTCATAATTCCGTCGGCTTTCAACTGCTTAAGTACTGGTAACAGTTTCTCTCTGTTTCAAACCTTTTATGTTCTTGATGCTTGTAGATTGCTTCTGTTACTGCCATGTTTGTTTAAAAGGATGTTAGTGAAACCAACAGTTTCATTACTATGTCTGGATGCTTCTTTTCAAGATGTTCTTCAGAGAGTCACTCTGTAAAATGAAACAAAAGCCACAAAAGTATCTGCTGTTACAGTTTGCTTTTAACAGTGATTGCTGAGGCAATTTCTTTGAAGGTTATTACTCAGGGTTATATTCATCTATTAGTTAAATTTTTATGTCTTTCTTGACATGTATTTATATGTATTTTTCTTCACAAACAAGAATGTTCCAGTGCCTTCATGTTTTATAACAGCATGGGTAATTAAGTATGGCAATTTTGTACATTATAGGCCTTTTCTGGTTGTATAACGTGGCTTTTCAAGCTCTCGTTACTTCGTCTCACATGTAGCAATTAGCTTCTGTAGCAGTACAGCACTGCATAAGCTACTGCCTCTCCAGAAGCTTTCAGCTGCACCTCTCAAACATTAGATTCTGTGTTGACCATTCCTTGAAACATAACCCTATAGACACTATTAAGATAAAAAATTACCTGGTAGTGCTTTGTATGTACACTGTGACAGACATCTAACAAAATCATGAAACCACATCTTTGTAAATTTCCACATATGAAAATAGAAATGTTCAAAAATTAATACCTTGCACCATGAAACAACTGCAAGTGTTGATTTTGGCAGACAGATAAGTAAGTGTTATTTTGTTTACTCTAAATTGTGTCACAGATAAACTGTAGTTACTATTTAAGTGATATACCCCCTTGTATTTTTTTTAAACTTAGTCTTTGTTTGCTTATAGATGCTGGACTAGAAGTGAAAGTAAAAGATCCTCCAAAAGGAATGATACCTCCTGGAACCCAACTTATTAAACCAAAAGCAGAGCCTCAGCCAAACAAGGTTTGGAGAACTAAAAAAAAAACCCAAAACAGATAGTTATGTGTGGGACTTTTTTTGTTGTTTAATGTATACTTTATCATATAATAGTGCTGCAGACTTAAGAATATTTGCAGATCACTTTAACCTGCTGAATGGAGTGAAATTAATATACTGGATAAAATGAAACAAATTAATTTAGTTTTCTTTTTGTACATGAATTCATAAAACTGATAGAAGCTTTACAGAAACTGCCTTTGCCTTGGCTTGTCACACGAACATATCACAGCTATTGTTAAAGTCACAGACAAAATTTTACACTATTATTAGTTCTATTTCTTATATATTGTACTATGAAATTAATTGTGCACTAAATTTTACAAAGATTTTGTTTGTTTTGTCATGAGCATCTTCAAACAGTGTAAAATCCATAACCAGTTTCTTTGGTATATTTTCCTTCCGTAGAGAATGACATGATTCTGTTTTTTAAAGGTATCCTTTCCTGTAGCTTTTGACATCCCCATTTCACCTTATCATTCCACCCTGAAGGACTAAAGTAGACATGCTAAAGCAAATAAGCTGAAGTGGGTGGCAGTGGTATAAGGGGAATGCTGAGATGAGGGAGATAGCTTGCATTTCCTCTTTAGATGCAAAGGAAGGGATACTAAATAAGGAAGGGATATTAAATGAGGTGCTGATTTTTTTTTTTTTTTTTTTTTTTGGTGGAATAAACCTGTATTAAAGTTGTGGAATTCTGAAATACCACAAGGTTATCTTTCCTGTCCTACTGAAATTGGGAAGGTGCTTAAGAAATATATGGTTACAAAAAGGATCAGGTTTCTGGCAACTTCTTACCTATGCACTATGCAGTGCATCCTAACTTTTTTCCTAGACTTCAGGATAATCCAGAGACAGTAACTTTGTTGTATGGTTCCCTAATCTCTAAAATAATGCATCCAGCATCTACTTCTATTACTAAAAAGATTGTTTTTCCCTGCAGCCCTGCCTCAAATTAAAAATAATAAATGTACTTTTAGTTTCAATGCAACATTTACCCCTCACTGGGTCCCTTTTTTTTGTTTTTTCCCCAAGAAGCTTCTTTTAGAAGGGACTTTCTCCCTTCTCTTGGAAGGAATACTGCCTGGTTAGTTCATTATCTTAATTAGAACTCCCAATTCCTACTAAGAGAGATTTATCTCGTGCAACTTAAAGATACTTCCACCTAAGCTGATCATCATATGTGTTGTTTTGCTGTCCCCAAATTGAGAGAATCTTGTTTGATATGAGATAAATTGCTGAACAGGAGTTCTGGTTTTCTTTTCAATTATTACAGTGGCAATTGGGGTGACTTGGTCATACATGATAACTCTTGTGTTGTAAAGGAACAGTTAAAGTACTTGACAGAAGTCAGTCCTCTGGAGTTCTGAGATTTTACGTAGTGTTTAATCCTCTCCTTGTGTTGTTCTGTGTGCCTGTCTCATTTCTTGTTCCAAGTTTTAGTTTCTTTGAAAAAGGAGCCATTTTTGTCCTGTACATAGTGTCTGTAGAGCCTGCTGAAAAGTTAAACTAGACCTTTCATGGTAAATCATTTAATCAGTCTTCTTTCTTGTGTGTCATAATAAATCACATAACAAATCAGGATAATTTTGTGTATCAGCAGCAGTATTGTAACTAATACAGCAAGGTAATAATTGTACTGTGCTCCATGTTTCTGAAGCCAAGAATGCAGATTAGACGTGTATCAGTCAGAGACAGTCCAGTATACCAAATCATGTTTTGCTGACAAAAAGGGCATAGTTGAGCTCTAAATGCTGTTTCATCATCGTTGTGAGACTGAAATTTCAGATAGTTGTAACCAAAGGACAGTAATAGTGCATTCTTAGTGGTGATCTGTTCTTAGCTAGAAACACCAAAATATTCTCATTCAGGCACTGGAACATTCCAGTTTTGTAGCCAAACCTCACTTAAATTCCAAACTGCAAATGGGTACTGAGCTGTGATTTTATAGGTGTATTCTTCATTCTCTGTTATTTGAAGTCAGATGAAAAATCTGAAGGAGACTAAGATAGTGATCTGTATCCAGCCTGGGGTATATGACCCATAAGAATTGCTGCCTCCTGATGAGCTGCAAAGCTTAAATTAACTAATTTGCAGTAAACTTGATTCCACATGCTATTGAGGAAAACATTATTTTTTCAAGCCACGTTATGTAATTCAGGGCAGTTGGAACCAACTAGAATGAAATGGTCCTAATTTAGCTGAATTTGAAGGTGCAAGACTGGTACCAAGAATGAATGGTCACTAACATGTTTTGATGGTTTCTACCATCCTGACAGAACAAGTAGCTAACATCGATTGCAAAACCTAAAAACAACCACCAAACCCAACAGCTCTGGGCTGGGGGTGTTTTTTCTTTTCCCTTCATAGATCAACCCCCTTGTTAAGGTTGCTTTGTCCTGGACAATGTCCCTTTCTTGTGTGACGAGTATCTCTTTGCAGATTTGTCAAATAAAAAAGCAGAGCTCTGGAAAACTGCTGTGCACTGTCGGGATGCTGTACATCTTAATTGCTAAGACTTTCTGCTTTAGTCAGTTCTTCAGTTGGAATCCAGCTGGTGTATGCTCCATGGAAGAACTGCCTATGGAGGTGTTATGGAGTTAGAAAACCACTGTGCTATACAGAAGTATTCCTAGCAAAGAGGCACTGTATCAGAAAGAAGACACAGACAATAAAATTTTTCATCATGGTCAGAAATGAGCATAAGAGAACTCCTAATCTGTTTTTTATTGTATTGTCCGTCAGTGGATCTGATGCTTAAGTAATTTCTAGTTATAGGTTGAAGTTTTCTATTAGCTAACTAGGTTAGCTGTTGCAGAAGGGAAAAAGGCTCTTTCCAGGTCTGAGTCTACTCAAAATTTGGAATGTGAGGTTTTCCTCTAAGTTAAAGTTTTTAATCCAAGTTCTAGCAAACTGTCATAATGATTTTCTGAAGTAACATGATGCAAGGACCCCTAATCTGCAAGACTTTGTTTTTGGCTTGTCTGTGTTTAGAATGCTGTCAGCAGTGATTCAGCTTTATACTTTTATAAGGACCTTGAAAGTCTTAGTTTTGTCTGTTGTGAGAATCTTAAGTATTATGAATAAGAGGACTGTTAATAAGCAAAACCTTGCACATTTTGGAGTAATTTATGTATGAAATCCTTTACATGCTTGTGGTTTTGGGGTTTTGTTGGTTTTGTATTTTGTTTTTTAAATTATCCTCAGAAAAAATATAATTTCTTAAATAATTTCTTCAGCGAGAAAAGGTCCATACACTTAGCTCTTACCTTTCATTTATGTATCACTGAGTTTGTTTCTTACACATCATTCTGTGCTTTATGTTGTTATTGATTAGATCCATATTTCCATTGATACTTTTATCACTTTTATCTGTGGAGTTTAAAATAACCTTACAAGAAAATGGTTTTGTATCGTATGGATAGAATGTATACATCTCTGCTTTTAAGAGACCAATAGGATGGCTTATGTTTGTTCTCTATGGGAGAGATGCCTGCTAATGTTTGAATGGTAAAAAACATGATAGTGAATAACAAGTGGAAGATTCTGGGGTGCTATAGTAAGTCCAGCTAATAGCAAGGAGCCTCTGCTCTAACCTTCCTGTGGAAAAAAAGGAGGAAACTATTGAAATAGCTATTTGAAGGATAAAGAAGTAGAAAGATTATTCTATTTTAAAATGTCTAGTTAAACTCTTTAGCTAAGGAAACTAACCAAATTTTGGTAAAAAAAGCTGACTAAAGAGAAAACTACAGTAGCACAACTGAGAAATGGTAATCCCAGGCTGATCAGTTAAAAGGAATAGTAAATTTGAAAATGCAAATCTGGTGAAATTTTCAGCAGTGAATGAAATGTGTGTGTTTAAAAAATTAGAAGCTTGTACTGATTATTGTAGGGTATAACAAATATTTCCAAGCCAATGCATGCTTACATTTTGGTTTTTTGCACATTATAATTTTATTGATCATAGTAAAAATGTGAAGTTATACACAGCAGCCATGGGAAACTAGCAACAAACTGTAACTCTTAAGACTGCTGTCTTGTCACTGGCATTTCAGAATCTGTTAAACCTATTTCTTTTTACTCTGAGAGCTCTGTTCCAATTTTTTTTCTTCCTTACTGTCTTTCTTTGCTTCTCTTAGGTTCGCAAATTTGTGGCCAAGGACAGTGCAGGGCTTCGTATCCGTAGCCACCCTTCCCTTCAGAGTGAGCAGATAGGCATAGTGAAAGTCAATGGATCCATCACTTTCATTGACGAGGTAATCCATAAGACATTTCTGTTGAAAATTGGGCTAAGATGTAAAGGTAATTCATGCAAATAATGGGCTTTTTTCATGTTTAGATGTTGACATACACAACTTGAGACCATAAATTGCAAAAATCTAAATTTACTAATTTAGTTTTTCAAGCTGTCATTTCCTTTAATTTACTTACTTCAAAACCTGTGTAACAAACATTTGAGGCTGATACAAGGAAAGAAAACTCCTAGAGCTCATCTTTCAATAATACCTCTCAAGATTTAGCTTTTCACTACTTACTATTTCAACTCTACACAAAAATTCAGATGCAGATGTCCTTTTCATTACATCTGTTACTTAGACATCTGAAAGATCACTACTGGTGTGTTAGACTACTATGCATGTATTTTTCTTACAATATAACTTCATATGTAAGGGATATTTTTGTGATTTACCAAGTCATACCAGCAATGGAAAAATGGGAAGTGGGGAATTTATAAAGCTTATGAAGGCCTGACTTGCTTTCCACTTTTATTTCAAAGCAATTCTTATTACTGCATGATCTGATTTAAATTTGTCTTCACGCCTTGACTTATAAACAGATATGTTTCCCCATTGCTTTGGAATTCTGATTTTGTCAATATTCCTCTTTACCTCTGCTTATGTTGTATCAGCATTGTAAGGATCATTGCTTCTTTGCTGCTATTGTCTGCCTGAAGTCTGTTAATCCTTGCTAGCTACAGAACAGTTACAGGAGGGCGTGGCTCGTTCTTGTTGCTTGTTTCCCATAGATCCACAATGATGATGGTGTTTGGCTGAGGCTGAATGATGAAACAATAAAGAAGTATGTTCCTAACATGAATGGTTACACTGAAGCCTGGTGTCTGTCTTTTAACCAACATCTTGGCAAGAGCCTTCTGGTACCTGTTGACGTAAGTAAAAGGTGCCTTTGAAAAATATCCAAAAGTACACTCTATCCTCATTACAAGACTTTCTTTAATTAAGGCTGCAAAAAGTCCTGAGGTGAACGATATTTTAATTATCAAATACAACCTTATACATGTTTGCATTTTGGAGGGCTGCTGTGTAATGAGGGTGGAGTGTAGAAAGGTATGAGGCTTTTGATACTGAAACCTCTTCTCCTAGAAGAGAAACAGAAGTGCAGGGACTGCTATAATAAAACCAGAATAGTATTAGATTGTGGTCTGCAGCAGGTGTTTCTTATGCTGGATAGCATTGTCTGTGAAGTGGTCCACTGGTGCCCTAATTTCAGAAGAGGCTTGCAGCCTACGGTGAATCAATGTAATTGTTGGTTTTTAAAAAAACCAACCAACCCAAAAGTTCTTTAGGCTCTGGGTTTTGTGGATGTTTTCTATGAGTTTTATACCTGCATCTTAAAAGTTATCGCTTCATTAGCTAATCAGAGAATCCCAGAGCTTCAAGACAAACAGTGAATTTATAATAAGAGTAAATCTAATTTATCTGAATAACTTCAATGGTGATCATCATCACTACAGTTTAAAGGTTACGCCTTTTCTGGAACCCAATTACGCTTTTTTGAAAAATGTGAAAGACAAAAAAGGAAAAGTTATATTAGCTAAACCAATGTTTCTCGAAAGATTCATGGAAGTGCAGGCTCATCTGTTTTCATGCATTCCCCTGAGTGGGCAGTACCTTATTTTCTTCTGGACAGAATGTGAGAATCAGATGTAATTGATACTGCTATTTAGATTTGATTTGTCATCTTATCTGAGTAAGCTGCTACTGCAATTGAAGATAGTTGAGAAATATTTCATTAAATTAAACACTGTGACCAATAATATCATGCTTTTCATGTTTTTGGGTTGTAGAAGAACTGAGATATTTCCTGTTTCAGTGAAATTGGGCTATTTGCTAGTAGCTAAATCTGGAAATTGATAATACCCGGTGGCTGTTCTGCCAAATACTGTTACATGATGTGAATAGGTCGTCTTATCTACAAATTATTTGTTGATATATTTCTATTTGTAGATTTCTTTCAATAGAATCCTTGTTTGGGAAATTATTTTAATTTTGGATTTGGGAAGCAAATTATTTCAGTATTCAGAAATCAGTCACTCAAATATGTCTGTCATCAGTGTTTTTCTAGTCTGTTGTAGAATATATGAAAACATGGAAAAAATTAGGCTTTGTTTAAAATTTTGCCTGTATTTTTTGTCTTAGAAATTGGTTGCCATTAGAAAATTGCTATATTATACTTCTATGAAATATTAATAGTTCTGTGCAGTAATTGAATTTTACCAGTTCACCCATGGCAAAAGTGAATTCATCTTGACTAAGTAACTAACTTCAGTAAATATTGTATGTCTAGATGGGTATTATAGTCTGGTAGATTTTTCTTAGTTGTGTGATTTTTTGGTGTGGTTTTTTTTTTTCCAGTTCGGCTATCTTCAATACCTTTTTACTTAGTGAAGGGAATATTTTTGAGCTCAGCAGTTGTCTGTGACTAGCAAGAACTTAGTGCTTGGCATATTTCATACAGCTCTGCTATACATGTAGTTCTAGGGAAAAGCATATGCTGTGCTCCTTGAGAGAAGCCTGGAAAGAAATGTCTGCCGTGAATAGCTGAACATTCAATCTTGACAACATAATTTTGAGAATTCAAATTTCATGTGAATAAGGAGGTCGGGTACAATCAAATGTGAAAAACAACATTCAGTTTTCAAACATTTCGTTCTCTATGTGTAAAGTTCACATGAAGATTCTCTCTTGGTTTTGGAGGTTGTTAAACACTCTTGTGAATTAGTTTAATTAGCATTTAGGCTGTTATGAGTTGTTAGATATGCTTAATTTTCTTTTAGGTAGCCAGTCACATGTCTTGACTGACACAAATTAGGAGTCATGTTCTTTCTTAGCTTCTGTTCTTAAGTGGCAGCCGAGATAGCAAAAAGGTTATGAAAGCAGCTCTTACAACAATGCAGGCATGTGCAAGAAACGTATTTTGAGCTACTTTCAGAAAAGTTTGCTTGTATGGCTCTCATTCTCAGATTTTTAAGAGGACTTAGCGTGTCCTGAAACGATTTGATTTCATTATGACAGTATATAAGCAGTAGGATTTGTTGGTTTGATTTATAATAATAAGAGGAAAAAGGAAAAAAAATAGTTCTCTAACATTTTATTTCCTAAAGGTGACAAAACATAAGGTTCAGAGGCTGACTTTTGAATGCCTTAAGTCTTTACAGCATGCTAGTCTAGCATATACTGCTTTCTTACTAGGTACTTCCTTTGCACAGATACTGCTTTCTTGGTAGGAAGTTATAAAATCTTTTTTATGGTGATTACTAGATTGAAAATATTTCAAATTATACCTTTTTTCTCTGAATTGCCAAAAAAAAGGACTGTTTGTAAGTTGTCAAATTTCATTTTTGCAGTCCTTTAGAGATGAATTACTTGCATCAAAAAGGATGTTCAATTATGTAATAAATGCTAAAGTTTTGTTAGATTAAATTGTGATATAATTCATACCTGCTCAATCCTGTTGATTTGGGTAGCTGAATGACATGAGGAGCAGAATGCAGTAGAAAAAATTGTGATTGTGCAAGATTTTTTGGATCCAAGCTGTTCAGCCAGTTTTGGCTTAAAGGGAAGACTGGAGGAAGTCTCTTGTATGACTGAAAATTCAAAGAGAAGATCAACTGCCTGAACTAGGCCATGTATTCCCTGTTCAAATAGATGTCACATTACTTCTACTAGACTCCGTTTTCTGTTCAACTCTGAGTGGGTAGACTTGTCATCTCCAATTACATTGCTTTCTCATGTTTAAATATACAGCCTTTTTATAATCAATCCCTTAAGTAAATAAAATTTCTCATTACATTTTGGAAAATATGTAAAAACTTTTTCAAAATGTTTTAGTTATTCTGTTTCTTCACTGTATTATGGAACAGTGAGCAGATGAAAAACAGTAGAGGTTCTCGGCAGTGTTAATTGTGACCTTTTCATCTTGATGTATATTTTGTGTCTTCATTTTATGTATGTTTATTAGCATTAACTAGGTATTTTATGATAAAGTAAATACTGAATATTGTGGATCTCATAAATGCACTTTCTGTATTTTTATTGGAGCTATTATATTTGAAGATAAATTATCTAGGAAATGAGAGATCCATGGTACTTACCGGTGTTTTATTTATTTGAGCTGTGGTCATTTACCTTCTTAGAAAGTCTTCAGCTTCTTCTGTTGCTCTTGTCCTTTCACAAGGAACTGCTTTACAGCCCCTGATCTAAAATTGTGCATCCAATCCATTGTGGGTAATATAATTATGAGATTGTGAATTTAACAGCTTGTGGTTTTGAATAAGCTGTTTCCATCTCTGATAGTTATTTTTCCTTCTGTCTTGTGGTATTCAGGTATATGTTTTTGAAAAAAATACTTGTAAAATTCCATATGCAGACAGTTATTTATTCATGTTTACACATAGTCCTTAGTAGAAGGGTACATACAATGCAAAACAGTGCACACTAGGAAGAAATAGAAATTCATCTTGGTCAAACTCTGGAACTTTTCTTTTAAAAATCACATTCTAAGTAAGTTCTCATTACTTCATTTTAATTTAAAACATTATAAGAAGGGATATTGTACCCTGATGTCCAGCTACAATATTACATTCCCCAGCCACCACAGGCAATCAAGGATTGAGAAACTGCAAGGTTTTCAAACTACTATTGCAATGGAAGAAATGATTGAAATTAGTTTGTAATTGAAATAATTGAAAAGAATAATTGAAAAAAAATTGAAAATTGAAATAATTGAAATTTGAAATTAGCTCCAGTGCTTGACCACAGAACCTCAGAATGCTGAATGTCTGTGGAAACACTGAAGGATATTGACAAAAATTTCTACCACTGTTTTAAGCATGATGGAAAGCAATTGAAGAGTATGTTGGATAAAATGTCAAGATGGCTATTTAAGATAGGTCTTCGTTTTGAAAAATAACTGAGGTTTTAAATGCTTCCTTATGGACCAATGATTTTTTGTGGCAAAACAAATTAATTTTTTTAATCTTTGAAACTTAGAATTTATTGAGAAAAGTATCGATTTCTAGAATTAGTTTTAGATCTTGGAAGGTAAAGTCTTGAAGGAAAGTATTAACTAAATCTACAGATGATAGCATAAGAGCTAAATTCAAAGCTTCTATCTAGCAGTTTCTTCAGAATGAAAACTTAGTTCTCAAATAGATGCCTGATCTATTCATCTAAACGGATGTGCAGTGTTATAATAGGCAGGAAGTTCTCAAGTTCACAGAAAAAAGGAGAGCTTCTAGTTTGATCTTCTTGATGTTTCTAAGCCAGCATGGTCCCACTTCACTGCTGTTGGTTTCTCTTGTGTGTTTTACACATAGAGCTCTGTGATGTAGAAAAATAGATCTTTGAAATGATACTTAAATATTTTAGGTGTGGATAGTCCATGTTTCTCAGTGGAAGTCCATCAGAAAAAAAGAGATATGCTGCAAAGTAATAGAATCAGACAGTTTAAGTAGGTTGGATGCCTATGAAGTACACTCATTAGGCACATGTATGCTTTTCATAGTTGCCATAGTTTTGTGCCAAGTTGATAAATCTTTACTTTGCCAATCTTCCCATCTAACACCCTCCCCACCTTCCCCAGTGCCCCAGAGCATATATCACTAGTGCATGACTACCTCCTTCAGTTCTGGGTAAAGGTACTCAATTCTAAAGAAATGCTGGTGGTGTGACAATTTCCCTCTCTTTGTCAAAGTAGCAGATCATTTGCATTATTGAAGCTTGATGTTTGCAAGCAGTATATGGTAGATGACTTGCTTCTGTCACATGATAGAAGTGTAGATATGCTTACTTTTAACATGTTAGTGCTTTTTTGAGGAATTCAGATGAAGCATGCCAAGGGTGTTTTGTACTTGTTTCTGCTTGAAAGGATTTACTGCCTTAGCAACTGTTAAATTTTAATGTGGCTGCTGAGCAGGGATTTCATTTGGTTCCCATATCAGGATGGGATAGGAAATTAGATTTTGATACTTCGGTTCGTATAGAATAAATGGGTGCTTTGTCAAAGGAATTCCATCATAAATACCATAAATATGATTGTTACTACTGCAATATGTATACTATTCTTTCATTTGACAGAAATGGTGAAAATTTCCTTGAAATTAGTAGAAACTATCTTATGGAAAAAAGATGGCTTCTTTTTCATGTTTTCCAGTGATTAAAAAATGCTGTCCTCACTGTTTTGTGGGAGGAAAAATTAAGCAGAACAGCAGTGCTTATTTCTATAGTGTGGGCAATTGGTTATTAGTGATGTCTCTCTGGCAGCTGTATTTGGTTTACAATTATTCATGGCAAACTAGTTAATGCATTGTATGGTTTACAAAACTAATGGAATCTTAGCAATTGTTCTCCATATAGCACTGAAATTTTTGGCTCTGGTATAAAGTATGATTTTGATTGCAAACTGGTGAAATCATTCTGTGCAAGTGAACTCCTTTCAGCAACAGCGAGCTTAGCCCTTCTGCATCTCTTTGGTTCTGACTGTGTGACTAAATTCTGTGTGCACTTGTCCTGCACTGGATGAAATCATCTTTCAGAACAGGAGACCGTCTTGCTAGAAAACTGGTTTGTGATGGGACCAGCTACCATTTCTTTGTAACAGAAATATGAGATTTTTCTGTGTCTGAAGTCTCAAGCTTTGTAAGAGATGTCTGGCTCTTAATTTCAGTAAATGGCATGACACACTACATCCATTTTGAGCTTTTGACATACTAAACTGTTTCTGTGTAATGGATGATTTGCCATGGTGAGCAATGGACTCAGGTGACTTGATTAGGAAAACAAAACTTTCCCCTTTTGCAAAACATTCTACCAGTAAATTTACTTGAGGAGAAACTTTGCATTATACTACCTTGAGCTTCTTCCTCCAATATTTCTTTGTTCCCATTTCTTTGTTGATGTGTGTCTCTTTTTTTCAAACTTTGTTGCTCAGAATGTCTTTAATGCTAGCCAAGGAGTAAGGGATTTGGACTTTTTTTCATGGACTTCCAAAGCTTTACCCCCTAAGGTGAGTTAAATTACAGGAACAGTCACACTGTATCTTGTGTTTTCAGAATGCACCTTATGACTCAACTTTATGCTAAATATTCTTTGAAGTCTGTTTTACTGTGAATTATTTTTATAGGAAATAGCAGATTGGCATTCAGTGCTGTATCTGTGTCTCTTTCTTCTAAAATGAGAAAAAAATAGCAGGGCAGATTATTTTTATTAATTCATGAGTAGCACTCTCCTTTTTTAACAAACCAAATTAGAAATTCAGAGAGGTGGCCTAGTAACATAGCAAAGCCTTCTATTCTCCCTTAGAGCAGAATTTACTGGTAAATATTTTTCTGTTATTGGAGGCTCCACATAAAGTTGCAGCATCTAATATGATAATATTTGTATGAGTAAAGCCACCACACAGATATTTAATAAATACTCTGACGATTCTTAATGGGTTTTTTAAAATTATTTAATTCTAGGAACATGATAAGTTATGTACAGTTGAGCTGTTTAAATTGGCTGTAGAAGTGTGTGTCTGAATATCAGTTCTGTAATGTTTTGAGATGGAATTTTTTTTTGTATGACCTTTGTAATGAAGACAATAATGTGTAGTACATTTTGGTTTAGGGATTTTAAAACTTGTTTGTCCACTGATTGTTTTTCCCCAGAATAGCAAACTTCATTATGTCAAGATCTAAACTATGTTTAAATTGTCTTTTTCTTTCCTCAAACCAGTTTACCTCAGCTTGCATTAACTTGCTTTGTAAGTTACATATTTACATAATAGAATCATTTTTGTATAAAGGCTTCTTGAAAAAAACTGCTGTATTAGTCTGGACACAGTGCACAGACTTCCATACCAAAAAAAGTGGAAAATATGATAATTAAAGAGGTCAGAGAAAATTTGCATTCATTTAAAAGTAAATAACATAGCCAGAAGTTTGGTTTAAATCTGACCAACAAAGTATTCTTTCTCAGAGCAGGAAGTGAACTCCTGGAAGGTGTTTTTGTGAGAGATTGTCAAGGCAGAAAGTATCTGCATATTCAGAAGAAATTAAATTTTGAGAAATCAGATTGATAAATAGACAGTAGAGTAAATAGGGTATACCCTGTAACAGCCATAATAAAAAGGTTTTAAATGCTATTGGTATATAAGGGAAAGACCACTAGTAAAGATTTTTATGCTGCTTCTAAGGAGTATCTCCTGATGCTGAACACAGTAGACTGAATGAGGTGAACCACTGGCTTCATCCAGCAGGACATTATGTAGTTTGTAACTTTCAGATGTTCCTTTAAAAGTATCTATGACTTTCAGTGTAATGGAACTTGCTCCTGCTTTTTACTTGCATTCTTCTGAAATAAATACACATTTGTTGCTTCCATTTTGTACAAATGCCTTTCAGTTAAGCTGTTGCTGACTGAAAAATCTGTGTTAATTTTTCTCTTCTTTTAGTAACTACCACTTTTTTTGGTAAGAAATTCAAAGTGTTTTCTTACTTCAGATTTGAATATATATTTCATCAGCAAATAGTACGAAATAACATTGAAATTCCCTTTCCAGAGCCCCAGACTTTAACAAAATTTCACAAATAGAGCAGGGGGAATGAGTGTGAATCCTGAGAAATGTCAGTGAGGAGGAAGGTTTAGTAAAAGCAGTTAGATTAAATAATTTGTATCTGATGTTAGATATGAGCTATTATTTTTATATACATGGTTACATTTATACCACTTTTGTTTGAAGAGTAATGTCAGGAGTAATTCAATTAAAATGCAATTTAGTAGTAGTTAGTTGTTTAGCACTGCACAATAAAATTAGCAATGTAACTAGGATCTCCTTTAGCCTTGAAATTTACCTTTTGTAGTCTTGAAGTATTTCTTATGTCAGTAGTTTAAAGGTGGTATTAATAGGTTTTATTCTGTTCTGTTTTGCCTTTTTTTTTAATTTCTCAGGAATCTAGGTCTAATGCTGATGATTTTTTCAAAGACCTAAATTCACACTGCCCACAGGAAGCAGTGATGCAAGAACAAGACATGCCATTCCTTCGAGGTGGACCTGGAGTGTACAAGGTAGTGAAGACTGGCCCATCAGGTCACAACATCAGAAGCTGCCCTAACCTTAGAGGTATCCCAATTGGAATGTTAGTTCTGGGAAACAAAGTCAAGGCAGTGGGCGAGGTATGGATCCTTGTAGCTTCAGTTCATGTCTTCATAGATACCAGTATATAACAGTAGTAACCGCAGCAAAAGAATCTGCCTCTGTCCAGGTTTGCTTTTCCCCTCCTCATGCTAAATACTGGCCTTTGAACTTGGTTTATGTTAGCAGTACTAAAGCAGCCGTGTCTCTTGCCTTCTTGCATTGATTGGAATAATGTTAAAATTGCACTGCAGTTACCTGTGCTTGCTTATGTATTTCTGTTACAGTATTCCTTACAAAATTGTGTTTCTTGATCTTCTTTTTTGTCCTATTCTTCTAAAGAATTCTGTTTCATGATAAAATGTTTTCCTAGGACCTAACCATTTAACAAATTCCTGTTTCTCTTTACTGATTGTATTAATTTGTTTAGTTGCTGAACTATTGATATTGTTCTGGGTTGTCCAGTTATGGTGTTTTATGGTTAAGAAGGGCTTAAGGATGAAGTGTGTCATGCTATTTCCTAAATATAATATCAGGAACAAAATTAATACTCATAAAAACCTTTCATGTATATCTTGATATTATAATTCTCCTGTTGCCACCATCAATTAGAAGGTATATCTTGATGACTATTTCCCTCCAGTTTTTATTTAGGCTTATGTGGATTTTCTGAAGTTGTGGTGTTGGTGTTTTGTTTCTGAGCATAAATAGGTCTACAGTTTTTGGAATTACTCCTAAATGTAAATATGCCATAAATAGGTTTGGTACTTCAGTCTGCCTCAGCCTGTGGCCTTAATTTAAGAAATGGGGTTTTTTTAACATTTACTTTGTAATAGAAAGATTGACATTTAATGTGTTTTCCAAATACTATAAGTAGTTGCTGAATCATGCTACTGAATTATTTGAGAAGTCAATAAATTTTGCTTTTTTATGTGTGTGCATCAGGTGACTAATTCAGAAGGTACGTGGGTGCAAATGGATAAGAACAGCATGGTAGAGTTCTGTGAAAGTGATGAAGGCGAGGCATGGTCATTAGCTAGAGACAGAGGTGGAAACCAGTACCTTCGACATGAAGATGGCAAGTGGTTGTTTTCTTTTCTTTTTTTTAATTAACTTAAAAAAATAAGCAGTCTAAACAGGAGAAATAAAGAAGTATCTTGAGTTTTGAGCAGGTATAGCATTAGCTTATGTATTTTCATTTGAGTTATGTTGCACAGTCAGACTTAAAATTTGCTTATAAACATTCTTTAAATTATTTTTTAAAAAACCAGTTGAAATATTTCTGTATGATTTCTTCTGTACCAGTTATGGTTATGGACAATAATTTTAACCATCTTTTTTCTTTTAGCTCTGGGGTTAATTTTTGTGCATCTGTTTTCCAAAAGGTGTCTTTATGAAAAGCTTTGACCTCAGCAGTCATATTCTGCTTGTGTTTTTAGGTCACAATTAGTGTCAGCCTCTTATTTGTTCATTTTAACAGACTCTTTGCCATTTTTCTGGTTTTGACATTTGGTGCTGAAATTCATTTCACACATAGATACTCTTAACAATTATCATCACATTACTGTATTAGAACAAAGCAATTCCTTGCTAATACATAAGTGTTTTCTGTAGATTGTTGCAGCTTGACTTTCAGGTGTAAAACCTTCTGCAAAGAGGGGAAATAGCCAAAAGTTTTTCTTTAAATATATAAATGTTTGTGTAATACTTCAAACACGCCTTTAGAAATCATAGCTTTTCTATTTTTGGTTGTGTCTGATAATGTCAAGTTCTGAGGTGCTTGAAGAGCCAAGTAGATTCCACAAACTAAATAATTGTGAATTGGAACAGTACCTTATTGTTGAAAGCATATGTATTCAATAATAAGGTTGATAAATTCATTCTTTTCTATTTTTATACAGGGTTGTTTGCTTTTCCAGTAGAAAATAATTTCTTTGAACTTAATACATTAAGCAGTGTGTAAAAATCTCCATTCCAGAGTGCTTATTTTAAGAAATACATTTAAGTAACTTGACAGTGTTTTGAAGTTTTAAGTAGTCTTTTCATCTTAAGTATTTGACCTATCATTTCTTATTGTCTTAAATTTCTTAAAGTATATGTGTGCTCTAAGAAAGAATTCACAAATGAGGAAGACTTAAAACAAGACCCTTGTTTGAAGGTGTGTCTTCGGATTCCTGATGCTTAAGCGCTCTTAGTCAAGGACATCTTGGAATATAGCATTGCTATCACAGGAAAACAGAAATGCAAGCTCCAGGCTTTGAGGACAAAACTCTGTAGTGGGATTTCTGCAATACAGCTCAAAGCAATACCATCTTAGAAACTTTCTGATACGAATCCCATGCCTCAATATACCAGTTGTTAATCTTTTCTAGATGAGTCTCTTTTTACAGGTAGGGTGAAGATGGATGTCTCTTGTGCATCTAGCTAAAGCAGTTTAAGCAGTTACCAGTGCAATTACTGAGATTTTTCCAACCTGTTCTAGGTTCCTAGTCCACCTCAGTGCCATGTAAAATTTCATGTGCTTAAGCCATATCTGAAGGTTACTTTAAACTGATTGTTTTTATTTGCAATGAAATTATTTAAAAATAATTTATCGTGAGTTTCAATGCTTTTGCTAGAGGGAAATAATAAGGATCTGCAGGTGCTCTAGCTAGATTTGCAAATGTCCATTCTTTTATCCATGAATAGCACCATCTTTCACATTACATTCATATCTTCATTGTTTAATAAAATTATAATTAAATTCCCATATTGAGGTAGGGTTTCTGTCAGAGACAAGGCAGAAGTCTAAATAGCTAGGTCTGTAGCCAGGTATCCAGTTAAAGTACTACAACGAGATCTAGAGTAGCCTCTGATTGAAAAAATTCTAATCCTTTCTTTTATAAACTGACTTTAAGTTTCCAGCTTTCTCCCTCATCATTTGTTTTTAACTTGAATATGTTGTGTGAAGTTTGTACTCTGAAATGCAGTTTTGTCCTGAAATACAATTTTTTAAAAATTACTTCTTGAAGGTTGTGATTTATTTTTATTTAATCCATGTTAATTTCAGTACACTGTCAAGAAAAAAAAAAATTCAAGGTGCCAGCTCAAGCTTTTCAACCTGCATTTGGGATATTTTTTCTGAATGCTTTCATATATATCGTCAGTTGGAATGGTATTTTTGACCACATTAAGTCAGTAATTTCTCTGTAAATCTAAATAGTCAAGTGGATTCTGTCTCATTTATTTTAATTCTACTGTAGTTTTGAATATTATTAAATACTCCAGGTTGATTTGTGTTGGAGGTTGCTTTAGTGTCATACAGAAAGTAAAATTGTAGTATTCATTTACAGGTACAAATAAATCTGTCAGGAAAAAATGTCTTGTGTTCCATGAACTATCAGGGGTAGCCACAATTAAATATTTATTGGCTCCAAATTTGTCACTCTGAAAACCATCTTTTCTCCACCATGCTTTGTCAAAGGGATTTTAACAATTTGCTGTCAAAAGAATAAACTCTCCTGAATGATGTTACTGTGTCAAACAATGGCATAGCTGGCAACAACACAGTCAAATAAAAACCAGTCTACATAGTATTAAGTCCTCTGTCTTCATAATTTTAGAGCATGAGTTCTGAAGAACAGATGTGGTTTTTTTTTAAGAGAATTTAGTTGAGAGGAAGAGTGCTGTCAGTGGAAATAAATATCGCTCTTTTGCTTTGTGACTCATCTTTCTAATGTAAATCCATTACTCAGAGGTCTAACCCTGAAGTGATGTGGTGTTTTTTACAGAGCAAGTCCTTCTAGATCAAAATGTGCAGACTCCTCCCCCAAGTCCTTTTTCAATACAAGCTTTCAGTAAGGGGACAAGCTGTAGTAACGGACAAGGGTTTGATTATGGCCTTGGAAATAACAAAGGTATGTTTTTACACTCATATGTTTAAAAAGTTACATTTATCTTAACTTTGCTTATATTTTATTACTCATTTTCTGCTTTTTGAGGCACCACAGGCCCTTTCCAAAGCAGTAGTATAATGAATTGCAAAGTGTTAAAACTGCTTTTTTTCTCTGCTTTAGTTTCACTCAGTCTAGGTATTCTGTATGAAAAGGATCAACGAAGATTTGGAAGTTAGTTTTGGATTTCTGCAGTGGTAGGCACAAAACTGAAATGCTGAAATGAAAAATACATGTAAAACAAGATTAGAAAACTATTTGATTTAGAAAGCACATGTTACTAAAAGTCCAGAAACATTTGGTCATCTGTCTTGACAATTTTTAAGTGCCTTTAATGGGTTGACAGGATAAAACGTGTCATTTAAAATTGGTTGTGAAATTAAAAAAAGAAGTTGTAAAACTGAAGTTATCTTTAAATCACATGGATACCAGTTACAACTGCTGGGAAATAAATAGAATCTAATTTCTTTTAGTAATATAAAATAATTGTTTCTTTTAAACATGGTTTATTTTGTTGGCAAGATCTAAACACATATATAAAAGCCATCAAAATAAGCTCAATCTGCATGCCTTCTATTCATGTCTTTGTTATTTCTAGCAGATTTAATAATACAGAAGGGACTTTCCTTGAGGTTCTTGAGAAATATTCCTGAAATATGGAGCTCTATCATTGTATTCTTACATTGCTATAGCCTATGCCACTACAAATAGCGGCCTAAGGTGTGCTATGTGGTTTTTAGCACCAGCATATATTTCTTCATGGTGTTCTAAATAAAATAACTTAAAACTTACTTTAAAGGAGAGAAGATTAGGAAGATAATTATTCCTAAATAGTCTAGTCTGTAAATGTCACAACATGAAATAGTTCTATATAATTTCACAGTGGTTTACTGTGTAGAGAGTGGTTCATACTTGTCTATGCATTGTTATAGGAAACCCTCTTTTTTGGACAAAGGCTGGATAAGTTGAAGCATTTTTCTTTTGTTTTATAGAGCCTTTTAAACCTTCTTTTCCCAGTTCATCCATACTCATTGCAGAGTAATGGTGGAATCACAAAAGTGGAAGTATCTAAGATGTGAGGCAGTATTACAGCTTGTTGCTCAATGTCAATTGTGTAATAGTGCAGAAATATTATCTGTTCTTTTTTTCTGCAGAAACGTATTAAGACAACAATTTTTTTTTCTGTGTCGTTCAACAATAAAATCTTAGAGATGATTATGCTATGTTAACAGGCATCCTGATTTCTGAAGACATTGTGATTCTCTTTACTACATCTTAAGCAGTATCAAAGGTGGTTTTTTGTTTTGTAATAGTTACACAACATTTAGAAGCTACTTCTGGCATTGAATTCCATACTATTCTATATGCATTATTTTCTCAATATACCCTCAAGCTGTGATGTTTAGAGTGAATTAACAACTCAGCTTCATGACTTCATTCAGTCTGTGTACTGTATGTCCTTCTGAATTACCCAAGAGTGAAGAGTTGTTGGCAACTATATTGAAGGAATAATGGTCTTACTTTCCCAAAAATAGAAATTCTTCAGCTGTACCATTACTTTATATGCAGTCTGTCTGTATTATCAGGTCTAAGAAGCTCTGAGTTTTGTGAAAAATAAAAAATGGGAGGCACAGGCACAATGTCTTAGGGGAATTTCTGAAGGAAGCACTTCTTTTGGAGGGGCTTGTTTGTTAAAAGTACTTCTATAGGAATGCCCTGGTTTTGATGAAAATTCAGTCCCGTCCAAGAGTGTTTCAAAATAACTGATCAAATGTAAAGATCCCTATAATTGGTGTGTAGTTCTACAGTTGGTAACAGAGTTTCCTACTGTAAAACTGTTAATTTTAGGTTTACAGTATTACCTGCAAGAAAGAAGACTTGACTCCCGCAAAGAATCTGTTTGATTTAGCTATGTCTTCTCTCTTCCAGCTTTCTATGTTACAGACAAGTTTTTAATATTCCTCACAATGGCCCTACCCACCTCCATATTTGATTATTGCGGGTAGATGATTTTCAACTTCTCAGATATTCTTCCCTTTAAAACAATTACTCATTTTAGAATTAGGCACGTTACATTTAAGAATAATTGTTTGTCAGACCTGTAAATCTCAAAATGGCTAGAGTTGAAAGGGACCTTAGAGATCACCTAGGTCCAAACCCCCCTAGATCAGGTTGTTCAATCACTTCTAGGTTTTTAAGGTAGGAATGATTGTTGCTGAAGTACAGACTCCAGTAGTTTTTAGGTATACTACTTCCAAAAAAGTGAAATAAAATTGATTCATTAATTTCTGTAGATGATTATTTAGAAGGGCATTCCAGCTATTTTCTGGTATTTTTGTCTTCTTATTTTTTAACCCAAAATTCAAGAAAATAAATTTAACTTAGGAGTTCTTAGGTAATACTGTGTTTGATACATCTGCCTGTCTTTCTCTACTACCTTAAAAAGATAATTGGTGATAATCCAAAAACGTTGTAAATTCTGTGTTAGCTGCTAAAATTCTTTGCTAGGTTTTCTACAATGCTGTCAAATTCATAGGAATTTGCAGAATAAATTGACATTGGTAGGATTTGTCTGGTGATGGCTCAAATCAAGAATTTGAGAGAATCTCAGGTGTCTCCTCCCTCATATTACTAAGTATACTTCAAGTTACAACATGGTGTGGCCTTCTTACTGAGGCATCATGTATTTCTAATGCTCACACAGGGTTTTTTGAAAATTGGCATTTAGAAATTAAACCTATTGATTTTAACGTGCTAGTTAGTTGAAGGCCTTCATTTGCCTCACAGCAAATGTAGCTAGTTCTTCAGAAAACTGGTTCCAGTTCTTAAGTGGTACTTACGGATTTTTTAAATTACCTTCAATCTGGCCTCCAAAAACAGCATAACAGAATAGTTTTTAAAATATTTGCAAAAGTTACCAAATGTTTACCAAAGCATTGGCACAGAAATACATTTGCCAAAGCCTAATTACATGTTAGCTTTCCCTTCTCATCAGTTTTTCTAATGTTTTTTCTGCATGTAATGTTGCATGTGTGTATTATTGTAAATGCTAGGGATTTCTGGTTTTTTTTTCTTTGGCTGCTCTTCATTTTTTAGCAAGGCAAATATAAATCTCTATTTTGAAATGTTTAAAATAATTGCAGTAAAATATCCATGAGCCTTAAAAAACAGTGATTTTATTGCCATGCATGGAGTGAGATTTTTATGTTTAGCCACAACCAGAGTTGTATGTGGCTAAATGAGATGTATGAGCTTTCTCTATTGTCATCATTTAAACTTTGAGTACCATTTTACTCTGCCTTTCTGGAGAATGACAGGTAACAGGTTGTAGTTTTGACTGTTTTGCCCACTACAGGTGACCAACTGAGTGCCATACTGAATTCCATTCAGTCACGGCCAAATCTCCCAGCTCCTTCCATCTTTGATCAAGCTGCAAAACCTCCCTCTTCCCTTGTCCACAGTCCATTTGTGTTCGGACAGCCCCTTTCCTTCCAGCAGCCTCAGCCACAGCTTCAGAGTAAGTTTGTCAGCCTTACCTGCCTCATCAGTCCGTTTCTGCAGCTTTGACATTGCTGTTCTCAGTTGCTTATCAGCTACTAATCATCCCACAGTGCACCTTTCTGGTTTTGGTTTTTTAAGTTTTTCATGATTCAGAAGCATGTGAGGTAATGCTCCCAAAGAAGTATACTTGTTCAACTTTAATTTTTTTATTGACAGTATTTTGGGTTTGTATGTGTTCTTCACTGTAGACAAGTCATGAAAGTGCATTTCCAATATTTTATGCAACTCTGGTTTATAAATAAGGTAAATATTTTATATAGTACAAAATGTTGATAATTCTTTTAACATCAAAAATGCACTGCAGTAAGTACAGAGGTATTAACTTTTCTTGCTTCCTAAATTTCTATTTTTGTCGTTGCTTCTAACTTTAGGGATGTAGCTGGACAGTGGGAATAACTTGGCACTACTCATAAGAAATGTTTTCTGTGGGGTGCTCATAGGATTGGCATGGTAATGAAAGTTGGCTCGTTGAGGTGAATACCAGCTAACCTGATTACTGATGGGAGGACAGGAAACTGTTTTGATTAATGAAAACCAAAAGCTCAGCATTCATGATGGATAGCTGATACTGCACAAAATTCTCTCTTACATGCAGAACAGTTACAGCACAGGTCACAGGAATACTCCTTTATGCCTGTCTCCCACAAACTGTCTCTCTGAGGTGCTTCAGCTCTTTCTTGTTGACCCTGTCAGTCAATTCAGTGTCTGTGTATATGCAGTCCTGCATCTCTCCAGCTCAGCTTATTGAAGTGACAGTGAAGTCCTTCATGTGAGAACTAGTTTAAGATTTCTAATTTCGCTTTTACAAGGATTGTCAGAAATATTTTGACTGCGATCTTCTGTAGTTCTGCTGGACTTACACCAGCATCCTGAAAGCAGAATATTCCACACTCAGATAAAACAGCTGACTGCCAGAGATATCAGCACACCCTCACTGACAATTTGTCAAATATTTATTCTTTCCCATCACTTCCAGGTTTTTTTTCTGTTGTTCAGAAAGGTAAAATTACTCAGTAAAGTTACTCAGCTTTGCATCAAAAATAACCCTAATTGTCTTATTTCAAATTTCAGATGATATGTTCTTTAGCATTTAGACCTGTATTGTATGAAAACAAAAGCATCATTTTTGATTGCTGAACAAGATCTTGCTCAATGGATTTCTCTGTCTAAGATGTGTACATAAACTGTATTCAGTAAGGTACATCCATGTTTTGTGTTTTAATAAGGATCCAATTCAAATGGAAGCCTTTTCTTTGTCAGGTAGAGGAGGAACACTTGTGGTCTGCCAAATAAAAAAATGATGGAACTGGAAAGTTTTTTTGAATTTGTGACTGATTTGGGATCTTATCTTAGTACAAGGTCTCAACCAATTTGGCGATTTGCCCTTCCAGAAGGGAAAAAATTGTCAGCCTGAACTGGTGTAGTGGTCACTGACTGTGGTTTGATACAAAAACTTTAAAACCATTTTAATTAATTACTTCTAAATCACTTTATAGCCTCCTGTTACCAAACATGTAATTAAAAGTCAAATCCACTAAACAACATACCTTGAGTCCATATCAAGTCAATTGGATTTTTGCCCTAGACATGCTTAGCTTTAGTTACCAATTATCTGCTCCATCCTTAAGTACTTCCTGCAGTAAAGTTAGATATTATTTTTAAATTAATATACTTTATTTTATCATCAATATTGTCAATATACTGTTTTATTAAATGTACTAATGGTAGTCTAATAGTTGAAAGAAGTTGTGCCAGCCTAGATTTCCCTGTCTGCAGATGTTATATACTAATTGCCAATCTTGATTGCAAGTCAGCCTAAATAGTTCAGTCTACTGTTTACATTTTCTGTTCTTCCTCATATATCTCTACCCCTGGGGAGAAATTTGGTTTGGCATAATTCTGAGGAAAACTAGGATCCTGCTGCATGCCCTCTATAATTATTCTATTAATTTAGATTTTTATAAGAGGAAGAAAAATCTTGATCTGATATAAACATACTTTGTGCTGGTGACAGATTATAGTTTTCCTTAGAAATGTTCGTAAGTAGCTGATTTTTCAGCACCTTGAGGTTTGGTTTGCAAATTCATCTTTCACTTAAGAAAGAAGGAAAGGACTTGTCACAACCTTTTATCCTCCAACACAGTGTCTGGTTATTTTTTTTCAGAAATACTACAGTTTAGTCACCTCCTGAGACATGATGCTTGAAGAAATAAAAAGCGTCTCTGTTATGTCCTTTCATATTACAAATAAGTTACAACAGCACTCTGTGTTATATCAAAGAAATTTTTGCAGAAGGGATATTAGGAAAAAAAAAAGGAAAACTCTGTTACTCAGTTTTGTGTTACTTGCTAGAACTCTGTGAAGGGCTGATTGTTCTGTCCTAGTTAATTCCTTTGATAGTTTTTAGACGTAGAAGTTATAGAAGAGATTGTTTTCTTTTTCACAGGGACAGACAAAATTAAGGTACTCTTGCTGTTTATTTTAATTCTTTGTCAGTCTTGTGTGCAACTAAACTAAAAGTTCAGAAAGGGTAGAAGAGCTGGCAAAACCTACCTTGGAGTACAGGAACATCTGCATTGACTTGGAGCCTTAGTAAGAATGTTTTTCCTTTAAGATTACAAGTTTATGTATGTTTCTTCCTTGGATATTTGACCAAAACAGGCTGTAATTGCTGCAGCCTGCTTATGCTTGCTTCTGAGAAGCTTGTAAGATCATCAGTAACAGATTTGCTTGTGACTGCAAACTCCCATATCCACAAGATTATTACTGGTTGCTTGATTTATTTGTCAATGAACTTTGTTAAAAGCATAGAAGACTCAAATGTCTGTTTGAGTTCTGACTGTAGGGGAAGTGTGGAAGCCTAGAGGGCCTTGACATGCTGTCCAGCATCAGTTACCAAAATTTGATGATTGGCTATTGAGCTCTAAAGTTAAGGAGGGAAGTGTGAGACTTTGCAGTCACCAGTGTTACACCTTTATGCCGTGTTTCCTCACACCTGAGTTGATACTGCAAATGAGGAATGGATTTCTGAGCTAAAGAGCTTTGGACCCCCGTGACTTCTGAAATGTTAACCTGTGAATGTTCCTCCAGTGCAGCCCTGGCAGCTTGCTTCAGGTGCTGCTTCCTGTCCAGGCAGAAGCTGCAGTGCTGAGCTGCTGTTCGTTACAGTGTCCTGTCAGGCTGCTTCCTTTCCAATCTGTGCTGCAGAGCTGCAGTCCAACCATCCATCATCAGCTCCCGTCATTCTTGTCAGGAGTTCTTTCATACACCCTTTCAGTATTGTGCAATCAGTTTCTTTTTGGTTTTGTTCCTTTCCCATCTAGGTGTTGGTGAAATTGCATTTAGAACCACAGTGCTTCTCTCTGCATTTTCTAAAACTAGAGGGGGCACAAAAGACCAGCACAAGTATGGAACACATAAGATGTGCTTCTTAGTAGTGTTTGTAGTAAATTGAAGGGAGAGAATCTTCTCAACCAGGCATGATGATCTCTTCTGTTAATCATCAGTTAAACCAATGACGACTGGTCTGATTGTTTTTTCAGATGCTGCATATTGCCAAGGCTCGAATTCCTGAAAATTTGAGCTAAATTAAATGGTGTCATAACCTAGGCTTTTCAGGTTCTATAGGCAAGGGTGCATATGAAACATACAGGTCAATCCAAAACCATCCTCAGAGGGCTGGTATGGTAAAGGTTAGAGGAAGAGTACAAACTGTGTCAGGTGTTTTTTTAGAACTAATCTCCTCATATCACATCTTTAAAGGTTGTAGTTACAAATTAGAAAATCAGAGAATTCTTTTTTTTATCTACCTTTCCAGCACAGCAACAATTCTTTCAGTTAAAAAACTTAGGTGGCTCAAGTGTTAGTGTTCCAAATCCCACCATTGGTATAGAATATTGCTAATATTTATCTCATGATGCCCTGTTTCAGCTTTTGGTTTAATTAATTCACTCATACCCCTACTTTAACCATACTTAATACATTTTTCTTTCTTAATATTCAAGCATTTTTTTTACTTTAGTGAATTTTGCTATTCATGGAAAAATATTTTCTACAAAGACATCCTAGGCCTACTGTTAGTATGACATTTGGCATTTTCAGGAGGTGAATAAAGATATGTTGTTTGCAGTGCTTGAGGAAATTCAGCTAACAGCTGTATTGTAGTTTCCATGTCAGTAATAGTGAATGAAAGAAGAATACATTGTTTTTAAGAGGCATCCATTGCTTAGGCAGCACAGCAAAGGCAGGTCAGTGCTTTGCTTTGTCGTGATGCAGAAAAGCAGTGGCATTTCAGAAGGAACTTGAACCTAACTCCATTTTCCAGTGACATTTTACGTGATTGTTAGAGAGTTTGTTTAAAGGACACTCACATGAACTAGTTAGTGGTATGTCTTGCTTCCTAGGTTTCCTCAGAGGAAGTAGGCATAGCTGTTAGAGGACTGCATCCTGCCATAGAAATTGAATTGCCTTTTATGTCTCCATATTGGGTAGCTTCTCAAGCTGGAGCTATTTCCATGTTGAAGGAAAGAGCGTGACTAAAGGCGCACTGTCGCATTTGAATGGCTCATGAGACAGCCTTGCCTGCCTTGTATTTCAAGTCTTTGTAGTCTTTGAGGATGTTTCAGGAAGAGGGAGTCCTGATCAAAATGTTGGTCCCTGAGGCTGTCCAGTTATCCTGGATATACACAGATTGTCATACTGCTGGACCCACAGTCCCCTTGAAACAGTTTAATAGTAATACTACATCATTCAACACTAGATTACAATATTATAAAATGTGTTTTCAGAGACAGAGTAAAAGAATGAAGTATAAATGTGCATTCCTGAAAGATTTTCCTGTAATTATTCGTAGAGTGGAGATGCAAGTGTATTGAGTTGACTTTTTTTGGTTTGCTGCTACTGCTGTTTTGTGCTCTGAGTGTTCTTTTGCCTTTTCCCTTTAAAAATTGACAGAGTGACATCCTGTTACTCAGAAGCTATATCATTATTATTGGATCTCTCCAAATCATTTATAGGTATCAAAAGCAGGTAATACAGGTGTTAAATCTGTGTTTATAGAGTGTTGAGAAATTACAGATTAGTTTCTTTTTTTAAAGAATGAAATTCTTACTTCAAATCTGTGACCACCTTCTCATTGCAGAGTTTCTAGATCCATAGCTCATTGCATAAAGTAGCAGGCTTGTTGAGTGTACAAGTTAGTAAATGTATTACCAGAACAAAAAGATGTCTTAAATAGTATAGGAATTGAAATAATTTATTTTCAGTACAATTACCTTACTCCATTTGTACAAAAGAGTGTATCTAAAAGAATATTTTCTAACATACACATTCTCTTTACAATTATTACTTCAGTAAGAATTTTACTTTTTTTTTTCCTAAAGGAAGGAATAGGATTTAAAACCAGAAAAAAATTAAAAATTTAATTATAGACTGAAATTAAAAGTCCCTATTATTTCTCTCCAAGTTTCATTTTTGTGGAGTTGTGCTTCTAACAGATTTGGTGTCAGTAGACTCTACTGAAATTATCTTGGATGACATCAGAATTTTTCTTAAATCAAAATCATTTTTAAGAGCTGATACAGTTTTTTTTTTTTTTCTGGTCTATGTACTGTTTGGTAGACATTCATCTACTGCTAGTTATGTTTCTTGTATTGAGGAACTCCATATTACATAAGTGAAGTTTTTCAAAACATTTCATTATTGAGGTGCAATCACTTTTGAAAACAGAGTTTTGGTGTGTTGAATGTATTTTTTTTTTCATTCTTTCCAGTGATTAACAAGACTCCAAAACTAAATTAGATGTTCTCTGATTTTCACTAAAGAATGTGTAAATTGATCATCTGGAAGGCCATATTGAAGTTCTAAATAATCAATTTCTGAATTTACAGATTAAATGTTAACATCTCAAACCCAGGTTCAGTTCAAAACTAGGCACTGCTGGTTTCTATAATAAACCATAAATGTCATTGGCTAGCCCCCATATATTATATTTTTAGATCCTAGAAACTAAGATTGAAATTGCAGTGTTTTTAGATCAGGGAAGCTGATCTACTACATTCTACTACAAACTACTGTCTGTCTTTTAAAACTAATGTAGGAATCTAAGCACTGATTTCAGAATACATAACAAAGAAGATGCATATCATTTGAAATGCTTGTTTTTATCTTTGCTGCTTTTCCATTGAATCTGTGCTGCTTCTGTGCAACTGTTTTCCACTGTAGAAACTCCATCCTGCTGCCTTGCTTCTCGTGAGCGTATTTACAAAACTAGTGATGTAGCTGGGCCTGCCTCTGCTATTTCATCTCTCTCTCACAAACTGAAGGGTGGGTATGCATGCCAACATAGCAAGGTTATTCAGATTTTTTACCTGCAAAATGTCTTGGGTTTGTTTTTCTTTTTCCTTCCATTCATTTTTATTTCATTCATGTAATAAAATAATGTTTTGAAAGCGAACGTTCAAGTTTGGTATTTGTTGGGAGCTCATCTGATGTAATCATTCAGTGTTGCCATCCTGAGTTGCAGCAACTCCATGATACACAATCTAGCTGTCTCTGCTTTGTAAAATGGAAATTGACTGTTAGTCTAATTACAGCTGTTTTCAAGCAATAGGCAAAAGAAGTATATAAGAAGAACAGGAAGTAAAATCTGGGAATTTTTTTTTTGCTTACAGACAAAGCAGCTTGCTGTTTTATGCACTTTTTCCTTTGGGAGATTTTTCTTTCTGTGCTGATACTCTTGGATGCTACTTAGGATTATTTATCTCTATATGTGCAAATACAAACCTTTGTTTTTTTTTAAAAACAAGATACTTTTGTTGTTGGAAGCCATTGTTAGGCTATACCTTTCATAAGCAGTTTTGTTCTGGAATGTTTTCCTTATTGGTATTTGCTAATCATGCATGTACTTTAAATTTGATATTTTGCTGAATGGCTTGAAGTGTTACATGTCCTCTCAAGTGATTGTCATCTTTTCACTTTTTTTTTTCTCTCTCATGAGGCATTCTGTAAAACTTTCAACCTAAAGTATTTTCTCATCTGGCAGACTGGGAAAAATGTGTATAAAAGTAATTCTAATTTGCATTTCAGAATTTATCACAAAATAAACATCTCAAAATAGCTCATGATTAAAACTGGTGACTAATTAAGCTGAAATGGTTGAAATGGTTGTTCTTTTAGCAAGAACAGTCATCTTATAAACCACAATTTACCATGTCATTTCTTGCCTTCTATTCCACCTTCCCCCTTCCAAGTGAAAAACAATTATAGAACTTGTAAAAATAAGGACAGATTAAAATTGGTTAGGATGATAAATACTTTCTATGTTCTCATTATATTCTATTGCTTACATTTGATGTATTATTCTTGAATGTAGACACAGTATTTCTTCTCTACTCAGAGAAGTAGGAACTTCTGCCATGTCTTGGGAAAGCAGAAAAGTATTCTAACTTTCAGGCTTGTTAAATATTGCAATATAATTAATTACTTTCACTTTTTTCCTTGTTGTTAATTTTATTGTAAGGTATTTAAATATGGAAGTAGCAAATAAATAATAATTTTTTGTAACCTGAGGAAGCATCTTGGTTGCTAAATTTTGCTCAAAATTTTTCTAAATTTTTCTTGGTTGTTTTTTATATTAGGAGAGATAATAGTAGGAAAAATTGCATTTATATATTTTCTAGGGTAGGGGTAAGGGTTGGTGATTGAGAACTGCATGAAGTTGCTTCAGATCACATACTGCATAAGAAAGTAGACATTGATTTCACATCTTCTAATACTGAAGGTACTAGATAAAAGCTGACTGTCTATCATATTCTTCTTAGAAATCAGGGCTTAAATTTGCGAATACTCTCTGATTAATTGAAACTTTATTTTTTAACAAATAGTTGCTTTCTCAAAAATATGCCCAGACAAATGCAAATAACCTTCTAATATCTAGAAAAGTAAAACAACCGTAAGTACTGTGTCCTAATTCTGCAGGCTTACTAGGGAAATGCTTCTTGTATTTGACTAGTGAAAACCCATTCAAAGCAAAAGGATTTAACTCTGCATTCAAGATTTTGCAGTCAGGATTTATGGAGCGACAGCTCCATATGAACTGCTGCATTGCTTGCCAGTAATTTCCATATTGCTTGGATTAATTTTCAAAATACAATTCTACAAGAAAGACTTGGTTCACAGAAGTATCAGAAGCAGATTGCCTTAATAAGCCACTTTTTGCATATACTTGTTTTGTATGTACTTGTACTAAGCTGCCTGTAGTTCTTACAGTCTTACAGCTCTGTAGATTAATACATGTACGAAGTCAGTGTGCATAGGAACAATAAATTAGTGCATCACAGCAGGAGAACATCATTGAACAGAGTTGGCCATTTAACTTAGTGGTTGAAAAAAGTGGGTTTGTTGCTTTGGAGGAGGGTTTAAGTGTTTTGGTAGCAGAACATGGGGTAGATTTTGGACTTTCGAAAGTAGATTATGTAGATTATCCATTTGAGTAATTTTGAGCATATTTGCAAGCCTCTTGCCCAATTTGCCTTACTAACAGTGTTTGCTTCCTACTATTCCTGAATTTTGAGCATTGAAGAAAATAAATCTCCAATGCATTTGATCTCTGTGCAAGTCTCCTGTTGCAGTCAGCCTGTCACACGTTGGGATAATATATAAATAGTCCCTGGTTTCTGTTGCAACTGTGGTAAACTTAGTTGACTCCTGGAATTTCACTGAAGGATGTAAATTGTGCTTCCTTTACTTTACTAGTGTTTTGTAGAAAAGAGTGAAATGTGCCTTTTGATACCTCCATAGTAGTGTTTTCTCTGTAAAAACTTGTTAACACTTGTTTCTGTGTATCTTTGGGAAAAGAAATGTATCAAAAGTATTCTAGGGAGAAAAAGATCCCTTCATATTTCCTTTCATTTTGATGTGAACAGAAGCATGTGTTTGTTATTTATCTTGTGGTCAGGTCTTTAGTCCTTGTTTTGTACTATTAAGGGTGTCACTGCAACATGTAACAATTCAATTGTGAAATATTATACAGGTGACCGAATGAATTTCACAGGAGCCGCTAGACCGATTTCTCCCGCAGGAAAATCAGACATGGCATCAAAGCACAGAGCTGACTGCAGGTCACCCAAGCTTGACGTGCGAATGAACAGAGCTGCTGCCGAGCAGAAGAAGCCCAGAAATACCGATGGCTTATCAGCCAGCGAGTGCCTGATGCTGAAATCAGACGCCGCAAAGTTGCGCTCAGACTCGCACAGCAGGTCTTTGTCGCCAAATCATAACACTTTGCAAACACTAAAAACTGATGGAAGAACAACTCCTGGTCTGAGAGCCGAATCTCCAGGGCCAGGAACTCGGTCGTCTTCTCCAAAGACAAAGACACTTACGGGCATTAGATCTGGTGCTAGTTCTCCACGATCCTCATCACCCAATGACAAAACTCTACCTCAGAAAGCTTCATCCCCTGTGAAAACTAAGCTTGATCCTCCTCGAGAACGCTCCAAATCAGATTCTTACACGTTAGATCCAGACACCCTTCGCAAAAAGAAAGTGCCACTAACAGAACCTTTAAGGGGGAGGTCCACTTCACCCAAACCAAAAATTACTACAAAAGATGGAAAACCTGCACCAGAAACTGAAAATAGAGCTCCTTCCCCTCATGTAGTACAAGAAAATCTTCACAGTGAGGTAGTTGAAGTCTGTACTTCAAGTACTTTAAAGACTGACAGCATTACAGATACCACCTGTGAAGACAACACCGAGTTCAGAAGTCTGGACGATGGTTCTAATAAAGTTCATTTCAGCATTGGAAAAGCACCACTGAAGGATGAGCAAGACATGAGAGCATCTCCAAAAGTGAGCCGTAAATGTGCTGGCAGGCACACAAGACCTAAAAAGGAAAAATCCAACTTCCTTTTCAAAGGAGATGGATCAAAGCCCATAGAGCCTGCCAAGCAAGCAATGTCACCTTCTGTTGCAGAATGTGCTCGAGCCGTATTTGCAGCATTTCTTTGGCATGAAGGAATAGTTCATGATGCCATGGCATGCTCATCTTTTTTGAAGTTTAATCCAGAACTGTCCAAAGAGCATGCACCCATACGAAGCAGTCTTACTCAACAACCTGCAGAGGAAAAAGAAACCAAGTTGAAAAATAGACATTCATTGGAAATATCATCTGCTCTTAACATGTTCAACATCTCACCTCACGGGCCAGATATATCTAAAATGGGTAGCATCAATAAAAACAAAGTCCTCTCAATGTTAAAAGAACCACCTCTGCATGAAAAGTGTGAGGATGGAAAAACTGAAACTACCTCCTTTGAAACATCCAGTCATCACACAATAAAATCCAAGTCTCCTCTTCCATTAACACTGCAGCACTTAGTAGCTTTCTGGGAAGATATTTCTTTAGCAACTATTAAAGCAGCTTCCCAAAACATGATTTTTCCAAGTCCTGGTTCTTGTGCAGTGTTGAAGAAGAAGGAAAGTGACAAAGATAACAAGAAAGCCAAAAAGGAGAAAAAGAAAAAAGAAAAGGTTGAGGCTAGGCCAAGGGGAAATCTTTTTGGTGAGATGGCCCAGCTTGCAGTGGGAGGACCTGAAAAAGATACCATCTGTGAGTTGTGTGGAGAATCCCATCCATATCCGGTGACTTACCACATGAGACAAGCTCATCCAGGTAAGACTCCATATTTTTAATTCACATGTCCATCCATAAAGTATATTTCACACACATGCTTTGGTGTTAGTTGCTGTTACAAAAACGTCAGGCTATGCTTTCTATTATATACACTAAATTAAAAGTTACACTTGCATACAGATCAGTTGCACATCTTTGTGTATAATTTTAAGTAGTTAGGGATTTAAAGTTTCTAAGTTGTTTGAACCAAGGTCAAAATAATGCTCTGACTTTACATTAGCTCTTCAGAAACTTGCCATGTTTTACACTTAGGAATTTGAAACTGTGCTGAGAAAATGGAAATAAAAAATGAGATTGGTCGGTTGGAGTTTCTACACTGACAGAAGTTTTCTCTTACTGTTCTAGTGTCAAGAATAGGAAACTTCCTTCTGCTGTGTCAGTACTGGCTATCAGTGACTTAATATTTTTGATGTACTTGTTGGTCTCTACTTTTTTTAGCTCTGTGGGTGCAAAGTTAAAGTCCTGAATCTTTCTGAGAAACTCTAATCAGCAAATAAATACCCTCCATTCCCTCTTAAGCTTTGTTAGCTAGGAGGTGAGATTTTTGTGTTTGTTTAATTGCAGATACTGTTGGCTATACTGTTGGCTAACTTATAATACTGACCTTAACCATAACTTAGCTGTCTGAACAGGGAGCTGTTCAAGCTTCAGACAAGTTCTTTATAAAACTTGAAAACTGCATTTGTAGTGCATTTGTATTCTTTAGACACTGGTGGGACACATGGCCAAGAACAGACAAGAACCTTGTTTTGTAACCAATTCAGACTACAGAAAAGTAGAAAATCAGACCAGGAAAATACAAGCATCTTCTTTCTCCCCTCTTCATTCCCTGTTTTAGAGCAATAAATAATAGAATAAGAATCCTGCTTTTGAAATAAGTTGTTCTCACCTTTCCCCCGTGTAGGTTGTGGCCGCTATGCAGGTGGCCAAGGTTACAACAGCATTGGGCACTTCTGTGGAGGATGGGCTGGGAATTGTGGCGATGGTGGCATTGGAGGGAGCACATGGTATTTGGTGTGCGATCGATGCAGAGAAAAGTATCTCCGTGAAAAGCAAGCAGCAGCAAGAGAGAAGGTATTTTCAGCTCATATGTTTAACTTTCTATCTGCTTAATAGTGCTGTGTTCACAACTTGAAAAGAAGGGCTAGTTTAGGAAATTTGGAATTTCATAATTCAGGAATATCGCCTTATCCTCATTGTTAGGTTTAAGGTAATGAAATAGAAACTTCGTTGGCTTCTGAACAGGTTTTCTTCTCCTCAGATGATAGTGCTCTCAAATGTGTAAAGTAATTTTATTTTTTATGCCAGTATAACCACAGGATTGAATGTAATAATTTTGTTAAGTATCTATCAGTTTATTTAATTTTGAATGGTTTTATTTGTTTGCTAAAATGGGTGCTGTTTTAACTGCATGTTTATAGTTTCTTTAATGATCCTAATAATCCAGATCTTTGCATACAAGATGCCACTAGAGTAGTTTTTAATGGGAATAGTACAAAAGGTGTTTTTCTTGTACTGGTCTTCAAGGACTAATTGCAAAATCTTGCTCAAAGTATGCAAATATGTTGATGTTAATGATGCTAATTTAACTTTATTTTTTAAACTAAACTTTTTGAAACTTTTTGCACATAAAAGTAATCCTGAGGCAAATGTCAAAACTATCAGCTGTTCGTTAAATGTTTACAAAGGTAGGAAAGTAATAGACATGTGTTTTGTCATAGAAGGTATTTTGCAACAGGTAGAATTAAGTAGCTGTATTATGAGCTAGATTGTCAGGTTTTCCTGTGGTGAATTTAATTATGCCTTATTTAAATCTATCTAGATTAAACAATCTAGAAGAAAACCAATGCAAGTGAAGACACCTCGTGCCTTGCCAACTATGGAAGCTCATCAAGTGATTAAAGCCAATGCACTGTATTTACTGTCGCTGAGTAGTGCTGCTGAGCCCAGTATCCTCTGCTATAACCCTGCAAAAGCATTCCAATCTCAACTTCCCAGTCTCAAAGAAGGAATTTCTGAAGACTTTCCCATTAAGATGCCATGTCTCTATCTACAGACATTAGCAAGGTAATTAAAGGATGTGTATGAATATTGATTTTAACACTCATCTGTGCAGAGTATTGGATAAAAATGTGTGTGTAAACTAAACTAAAGCTTACATAAAAAGAGACATATTTTCCTAATTCTTCATGATGTTTTTTTTCTTTTGTCTATTTTGATCCATGATCTTGTTCAGTCTTTTGGATTGTATTTTCTCCTAGAGTCAAATATACCCTAAGTAGCTTTCAGATGCTAAATATTTTATAACAGTTCAGTTTCTGTCTGAAGAATTCAGAATTTCCCAAAGAGTTTAAGTTAGTGTGTTAGTAGCAGACATATGTGCTACTTTTTTCTCTTCACTGTTAAAAACAGTGAAAAAGGAAACCAGAAGACTTGTTCTTTCTTGGTAATTCTAAGTAAATTTCACTGTAGTGTCTCATGTATGTTGGGTAGACTTTTGGACCTAAAATACATTCTGGAAATATCTGATGAAAATACTAAAAGATAGAAAAGGGTGATCCTCACTGCCTGTTGGTTGATAATGCCACTGTATCTTCCATGAACACTTCAAAGTCACAACCAGCCTAAAAGCATTAATAGGTGAAGAGTACACGACTAGCACTGGCTGATGAAGTGTGTCAGCAAATGACTTTTGTGTATGTGTGTGTTTCAGCAATTTTTAATTTTAATTCTAATTTTGAAATCTCATTTGGTGTAGGCATCATCATGAAAATTTTGTTGGGTACCAGGATGACAATCTGTTCCAGGATGAGATGCGATACTTGCGTTCAACTTCAGTACCTGCACCGTACATCTCTGTTACTCCTGACGCAAGCCCGAATGTCTTCGAAGAGCCAGAGAGTAACATGAAATCCATGCCCCCAAGGTACTTCCTTGTAATTCTAGGTATTACATACAAATGTTAAAGCAGTAGCATAACACCAAATTAAAAAAAAAGGAAAAAAAAAAAGGAAAAAAAAAACATTGCTGCATTTAAGAAGCTAAAGTATCAGATCAGTTTCTGAAATGGCAGCATAAAAGCCAAAAGCATATGAAGCTGTAGTTAGGAAATTTTCAGTGAATCATAGCATATCAGGTATATTTTCAACTGTTAGTGGTGAAATATGTTTGAATACGTAAATATGCAAGGTATATACAAATCTGAACTGAAACTTTTTACTATACTTCTATTACTTCTCTCTAGAAAGATCCTGGGTTTACAACCCAAATACAAAAAAAAATTGTTCAGTTGATAAGGACTCTTAGCATACAGGGAAATTTATCCATAGCCTCTATTTCAGGCCTGCTTATTTCCCCATAGAGAAAAATTCTCTAGAATCTACGGAATTGAAGAAGTGATCTAAAGATCAATAATCCAAGGACTGTAACTGTTGCAAACACTTTGAAAATGCAGCAGGGTTTTTTGACTCTGTATCTGTTCTTTACCACAACTGATTGAGTGCAGATTAATGGGCTTTGTAAAAGGAAGTAGCTGTTGTTCTCCTTTCAGGATTTCATTCTGAAGGGAAGTGTGAACAGGAGGAAATTCCATTACCATGCACTTTTCAAAGCAGATGTTGCTGCTTTGTTTTGTGGGTCATATAATTGTCACTGAAGAAATGACAGTGCTGTCTAGGAGGACCAAGAGTGCTAGATGGTTTCTGTCAGGTTAAGCCACTTTCTTGTCACGTTATGTTTACTGTGATCTAATTCAAGCAGATATAAAAATTTTTGTTTCACCAGGGAAAAAATGGCTCTTACTATTAATAATAGTCCAGAATCTACTTAGATGCTCAGTGTTTTCAGGTGTCAGTGATTCCTCATATTATAGTGAGGATGTAATGCAGAGAAAATTTGCTTTTAATCTGTTTTTATTTCAATTTGTTGTATTTCATACTGACTGCACAAATAGTTTATTGGAATACTACAATCTATAATGTAGTCTTTTCAGAAATAGAACTTTTCTAACAAAACTCCTTAAGAGTGCATCGTATTGGTATATTCCTTTATTAAAACTGTGGACACCATGGTCTCCTGAGGCCTATAGGGACAGCATAAGCTGGGAGTCCTTCTGCAGACTGTAAGAAGTCCACTGAAGGTAAGGAGTAAAACATGTCAGAGGTATAGCCGTAGCAATTCAAATTTGACTTTAAGGCTAATGATGTTAGAAACTATTACTTCACATAAAGTTGTAAATTTCAGTTGGCTTGCATATTAAAAATTCACTTCATAGATGTTTTCACATGCATTCTCAGGAGAAGTTTGGTCTGAAACTTCAAATTAGGCATGATCTGAATGTTTGTATTTCTCTGAAAGAAATACCTAAATTCTTGGAACTCATCATGTTCATCATTACATTTGTTTATAAAGCACTTGCATGCTTTTTCACCATGTGTAATTCTAATATGTGCTCCTTCTTTTCCAGCATTTAAACAGTTCTTAGGTACATAAGACAAAGTTTCATGCAGTAGTAACATTGTGATTATGAAATGCATGTATCCTTATTAATTGTTGGTGTATAATTCAGATACACTCTGTATATTTGTTAATGGGTGTATTACTTCACTGATTTCTTCGTAGTTTGGAAACCAGTCCAATCACAGATACAGATCTTGCAAAGCGCACAGTTTTTCAAAGATCATACTCAGTTGTTGCATCAGAATATGACAAACAGCACTCAATTCTGCCAGCACGTGTAAAAGCAATCCCCAGGAGACGAGTCAACAGTGGAGATGCGGGTAAGAGCACAGACATCAGAAGCAGGGAAAATTGATTCAAGGATTTGCAATTCTTCTTGTAAACTGTAGACAAATTTATTTTTAAAAAATACTTGTAATGACTTTTTAGTTATAAAACAAAATAACAGTGAACATTAGGTGTTTGGTAATTGGCACAGAATTGGCCTAAAATTGGATTAGGATTTACTGTAATTCTAAAATTTGTGGTGAATCTTCTGTGCCTGAATTAAAGTGAAGGTGAAATTTTCTTTCTCAGTTGAAGCATCATTTTTCCATGTTTCTTTTTTAATGTGGTTTTCTCTCAGAAAAAAAAAATTCTAAAACTGCTTTATTGCTTTTCATTTTTACTGTGGCTATAAAATTGAAATGCACAAGGAATCTAATGTATGCATATTTTTATGCTTTTGAATAGAAGTGGGGTCCTCTCTCCTGAGACATCCATCTCCTGAACTTTCTCGGTTAATCTCCGCCCACAGCTCTCTTTCCAAAGGAGAGAGAAATTTCCAGTGGCCAGTATTGGCTTTTGTAATCCAGCATCATGATCTGGAAGGACTTGAAATAGCAATGAAACAAGCCTTACGGAAATCTGCTTGCCGAGTCTTTGCCATGGAGGTATTCATGTACTGATGGCTCTTGTGTGATTAAAATAAGGTGGTTGTAAATTCTGCCTTGGAATTTTTTTTTTAAGATTATGCCACGTTGACTGTAATATAATTGTCACTTTAATAAACTGTTTCAGCTACAGAGCAATAATATCTTACTTGAAGACCTTTGCATTATTATTTGCCTGTCCAAATCATCAGTGCATCTCCTTCAATAAATGGTTTAGGAAATGGTTTTACTTCAGGATTGCTTAACCAGTTGGTAACACCTTGTATGTAATTTGTTTTAGGCCTTCAACTGGCTTCTTTGTAATGTCATTCAGACAACTTCTCTTCATGATATTTTATGGCATTTTGTGGCTTCCCTGACTCCTGCACCTGTAGAGCCTGAAGAAGAAGAAGATGAAGAAAATAAATCAAATAAAGAAAATGCAGAACAAGTAAGTGAGGTTCTGCTGATTTTGTAGGCAAATTAGAAATACTTCCATGTGAAAAAAAAATTCCTTAATCCTCCCTCTGTGAAACAAAACCTTAAATTGTAGTTGAACTCATTTCATAGACATAGATTAATTTTTCTTCTGAATCATCTCTTCCTATGTGGTGATGAATCACGAGATCTTCTAAGCATTTTATTCCTCCTTTGTCCTGCAACGAGAGAGAATAGAAAATATTTTTTAGAAAAGCTTTGTGTTGTGGTTTACTATATTTTTCAGTGTTCTTAGAATTCTAAGTCCATAGTTAATTATAAATATGCCTAGTTAATTTAAGTACTGCTGTGTGTGTGTATATATATAAATAATTAAATAAGTAAATATTTGTGCACTGGATATACTTAATTTAGTGATTTAAGAAAAATCTATAGTTCTGAAAATGTAGAGTGCAAAATGGTATAGTCTAACATCTCATACTTCCAAAAGATATCTTCATATAACCTCTTCTAGACTTAGCTCTGATTCAAAACATTATCATGTCCACAATGAATAGCTCAAAAAAAAAAACACGCTAGGGCTCCTCAGTAAGTCAGGGTAATCTTTTTCACTTCAAATCTAATCCAGTTTTGAAATTAGTTGCTCTGAAATTAGTCTTTTCAGCAGTGTAACCCAGTACACTGCTTTTCTGATACTGACACACCTTAACTAAGAATTATTATTTTCACAGCTCTAATGAAATGCAGCAACTAATAACATTAGCTTAGTTATCAAGTTTGCTATGGGTGGAATTTGCTGCTCAGATAAAGTTGGTTTCAACTGCTGGAATATGTTAATTATTTCTGGCTTGTTTCTTTGTTTTCAAATTATTGCCATGTAATGTTTCACATCTTTAAATCATGAGAAATATGTGACAGTATACAATACACTTCCCAAATACCCGGTTTGAGGCTCATGTGTAACTTACTCTAAAAATTCTCAGGCAGGAACTGCATCAAGTTCACATTAATTGTAAGATTGCTGCAGTTACTCTTAAAGCAAATAGTAGAAATGTTTTTGTTTACTTAACCTTTTGTCTCAGAAAGTCTGTTAATACAACAAATTGCTTTGCTCTGTAGGAAAAAGACACCCGAGTCTGTGAACACCCTCTGTCGGATATAGTGATTGCTGGGGAAGCTGCTCACCCCTTACCCCACACTTTCCATCGCCTTCTTCAGACCATCTCTGATCTTATGATGTCTCTTCCCAGTGGTAGTGCATTACAGCAAATGGCCTTAAGGTAAGCACAAATCAAGGAAATTCTTGAAAAGGCTGGAAATTTTGTAGAATTACAGGTTAAAAAATTTTGCAATGTAAAATAGGAAGCTTGAGAGCTTTGTGCGAGAAGGAGCACATCTATCCTTACCACTAGGAAGGAGATAGATAGATAGATAGAAGACACTTAAGTGTTTATACATATAAATAATAGTATAAAAGACTTTGTAGAGAGAGTGTACTTTCTTTTAAATTCTATACTGTGTCCACTATGGAAAAGAGAACATCTAAGAGAATAATGTGGTAGGATCTGCATGTATTTGCATGGCTGTGTAGTGCCCTTTGCTCAGAAGGCTGTCACCTGGATAGTATCTTTAAACTTTGAGATTTTTTTCTGTGTACTTGTGTCAAAGCCACAAAATGAATAATAATGATTGCATTACTATTGAAATTCTAAGAAAAGTTTATTCCTGTTTTCCTCAAAATGGTGCACTAGAAACACTTGAGATCCTGCAAAATTTGAAGTTACATGTTTATAGAAAATATTTTGAGAAGCAAAAATGTGATTAATAGTTTCATGGGTAAGTAATGTCTTTTGCCAACATTCAAAGTTTCAAAGTCAACTAAATGTGTTTTCAGGTGCTGGAGTCTTAAATTCAAACAATCTGATCACCAGTTCCTGCACCAGAGCAATGTTTTTCATCATATCAACAATATTTTGTCTAAATCTGATGATGGAGATAGTGAAGAGAGTTTTAGTATCAGCGTTCAGTCTGGTTTTGAAGTCATGAATCAGGCAAGTATTACAGCTCTGGCTCAGAAGCAGAGATCATTTGTGAACAGTCTGTACTTGCGATGATGATTCTCTTTAACTTAAAAGATTCTTTATTGCAATGTCATATTTTCTTGAACATATCTCAGTTTAGGATCTTGTCCCTGCTATTTAGGCTCTCATATTTAGCTTTAGAGGTTCAAATATTGATCCTTAGCCTGTATATCACTCAAACCTAAATTTTGGAGAAGTGCTTGTTTGCAAGTGAAGTTTTTGGGGAATGTCATGGAGTTGGTTAACTTTTTAAATATTGTGTACTTCCAGTTCTTCTTTGCTTACATCGTTTTCCTTCTGTTATTCTGATGAGCATGAATTAACACTTCTGTTTAATATTTTTAAAGTGTTTTCTTCCATTCAGTAATATATTTAGGCATTTGCTAATGTATTCAGCTCTTAGCTATTAATGTTTCCTCTGGCTTAAAGGACTGAATAATTTGAATCAATAAAGGACAAATTTCTTGGAGAGCACATTTAGTCAAAACAGGAATGTCTGTGTGGTTTAAAAAATTGTAAACCATGCCCATGTGTTTGGGCTTACTCTCAGGTATTTTAAAAATTCCCATTTGTTTTCACAGGAACTGTGTATAGTAGTTTGTCTGAAAGACCTAACCAGCATTGTTGACATTAAAACATCAAGCCGACCTGCTATGATTGGTAGTTTAACAGATGGGTCCACAGAAACATTCTGGGAGTCAGGAGATGAGGACAAAAACAAAACTAAAAACATCACAATCAACTGTGTAAAAGGAATCAATGCACGTTACGTTTGTGTTCATGTAGACAATTCCAGAGATCTCGGGGTAAGAGGAGAATAAAACTGTCTTTCATTGAAGGTGCATAGTCCAAGCTGTATGTGTTTATCAATGAAGAAGCGCTGTTTTCTTTGTCAGTTGGTAATTCTAATTCAGAAGTTCACATTTCAAAGTGAAGTTTCTAAGTACTGTGACTTAGAAAGCAGGAACTGTTATGATCAGACCAGTCTGTCTGAATTTGCAGTTACGTAAAACTGAAACTGGGAAACTGAATTCTTCAGTGGCATGTTCTATTTCATATGCATTTTCAATAATTTAATTCTTTTAAGTCACTCTTCTTGCTCATGGTTTCTGCAGAAGCATTGAAATAAGGAGCTGTCATAAAATCCACATTTTCTAGACTTTATACATTGTTTTTTATTGATCTGTACAGTAATGTTACAAATATATCTGTATTTCAACTACAGCTTTTAATACAAAGAGTAGACTGTATTAGAGAGCTGTATTTTGGAATTCTTTGTCCTTGCTTTTGATCACGGGGGATTTTTTTGTCATGAAGCAATTTTTATCTTTTATGTATGCACTCTCTTAATATAGAAGAAATAGTCAGAGCTTGCCTCAGTTGAAGTGTTTCATTCTTATTTTGCTTGTGTGTTGCAGAACAAAGTGACCTCCATGACCTTCCTAACTGGCAAGGCAGTAGAAGATCTCTGCAGAATAAAGCAGGTAAACATTTTAACAATTGGCATAGAAAAATTGCTGCTGTTTTTTGTGTACATACCCGAGATTTTTCTGAGCAAATAGTTTCCATTTCTTACGGTAGATAAATTACTTCAGAAATATCAGACATCATAATAAGCCTTGGAAAATACTATATTATTAATGACAGAATTCAGTTATGTATACTGACTGTTGATCAAGCTTTTACTCTTCTACTGAAATAGAGCAGGGTTATGTAAAATGTTCCTTAGATTAATTTAGTTTTAATTACTCAAATATGGTAACTTATCCTTTCCGCTGTAGAAGCTTTCCCAAAAACCTCCTAGAACGCAAGCAGGGACTGATTCAGCTTTGCTTCCTCTTTGCTCTGACACTTTTTCAACAGCTTTTTACCTTCCAGCACACCCACATACTGTATCCTGTCTCATGCTATTAAAAAAAAAGTCTTGTCTGCTGCAGCACAGTGCAATGCAGACACTGAAAATTATTGTAGAAATGGGAAAGAACAAATATTAGCTTGGTTATAAATATGCCTCTGGATAGGAGAGAGGGCTCACTTGGCTCAGGGCTTGGGTTTCTCTGAGTATCGGTGTGAGGCACTGCCCCTATAAGTGATTTCCAGTAGTGACACTGCAGTTTCATATGAAATATATGATTTCATATAGCATTATTTATGTGTTTTTGGTTTTTTTTAACAGTACTTATTTTGAAATACACTTAATTTGATACAGTTCATCTCCCTTTTTTACAGTTAAGTCCTGCATGTCTTGGTGTAGGGGTTGCAAATACTGACTTCCACAGAGTAACAATTTCTTTGGCAGGGGTTTGTGTGAATAGAGATTAAATAATTTATGAAATTATAATTGTGTGTTATATTTTCATTTAAATTATAGAGGCTGGTTGTTTGGGGTTTTTTTCATAAAAATAGTGACCAAATACTAGTTTTAAGAGGTTTTTTTTTTAATATATGAACTGTTGCTTTGAGGATAAAAGAGATAGGTAGGCCACTATTTCTAATCAGCTTTACAGATAAAACAGTTCACTTTTTAATCTGAACTCAGAAGTTTGAATATTTTTATCATTAAACATAAGTCTTACTGCTCAGGTTGAGATTTTCATTACAAGCAGAGTATTTGTTATAGTGATATATATGATGATAGGTGACTTTTTTGTTTGCTGTAATGTCAGTTTCCAACTTTATATTCCTCTTTAATAGGTAGACTTGGATTCAAGACATATAGGCTGGGTAACAAGTGAGCTTCCTGGGGGTGATAATCACATCATCAAAATTGAATTGAAGGGTCCAGAGAACACACTAAGAGTTCGACAAGTAAAAATTCTTGGATGGAAGGATGGTGAAAGCATTAAAATAGCAGGCCAGATTTCTGCAAGTGTGGCTCAACAAAGAAACTGTGAATCTGAGACACTGCGAGTATTCCGACTTATAACATCCCAGGTGGGATTTTAATGATGTGTTATACAGTGGAAGTTACTATGAATTGTAGACTTTTAAGTGCTTTATGTTTTAATGGAAAATGTCACATCTGCACAAGTTTATTTTTGAGATATGCTAATTATCATTGTCTTTCTTCCAGGTATTTGGGAAACTTATCTCTGGTGATGCTGAGCCAACCCCAGAACAAGAAGAAAAAGCACTGTTGTCATCCCCAGAAGGAGAAGAAAAAGTACACAATGTATTTATATGTATTTTATCAATAATACTTTGCTGAAAAAAATGATCCAGGATGATTTTCAGTATTTGTTCCATTTCTTATGCTGCATAATTATTAGATTAAAACAGAAGTAAAATGTTGCAATTGCTTATTTTTAAAATATCATAGTATATTTTTAGTAGTAAACCATAGTGTGTTTTTTTTAAAAGTAAATTATAACTGAGGCATATACATTTAATGGAAACACCCTAGTAATGGTGATGCAAATGATGCCTACAATTACAGAAGTACTTAACAGCTGTAGTAATGGTCAGCCTGAGTGTCCTGGCCATTATCTTTTGCCTCAAGAGAGGCTCTGTTAGAATGTGGAGAAAAAGTATGAAGAAACAGCACTCCACTTGTTTTGCCTATTTCATTTGATGCTTAAATTCCTCTTACAAAGAAAAAGTTAGTACATCAAAGAGGTATTTATTAAGCATAGTTAAATTGATCTTGCTTTTATATCTTCCTATAAAAAAAGCTACTAACTTACAAAACACAGTTTGTTGATACATTCAGTGTTAATTGCTGTAATAATTAGGAAGTGTTCTTGAAACTTCTGGTCTAATATTAAATATGGTTTTTATGAAGGCAACGTCAGATGCAGACCTGAAGGAGCACATGGTAGGGATCATATTCAGCCGGAGCAAACTGACAAATTTGCAGAAACAGGTTTGTTCCTTTTGAAGTTATTTGAGGATTAAATATTGGTATCTTGTAATAAATGAGCTCAATTTCAGTGAATATTGCTATGAAGATTTTCACAATAATAGAGCTGTTGATTAATTTTGAATTTTTTTAGTTTAGCAAGTTAAGCAGAGTCTACTCTTGTCACTCATCTTAGCAAACATTATAGTCTCTGAAAAATGCTTTTTACCATGCTATTGTTTCTAAAAATTTTAAGCTTTCTGATTATTAAACTGCACAAGAGACTCTTTTAATAAGTGCTTTTTATTTGTGTGTGTTGAGTAAGTGTATTTCTTAGGGGGCTTATGTGGAGTGGGTTTTTTAGCCTAGTTCTATGTAAAAGGTAAATTAAAAGGCAGGATCTGAAATAAAATAAAAAGTAATTTCAATTAAATTTTCCAGAACAAAAATTCATCATTTTATTCTTCATTTGAATTTATGCTAAAACGTAATTTAAATACAGGCCAAAAACAGGTTTCCTGTTTTAGCCCTACTTGTGAAAGTACCTAAACCACAACGTTGTGCACTTGCTAAAAGTTTTTAAGAGCTGCTGTGCGTTTGGCTTCTGTTTGGGCAGGTGTGCGCCCACATCGTGCAGGCCATACGGATGGAGGCGACGCGCGTGCGCGAGGAGTGGGAGCACGCCATCTCCAGCAAGGAGAACGCCAACTCGCAGCCCAGCGACGAGGACGCCTCCTCGGACGCCTACTGCTTTGAGCTGCTCTCCATGGTCCTGGCGCTCAGCGGCTCCAACGTGGGCCGCCAGTACCTGGCCCAGCAGCTCACTCTGCTCCAGGACCTCTTCTCCCTGCTACACACGGCTTCTCCCAGGGTGCAGAGGCAGGTCAGTGCTGGCCGCTCCTCCAGTGTCTTGGTACTGCTGGAAAAGTGTCTTTGGAATCCTAAAATCACGTGCTTGAAAAAAATACAGAATTTCTTTTGGGAATTGAAGTGTCAGGTTTTAGGGTGCTTGTTTTTTTTAATGATTAGAGAATGGTGGAAATGTCTGTCATATGAACAGCACAGTGGTTTTTCAGTATTTCCTGTTATGTGTATATAGTGCCTGTGTAGTCTATGTAGGGAAGATGAGAAGTTTTTAATTGCCAGAGTCTGTTGTGGACCTGGCATGAGTCCTTAGTGTCTGTGTCTTACAGTCAGGTTCTAAGTGTAGTAGTGTGGAACTAAACAGTTCCTTTCTACTTTTGGTATCCTCAAGGTGAGTTTTAATATGTTTCTTTCTGAATTTGAGTGTTGTCTGAGTGTATATATAGTTATAAGCACATAATATATACGCACATATATATGTATTTAATAATGTTAATAATATATAAACATATAAAATATTTGCATTTGTACAGTTAATGCACTATTTTGTTGCTAGGTGCTGTGCCTTCTTCAGATGGATTTTAAGTTTCTGTGCCAGAAGTTTTTGTGTCTCATACTCTTTATTCTTCCTTTTACCATTTTTGAGCTGTTAAAATCTCACATCTCAGCTTGCCTGGAGGCACATACTTAGTAGTTGGGATACACTGCAGATACACAATAGATTTTCAAGAGAACATTGAAAGCTTGCAAAATTACGTATGAAATGTTAAGTCCTTAAGCTTTCATCAGCTTTCATGCTGATTTGGACCAAACTTTACATGATATGTGCCATTTCAACCCCAGCTTCACCAGTTGGTAAGGTTATATCATTTCAAGACAACTCTTGTTGGGTCCAGAGCTATTGACACAGCAAAAAATTCCAGTTAGACTATCTAAATGAAAAACAAAGGTGTCAGAAAAGAGTATTATAATTCTCTGTACCTCAGGCAAGTACTTTGTTTCCAGAAGTCTGAAGTGTCTCTAACAGTTCTACTACTGTTTCTGACATCTCAATAATGCACATGAAGTGGGTACCATGCAAACAAATCAAAGTAGTACAAACACATGTATCACTCTTACCCCTAAGTTCAGTACCAAACACAATTTTGTTAGTATGTGGAGACTAAGTATTGTTTGAGTGAGATCAGTTTTAGACTCTTCAGCCTTGTCTTGCTGCTTACATTAATAAACACTTCATTGTTATATAGAAATACTTCAGAATTTCTTACAGGAGTAATTAAGTAAAGCAATCAGGTTGAGTCCTTCTAACTGAAATACATTGTGAAGAAGGACTTTGTGATTTTGCTTGAAAACTCCTGCTGTCTTGGTAAGAACTGTGGTGTTCTGGTTTTTTTCCTCCAGGTAACATCATTACTGAGGCGTGTTTTGCCTGAGGTAACCCCCAGTCGCCTGGCAAGTATTATAGGGGTGAAGGCTCTTCCACCAGCAGATATAAGTGATATAATTCACTCAACAGAAAAAGGAGATTGGAACAAACTAGGTATCTTGGACATGTTTTTGGGATGCATTGCCAAAGCTCTCACTGTACAGCTAAAAGCCAAAGGAACTACTATCACAGGGACAGCTGGCACTACTGCAGGCAAAGGAGTTACTACAGTCACACTTCCAATGATCTTCAATTCCAGGTTTGTTTAAAAATATGTAACAAACTACAACCTACTGTATGCTGAGTATGTACACTATTTCTTTGTGCTGGATTTTGACAAATACTAACTATTTGAGTTTCTTTCATCTATTACCATTTATCCTTTACAGCTATATTCGGCGAGGTGAAAGTCATTGGTGGATGAAGGGGTCAACACCTACCCAGATTTCAGAGATCATCATTAAACTCATTAAAGACATGGCAGCAGTGAGTTTCTATCCTTTAAATGTGGATGATATTCAAATATTTCTGATAATGGAAAATACATTTTTTTATTACTTTTGTTACAGTTAGTATCAGATTGAGCTCTTAAATGTGAATTGGTCTCAAGAAAAAAAACCCATACAGTTTTCTGGATAGAGTGTAGGGCTAAAAGCAGTAGTAACTGAGTTCTCATTCTGCTAAACAGCAATCTAGTTTTGAAATAAGCTTTTTAAAAAGTTGCTTATACTAGAAATTTAAGAAATAAATAATAATTGTGGGTCATTTCCTAACATTATTAACTTTAAAGTGTAATTTTTTAATCTTGAGCACTCAGAACTTCAATTGAAAAGTAAAACTTATCTGTGAAGTAAAATAACAGCATTGTTTTCATGTAACTGTATGTAGACTTACTGTATGGATTTTCTGGTTGAGATTGACTTCAGTTGCTGAAATCTACATTTATAATTACTTACTAATTAATTTATCTGGGCTTAAATTTTCCATAGTTCTGCTTCAGACAATTTTTTGGCAGAAAAATTGAAGAAAAGTGAATCAGCTATTTCCCAGAAATAATATTGGCAAAAGAAAAAAGGTTCTGTATATGTTTCTGGAAAGGAATTCAGTTAGGAGATTGTTTTTGTTTTCCTTAATTCTGCACCTATTTCAGTGAGATGCTCTAAATGACCCAGATTCTCCTCTGTGAATACCCTTTGAAAGATTTTTCAGTATCTTTAGAATAGAAGTCCTATTTTCTAAACCATTCACTGTGCTTGGATTAAGGAGGTTCCTTCTCAAAGTTGGTGAAGCTGGATGGGAGTTCTCTCTGTTGATTCTGACTACAAGATTTTAGAATCTCATAATTGATAAGAGTTACAATTAAAGTCTGTGTTGGAAAACTTTTTTTTGAAGCTTTTTAAAGCTGCTATTTATCAGCAGGGTGGCATCAGTCTAACTATCCTCTTCGTAAGAGTTACAAATGTGATTCCTTTCACATAACATTTTCACCATTTGCAATGTGTAGGTACCTGTATCTGCGTTAGTCACTATAGCTTCCTTTTTAGAGTCCAGTGAATCTCAATTATGTGTCACCTTTAGCATGAAGTTTAGAACTTTAGAGATTACATGAAGAATTGAAGGATGCAGCAGCCTCTGAATCAGAAACTTGAGAGTATGAGTCAGTGCCATAGGCTCAGAATGTTAAAGACTGGAAAGTATTCTGTGGTTCTGATGTTTGTTGTGTACTACTCTTTATTTCTTTCTAATGCAGCAACTATGGAGTCTATTCAGGAGGCTGAGCTAGGCATGTGAAGCTAATTTTTCTAGGAACCCACTGTGATCTGTGTGCTGGTCACAAGTCACTTATCCATGCTCCAGCTCTGCATCTTTGTCTCCAGAAGGGGTGGGGGACACTTTTGAAAAAGGACTTTCCATTCTTCAAATCATATGCCCTCTACCTGTTCCAAGTTAATTATTCCAGTAGTTGCTCAGAGACAACCTCAATCCCTCAGTATTTGAGGGCTAATTTTTACTAGATCTGTCTGATTTGAAAATCAAGGCCAGTTGGAGGGGGCTTTGAGGAACTTGGTCTAGTGGGAAGTGTCCATAACCATGGCAAGGGGTTGGAACTAGATGATCTAGAAGATCCCTTCCAACATAAGTAATTCTGTGAAAACACCTAATTTATCAGTCCCTGATTTCCTCTTTTTCTGTTCTAACTTGAGATACTAACCTAACGTTTTGTAGCTGTTCTAATTACAATTTTAGTTGCTCTTAATATTAATAAAAGCTGTAATAAATTGAGTTTCCTCTTTAACAGGGCCATCTGTCAGAAGCTTGGTCACGTGTGACAAAGAATGCTATTGCTGAAACCATCATAGCTCTGACCAAAATGGAAGAAGAGTACAGATCACCCGTGAGGTGCATTGCAACAACCAGAGTAAGAACTTCACCAAACTTAGCATTAGTTCATTGTAAATGTGCAGTAGGAGCCCATTCAAGAACCTTCTTGTGTGTCAGAAATACACAAGACAAAACTGAATTAGAATGAAATGTGCATCTTGGGAATCTCAGAAATAATGAAGAATAAGTGTGATGCCTGTATACATTTGGGGGTTTATTCTTTAAATAATTCTGCTTGAAGTTTGTCACACTTGCCTTACACTAAATGTGAGATCATCTGTGTGGAAAATTGCACAATATGTATCAGCTGTCTTCTTTCAGCTCTCCAAGCAATTATGATAAGTAATAATAGGTAATCAGCTAAGTAATCAGCTGCCACATCTCAAGGCTCTTATGAAAACACTCTAACAGATGTTCTCTAGGACAATTAAGCTAAGCTTCAGTTGTGTTTGTCTCAAAAAAATATTTGCTGAGCCCTTTATTACTGACATGGTGTGATCTGGTGGTTTTCTTTTCTTGGTCTTTACCTTGTCTGTGAATCTTTTATAGAAACTTTAACAGATTGCTTGAAATACCAAGAAAACCGTATTTGTAAATTATGACATTCCTGCTGTCATGGGGAGCACAGATTTTAGCTTCTCAAGCTTAATAATTACATGTAAAAGTTAAAAAAAAAAAAGAATTTGCAGTGGTTTCAAGCATTTGATAGTCATGTTGTTTTCCATCTTAAAAGGCTGTACCAGTTGTTCTTTTCATCATTTTTGTTATTCATATAGTCTCTGCTTTCTGGAGGTCACAGTCTTGGACTACCACTGGCTTCTGCTGTTACCATATTAGTGTAACCAGATCTTGGAGCCCTGAATGTCAGCCCAGCCACGCCTGTGACTGAATTTAGTTCTGTCATGGAGATGGGGGGTTTTTGGGGAGAGTCCAGTAAAGTTTCTCAACAAAAACAATTTTATTCAAATAAAATGTTTGATTAAAGATTGTTCCAAAAAGCAGCTGTCAAGTGCCTTTCAGTTTTGTTTGCACTGACAAATTATCCTCATGTAGCTCATCTGTTCAGGATTTCCCGGTAGTCAGTGGAGAAGAGAGAAAAGCTTCCTTTGCCTAATTAGCTCAGAACCCTTTTCCAGGTAATGCCAGTTGCCCTATGCAGTGAGGAGGGAACAGGGAAACCAGTCTCACTGTGCTCAGGTTTTTGGATGATTGTTTTTGGGGTTGATTTTATTTCTATTAGTCTGTGTCCTTGAATTTCTTCTTCCCCAAAGCCTGCAATGTTTGGGAGCAATGTTCAAGTCTGTATTTGTCATATTTCTTCATAATGTGCTTTGGTTGATCTTTCTTTACTTTTTCTTTCTTGTGTGCTGACTACTGTATTTATAATCATAAAGTGACATACCTGAAAGAAACAAGGTAGTTCCCAAAAGTTAAATAAGTTTTATTGTGTTCCTGACTTTGGAAAATAAACTTGCATGAGCAGGCTTCAGCTAACAATAACAGAGTTTGCAGGTAACAGTGACATTGTTATCTCACAAAGTTTATCTCTTCAGTATTTGGTTTGATTTTAATATGTCTAAGACATTTAATTCTACCTTGCCTTTCAATAGCTGTGGCTGGCCTTAGCATCCCTCTGTGTACTTGATCAGGATCATGTTGATAGACTGTCATCTGGAAGATGGATGGGAAAGGACGGGCAGCAGAAACAGATGGTGAGACTGGAAATCATATGGTTTTGTGTTTATTTTGATATATTCACTCATCAAAGAGTTTAGCATAATGATAGAGAATGGTAAAATTGGCCTTTCTTCCTTTTCTCCCATCCCAGTGGGGATTGTATATTCGTTTGAAGTATTTGTATTCTAGATAAGCATTGCTCAGAAAACAGAAATTCCAACTTAAAACAGTAATGTTGCAATTCTGCCAGTATTCAGGATGAAACAAGGCCTTCCTAACACCTGTGGCATGAGTTTTTTAGTAGATTGACTCAGTAGTAGTTTATACAGCACCCTCTATCAGAGCTTTTTGTTTCTGTCTTAATCCCTGTCACGAAATAAAATCGATTCTTTTGTGTTACTCAATAACTACTTCTCTGTAATTTAGCTTCCTCTTCCCCATCTCACTAGAGAATTATTACCCCAGGGAGAAACTCCTTCTAACTGAATTTAGTAAAACTACCTTTGACTCAGAGGATTTATAAATTTGATAAGGAATATGATTCTGTTCATAGTTTTAAGTATGGACAGAATTTCAGTTGACAAAATACCTGTATTTTTCAGTATGACAAAAAGCTTGTGATTTTTTTAATACCATTTTAGAAAGAGCACAGTAATGAAGCTGGTCTCTGTAAATCTTGGTTAGGTGGATCCCTGTGGGAAGCAAGTGAAGGGTGTGCAATAGCAATCAAGCATAGTTAGAGCAAAGAAGCATCGAGAGCAGTTCAGTGTACAGGAGGCATAGAGCTGCAGCAGCAGCAAGGAATAAAACTCTGCTGAGACAGAAGCAAACACAGAGGTTTCTGAGGTGATTAAGGATGTTAAAGGTGTTGGAGCTGTCAGAGGATCAGCCAAGACATTAGTAATCATTGTTAATCATTGTTAATCAAGACATTGTTGAACCCAGCCTGAAATTCCCCAATCCTGTTCCACATTAAGATATTCACATGCTGAGGTAAACTGTGTATCTCCCTACTAGAACTGCTTTGAGAGAACTCTGTTCTAAGTTGCATGAGAGCATCATGGAAACCATGTTTTATGGTATTACAATGGAAACTTGTTCTCAGAGATGTGCATAGTCAAAATCAGTTATTGAAGTCTGTTCGTGGGGATATTTTGAATTGCAAAACAGAACCCTGCTAAATTTTTTTTTTTTAATTCTATCAGTACAGCAACTTAATTTTATGATGGATTTTTGTTACTTCAGCCATACTGTCTCTGAGGTATGGATGACCTACAGCTTTGTTTAGATGTTTGAAAAGAGTAAGCATACTATATCAAAGTAATGAAGGGTAAATATCATGCCTGTTGACTGACCTGAATACTCAAATCTCTGAACATTTTTTGTTAACATGCCCATAACCCCTTGTTACCACATAAACCTCTTCTCAGACTAGCTGGAAGTGATGACTCAACTGTATTGTTGAAAAACACATTTTTGGTGCATCACACAAAATGCAAGATGAAGAGTATAAAAAAAACTGATGTCAGGAAGTGAGGGGATTTGTGTCAAGGAATAATTGTTTAAATACTGATTATTTTAAAGATAGCATAATAGTCCAAACAAGCTCTTTATCCGCTTTTATAAATTGGAGAGGAGGTGTGGGGTGTGTGACTGAGGGGAGAATAAAAACAGATGCTGAAAGGAAGTGAAAGACTTAATAAAGAGGAATTATTTCTTTTTTTTTTTTTTTTCTCTTAGCCGATGTGTGATAACCATGATGATGGTGAAACTGCTGCAATCATTTTATGTAATGTCTGTGGGAATTTGTGCACAGACTGTGACCGATTCCTTCATCTCCATCGGCGAACAAAAACTCACCAGAGACAGGTAGAGTATACATGGCCCCCTGTTGTGTGCACTGCATCATGGTGTGCATGTTTATATCAATGAAATATAACCAAAAGGTAGTAGCAAATACTGAATCTGAAATGGGTGTTTTATTTTATTTTGGAGATGAGACAGATGTGTTTCCAGTGAATTCTCTTCAGTTGTTTTTGGTTACATTCTTGTGTCCTTTATCTCTCACAAAGGTTTTCTAATCTTGCAACAGTTCCTAATTCTAGTTCTTAATGCTACATTGGCTTTTTCTTTCTTGTTTTTCTCTCTTGCTTAGGAACGCTTTTTTAGGAGAATTTAGAAGCTGCATAGACTTTCTTAAGTTTATGTTGGTTCTTTATTCCTGTTAAATTTTATTTTCTTTACTACTTCTGTCATAGGAGTCAGTGCTTGTCAACCCCTTTATTTCTAATGTATGTGTATTCCTTTTTTAATATCCAGGAAGATGATTTGACAACAGATATTCCTACTGGTTCCCCTATGAGTTTTCTCGAATTTTTCAATATTCCTCTAGCTTTCACAAACACAAATATGTTTTAAAACATAAATATGTTACCCTATCCATAAGCTTGAAAATTTCCTGACTTCTTTTGGGTTTGTTTTTAGGATTGAAACTTTTACTAGATACGAGTTTTTATAACTTGCTGTGTACTCTGCTAATTATTATTCTGCTGTGGTATTCTTTTATCATTTTCATCTCTAAATTTGAAACTGCATTTTCTTTGGACGTTTTCTTTTTGTCATTGAAATTATGTTAAAGTTGCCTTTACTTCTAGAATTACTGAACTTTTCCTCTTTCCTGCCTCTATTCCTCATTGATGGTTTGTTGTGATCCTTTATTTTCCTCTTTCCCTCTGACTACTTATATTTATATGAGGAATAAAACAATAAATGTCATTACTGAAGTTACTTCAGTGAAACTCAGTCCTCTTCTCCCTCTCCTACAATGCATCTATATTAACTTCTTAGTTATGTTCAGGAATGGGCTTTTAAAGGAGATGATCATGTCTCCTTAAAGTACAGTGCTTTCTGTTATTGAGCAGCCTTGGAGTTCATGAACTGGATTGTTTTTGTTTGCTTTTCAGTGAAACTAAAAGCAAATCAAAAGATAGATGCAGAGACACACTGCTAATGGTCATTCAGTGCAAGGGATCATCTGGCCTAGAGCACTTGTGATGTAAACATCAGACCTTAGGTACTGAGTTTCACTCTCCTGTGAAACACTCCTCTCTGGTGACACAGCATTTGCAGTGTAGTCTCAGCCTGGCACTGCCATGTGTGTCTATTATCTTCTATTTCTTAGCCAGAGTCTTTGCAATCCCCTTTGAAATTTTCCTGTTTCGTCATCCTAAGAAGATCATTTTATGTCTGTTCTTTTGTCATGGCACAGCACAGTCTAGTCTCATTCATTTTTCTGATTTCTCCTATATAGCCTGTTCAGATTACAGTTGATAAAAAGTAAGTTCTTATCTCATAGAAAACCTCACATTTTTCCTTTTATCTGTCCAAAATAGCTACTTACCAGATTTTCCTATTTACTTCTAAAAGCATGTTTAAACTTCCGCTCTTTATTCACCACTTTTACCTTTACATCTCATGTGTTAAGCCTCTCAAATTCAATTTCAATTCTGTCATGTTCCCTCTCTCCTGTTTTCTGTTTGCTTCCTGTTCTTTGTCCAACTTCAGTCACACATACCTTTTTAATGTATTTCCTCTCCCCTCTACAAAGGACAGCCTGTAAGTTACTCAGATGTGCTTATGTGAATACTTTGTGAAGAAGTTAGGGGTTTTTTTTCTGATGGTAGTAAAAATTAAAGTGAGTTGTATACATCCATACCTGGGAAAATTCTAACTTTTATTGCATTGCAGGTGAAACAAATGCAAACAGAACTGCCTTCAAAGCTTGGGAAAGGAGCAAAAGAAGAGACTGCATGAAATTCCCTAAGGATCTCTTGCAGTTTTTTTTTTATTTTACAAAAACTATATTTTCCTCTCAGTAGCCACAAGTATCCACTGTGTATTTGTATGAAAGTCAAAAATATTAATATTACACGCTTCTATAATTTTTATTCTATAGTACATGTTATTAAGACCCTAATTCTCAATGTTGCTTTGATAAACTAGTAGCATGGTTATGTGAAGATATTTCTGATATTATCTTGTGCTTTTAATATTCTGTGGCCTATTTTTTACTTCTAAAAATGTGAAGCCTTTATCCTGCATATCTGCAATATGTACAAGTATAAAAGAAAAACAGCTTGCAGTAGACAATCTCACAGAAGCTGTAAAATGCCTGGTGTAAATCCAAAGAGAGAGCAACAAAAATAACAGAGACAAGTCCATGCTCTAACTCAACATGCTATTTAGTATCTGTTTGGTTAACTTGACAGGTGTTCAAAGAAGAAGAAGAAGCTATCAAAGTTGATCTCCATGAGGGCTGTGGTAGGACCAAACTTTTCTGGCTGATGGCATTAGCAGATTCTAAAACTATGAAGGCTATGGTGGAGTTTAGAGAACAGACAGGTAAAGCACACCCGTTACTACTTGCTCTTTATCCTGATTATTGTGATTTCCACCTGCTTAAGGGCAATGCTTTTAAATATTTGTTAATAAAAGTAGAATAGTTTAGCTGCATAAGAATTGTTGGATTTCTGATTGTTTTCTGAATGCTGCTTTGATGTCTGACAGAGTATCAGTCCCTTGTGTTTCATTAGAACATTTTTTGCCTTGTTCTCTCTTGCACTGTAGGCAAACCGACCACCAGCAGTTCTGAAGCATGTCGGTTCTGTGGATGTAGGAGTGGAACAGAATTATCAGCAGTGGGAAGTGTTTGTTCTGATGCAGACTGCCAGGTGTGTATTAGCAAGTATCAATCATCATTAATTACATAAATAGAAGAGATCATAGGATGAAATGGGCTTCTTAATTTGAATAAATCTTGTTTATCCCTGTGGTCCATTTTAAATCAGATCATATGAAAAGGCTCTAATATTGAATATTACCATTCAAATACTTCTGCATTTGTAAATGCTTATTTTAATTACAGACTATGAACACTAATAGTCAACTTAAATACTGGGTAGTTTCGTTATTATCTTCAAAAGTACCTCAAGTTTTCACAACAGCCTTGCAATTATAAGGTAAAATACACACTGTCAGTATAAAGTCAGATGTACTGGAAAGCTCGATAAAAAGAGTTTGCTCAACAGCCTGTGTATTATGTGAGTGTAGAACATTTAAGACTTGACAGGGTTTATCATCTGTATTCATGTATCCTGAGTGTTTCTGAGCCCTACAGTGGGTGCAATTGGCAAAGGGCCAAATCATAACCAGTTTCTTACCTCACCTTACTTATTTCTGTCTACATGAAGCAAATTGGTCATCTTTTTTTCTCTGTCAGCCTATGAAGACATAATACAGTCCATTAATGAACTGTTAAGTAACAGTTCATTACAGTTACTTAAATTCAGTTCAATTTGTTGCTAGCTTCTGGGTAACTTTTATAAGTTTTCTGTTTAGTAGGGATGGGAATTAGAGGTGGTTAAAAATCCATTTCCATGTAAAATCACTTTATGCTGATTAACGATTAGCTTATAATGTATTCTTAAGAGCAAGTTACTTGAAACTTCTCCAAAATCTGCAGATATCTTAAAGGCTGTTAATACAGGGTCAGCAATGTTTATGCAGGAAGCACTCAATATATAAAAAGCACGCAGAGGATCAAAGAACAGTTCTCTTTCTATTGAAAGTTTTAAATTATGGTTTCATTAAGCCATTTGCATTCATGAGCAGCGCAGGTAAACAAAGGAAACATTGTTATTTCAAGTACACAACGTTCAGCTTTTCCCAAGTACCTGAGGCAGCAGCAGACAATATAAACCATGATTCTTCCATCTCGTGTTATTGCACGGACCAGCAGTCCTTCAAAAAGCGACACTGTCAGAACACTCAGTGAAGGGGAAGAGATGATTAACTCTTTACTTTAAATTTGTTTAGGAGTATGCTAAGATTGCCTGCAGCAGGACACACGCCTGCGGCCACCCCTGCGGAGGCGTTAAGAACGAAGAGCACTGTTTGCCGTGCCTGCATGGCTGCGATAAAAACGCTACAACTCTTAAACAAGATGCTGATGACATGTGCATGATCTGCTTTACTGAAGCACTTTCAGCAGCACCAGCTATCCAGGTTTTTTGTTTGTTTGTTTGTTTCCCCTTTTAAGAGGTTACTGTTATGATCATAATGTGTAGTATGAAGGAAGTGAAAATATAAAATCTTTCAAATTATGCTCTTCAGAATTTGAAAACGGGCACAGTAACAATAGTTAAGCTACTTAAAAAATTTCTTTTTGTCTGGCATTCTATTTCAAGAAGGCAGATTGAATCAATTCAGTTTGCTATGTCTACTATTAAAATACATGGTATTTTATAAAGGATTAAAACAACTGAGGTAATCAGTTGATATAATTCATGTGTATTTCATATATCCGTGATCTTGGAGTGGTTATGATTTTAATGCCCATTTTATGTTCTTTCTTGTTGTTAAGAAGAAAATAGGGGTCTTCTAGGATTTCAAATAAATTAATATTGGAATTGATATATGTTGCCACTTGAAAGCAAGTAACTGCTTCTACTTTAGTGGTTAATGTAACTTCAATATTCACTTACTCTTTTCTAAAGCTGGACTGCAGCCATGTTTTCCATTTGCAATGCTGTCAACGAGTACTAGAAAACAGATGGCTTGGTCCAAGGATAACTTTCGGGTTTATGTCCTGCCCAATTTGCAAGGTAAATGAGCTGTGTGCCTGCCAAAGTCAAGAAACTTACCTGATACTTTCCTTTTTTTTTTTTTTTTTGTTAATACTGTATTGCTTGGTACAGTATAAATGAGTTATACATTACTTGTTTTCTTAATTCCACATGTTTCTGTAGAAAGACTAGCATTGATGCATCTTTTTACTTTCTCCTACTGTTCCCTGAGGTGTCCGCTTAAAAAGAAAGCATGGCCCATACATTGTCTTAATATTGTTTCATTCCTACCAACATCAGCTTGCAAATTCCCAGTATTTTGTGATAGTGGGGAGGGGAAGAAGTAATCTTAAACCACACTATTTTGAAGCAGGAATTCTCCAATTTACTAACCACTTTTAAGGCTGCTTTGCTTTTCAGTGTGAGGGCAGAGCCAAAGAATACATGTACTTAGTTCAGCTAAGTTACTAACAATTCCTCTTGTACTCCATAAAATTTAAATTGCTGTAAGCAAAAGCACATAATAGCTGCTGGAAAGAAGAGCACCTTACCCCACCCTCGGAAGCTGAAATTTGGGAATAGTCAGCTATTCAGCTTGCTATGGTTTTTCTGTCATGTTGTGTTGTGGTAATTAATGACAGTAGCTCATGGTCACTAATTGATAAAGAATGGCCATAGAGGACTGTCAGTCATTATGCTTACTTGCTGAGCAATAAGCCAAAAAGGACCAAAATTACAGAAAATACACCATGAGAACATTCCTGTGCTGTGGTGAATATTTCATACACTCTTCACCACCTCCCTGGCTCTTAGTCTGTTGGAAGGGTTGATGTTCCCATATCCCAACAGGCTGCAGAAAAAGCATTCATGGATGTTATTTTTACAGCAAATAGAGTACATTCTATATCAGCTGTTTTTGGAAATGTCCATTGCTCAGGCCCGTATGTTTTTATGACATCTGTCATGCTATTTGTGCCTGACTGTAACACAAATTATCATAGCTGTTGGGATAAAGATGCAAGATATTTAATCAGTGGTTTTTTTTATTTCAGAACAAAATCAATCACACAGTATTAAAGGATTTGCTTGATCCAATCAAAGAACTCTATGAAGATGTGAGGAGAAAAGCACTAATGAGATTGGAGTATGAAGGGTTGCACAAGAGTGAGGCCATCACAACGCCAGGTGTTAGATTTTATAATGACCCAGCTGGCTATGCTATGAACAGATATGCTTATTATGTTTGCTACAAGTGCAAAAAGGTATGGTGTTATTTGTTAAAGGTATGTTACATTTCACAAGTAATTTCTTAAAACAGAACCTATGTTTAATACATTATGTATGGAGCAGAAAGACAGGAAAAAATGTTGTTTATAGAATCATAATTTAAAAAATCTAGTGTTGGGCTAATGAGATGTACACAATATCTTACCTAGTAAAGCTCAAGCATGTGTACAGAGCAGCTCAGAAACCAATAGCACCTCGAGTCAATGGCCACTTACACACCTAAGAAGGTGGAGTACCTACTTCCTCCAGTACCTATTCACCTCAAGCTGCTACTTAATTCTGACACAGGGTTCATAGAGCATCCAAATGCTGTTCCAAAAGCCCTACAGTCGCTGGCATAGAGCCGGGTATGTTGCAGTTTCTGGTCTTGTTCATCCTGAGACTGAGGGACATTTTCTGAGTGCCTCAGAAGCACGTACCTACAGAGACAAGAGAGCTCAGAATAGTGGAGGCCACTGAAATGGCAGTCATTTGCAAATGGAATTGGTTAAACTGAAAAGAATAGTTAAAAGAATAATTGTCTCTTGTTTAACATCCAATCATTTCTATATACAATTAAGGCATATTTTGGTGGTGAAGCTCGTTGTGATGCTGAGGCTGGACAAGGAGATGACTACGATCCAAGAGAACTTATTTGTGGTGCCTGCTCTGATGTTTCAAGGGCTCAGGTGAGTAAATAACTTCTATTCATGTTTTTATGTCATTCTGAAACTCTGAGTACCTCAGCTGTACAATAATTCAGTCATTTGTTATTACATGTACTGTACAATATTTTATACTATTAATATATTTTACAGAATGTAGAAGTGAGTTACTGGGATTGTTAGAACATGGCTACTTCACTGACTGGTGTTTGCTTTCCTTTGTTCAGATGTGTCCCAAACACGGTACAGATTTCTTAGAGTACAAATGCCGCTACTGCTGTTCAGTTGCTGTTTTTTTCTGTTTCGGGACAACGCATTTTTGCAATGCTTGCCATGATGATTTCCAAAGAATGACAAGCATCCCTAAAGAAGAGCTCCCACACTGTCCTGCAGGTAGGACTTTGACAGAGCAAATTTACCACACTGAATTCTGAAATAAGATACAAGTTGTAATTGATATTAGCTCTTCTTGGTGATATTTTCTTGGTTTTCTGGCAGTGTCATTGCACTGATCATTTAAACATTAGGAACTTTGATAGAGACATTTCAATTTCCCTATACCAGGTCAGACTCCAGATGTAGAATGAGGTGTAAAGTGGTACATTGATAAAATTAACACATTATTAAGTGATGTATGTGTAGTTAGGTAGCCATTATCTGCAAACTGTTACCTCAGTGCCTTAATTACTAAGTTCATGTGCTGTATATTGATTTTATATAAGTAAATGATTGGGAGTTAAAAGTGCAATCTTTCTGTTAAAATACTTACATAAAATAAGTAAACAAATAAATCACAATTCCTTCTATAACCTTAGAATTATTGTTTACTGCAGAATGTAACTCTTGTTCATTATTCAATTTTTCTCTTAGCTTGTGCAAATTTCTTCCGCAGTATTAATGATATAAAACTTCCTTAAGTGACTGTCTATAAGCAGCCACTCTATAAGCATCTTGCCTTTTTTAATTTGAGTTTGATTGGTTTCAATTACATGGCAGTTTGATCTTATTTTTCTCTTCAAATACCAATTTAACATTTGAACAAGACGTATAACCTTCACTTAGTTACGGTTTTTTTTTGAGGAAATGTAATATATGTTTGTTTACATTGTCTGCAAGCATTAATCTAGTCTTTTCTTTTTTTCCCTTATCCTTACGTTCACTGTAGGTCCCAAAGGTAAACAACTTGAAGGAACAGAATGTCCACTTCATGTTGTCCATCCACCCACTGGTGAAGAATTTGCTCTGGGTTGTGGGGTTTGCAGAAATGCACACACTTTTTAGAATAGCATTTTTTTTAACCAGAGCAAAACAGGTGCCCTCATCCCTCAAGTGTCCTGAAAACAAAGTCCAGCTGGGATGAGGATGGGACCATTCCATAACCCAGGTAAAAGGAACAATTTACAGTGCAAGAAGGATGCCAAATACCATGTACATAATTCTTGCTGTGAGATATTGACATTTTTTGAACCGAGACATCAAAATTTGTGAGGTGTTTGCATGTGGCCATTACAGTCATCGGCTAGGAAACATTGGACATTTACAAATAAACAATTGTTATTAAAGGATCTGTGTGTCTGTGGACTATGAATGATGCTGGCTTTCAGGAGAAAAAAAAATATTGATTATTGTATACTGACTTTTTGTAATCTTGTACAATTGTAACGCATCACAAGTGGGGATGGGAAAGAGGAATATTCTGGTTTATTTCCTAGACTGTTATAAAAAAATGTGTTAGGAAGGCATAAATGTAACAAGTATCACCCTGTATATAAAGGTATCAATGTTTGTCCTGTATAAGAAATATTAAATTACAACAGCAGTTTCATTTAAACTTCTGGGTTATGTTTGAGCCTGAAATTTTAATGAAGTGCAATACTGAGTGTGCCTCATATCTTGCAGCTGTAAACATAATGGAATGTACATGTCAATAAAGCCACTGTACATTTTTATACAGTGAAAGTCTAACAAATGTGTAAGCCTTCATTTTCAGAAACATTTTTAAAACAGAGTGGGGGAGGAGGGAGAAGAGAGGTCTCCTATAATTATTTTAGCAGACTCTTGAAAAGTAGGAAAGTTTTTTGGGTAAACTGGTGGTTATCGAAGTACTTAAAACATGAAAAGCACTGCTTCATCTCTCAACCAAAAAGTTGGATATATGTTCTAGCATTCATATGAAGAATTGTATTTCAATTACCAATAGTGTTGTAAAACACAAAAGAAGACTGCATTTTAAATTATTTTTCATCAGTTTTATTTTACTGAAGACTCCTAATCACTCCCACTTTTAGGACAAACAGCTTTTTGAATTTCAAATGTTCATTTCATAAGAGTCCTAAGTCCTCTGCACCTGCATAATGAATGCAAAATACAACTTCAAGTAAAAATTTATTTGTAAGATTTTTTCTCTTTGGATTTTTTGTTCTTAGATGTGTTCAACTCCCTTTCTAGCATGTCTGTCTTGAACCTGATGAAAAGTGTGTTACTGCCTTTTACATTTAAGATATTGGTAGATGGCATCCACACCAGACAATCTTGATGAGACTGGAACCACGCGATCCATCTTGCCTAACTTCAGACATCCGTAATCACAGAACCACTGGCATTGGAAGAACCTTCTGGAGATCATCTTGTCCAACCCCCCCTGCTAAAACAGGTTTTCCTAGAGCAGCATATATACCTGCACTTTGAAATAGTTCTGAATAGTTCACACACCTGTGAAGTACAATTGATCTTATTCACTGTAGCTCTGCTGAGGGATCAGGACAGGCTGGATCAGTGGGCCAAGGCCAATTGTGTGAGATTCAACAGGGCCAAGTGCTGGATCCTGCACTTGGATCACAACAACCCCATGCAGGGCTACAGGCTCGGGGAAGGGCTAGAAAGCTGCCCAGCAGCAAAGGACCTGGGGGTGCTGGTCAACAGCAACTAAACATGAGCCAGCAGGGTGCCCAGGTGGCCAACAAAGCTAATGGCCTCTGGCCCGTGTCAAAAATAGTGTGGCCAGCAGAGCCAGGGAAATGATTTTCCCTGTACTGGCTGTCTGACCCATCGTCATTTTTAGAAAATGGGAGTGTAGCGCCATCCTTACAAATTAATTCTATTTTTGAATTTTTCAGCCTTCTCTTTAATTTCAGATTAATATGAGTATTAATTTAGGAAATTAAGATCATGGTGTGGAAAGGACATGACGCTGTTCACGTTTATTTAAAATGGATAGAGTGAGGGATAGGCAGTACTGCGAAAATGTTTCTCTCACACACAGCTGACCATCCCCTGTCACCACTCCAGGGAGGCAGCACAGCCACGTGTGAGCATCAGGCTCTTGTACAGAGCTCAGCTCCTCACGTAATGGTTGAACCTTGGACACGCTGCTCCCACACTGTCTCAGACATTCACGTCACCACATCCCCCCACGCCGATCTCTGACGGTGATTATAGCAGATGCCAGCACAGGCTGCTAATCAGATCAGTCCACAATAAGATTGCTGTATGCCTTTCCAGCAGTCTCACATGTTTTTCTGTCAGCTGTTGATCCACTGCCCACGCAATGGAAATAGTCAGTTCTTGTTTGTACCACCCTGTTTGCCACAGCCCACCACACTCTGCTAATTTATACCAAACTCAATTCCTGGCCAAGGTGAGGCCTCAGTGCTCGCGCTTGGATCGTTAGTTTAAAAATAGCTTAAACTTTTATGGGTGTATCCACCCACTGAACACAATGTGAACAGTAAAAGTTAATAAGATACAGCTAATTAACATATCATCAGGGCCAAATAAGCTTGGTCCTTACAAAACAGGTTTTGCTAATTCCATCATACTAGGCTCATGTTTCACCTAGACAGAGGCTTAGCTAGGGAGCTTCAGGCCCACCCAGTCATTCAGGATAGAACTCAAACTTTGCAGGATTTTTCCACAGTCCTCATTAAGCCATGCCACACATTGCAGGTGCCAGAGTGAAGTGGTTGTAGGGCAGATGCCTTGTCCCTCAGCCCAAGGTGCAGTGGAAGGGCTGCGCTGTGGCAGCCCCCACTCTCACTGATGGGGTCTGGTAGTGAGCTTGTGCCCCCAAGCATTCCAGGATCTGGCTCCTCACCAGGTATTCCTACAGAGATGCAGCCAAATACAGAACAACACACTGATTACACAGCTGCCAGATGCAACAGGGACTGCAAGTCATTGATAATCACCCAAAGATGTCCCCTGCCAGCTGGTCCAGGGCATTTTCTCAGGTAACACCCACCTCTGCAGTCTCTTGGGATTCAGGAGGTGCTCTCTGCTTTTGCCTCAATGTTACATGTAGGCTGTGAGCTGTTCGTCGAAATACGAGCCTTTGGATGTACCAGGCTTCTTTCTGTGTACATGAAAGGGGATTTGGACACTGAAACCTTGGATGGGTACTTGAGGCAGTGCTTTGGGTCATCCACTGAGCAGCACACAAAGTGTCCTTTGCTATTGCCATCCGTGGCATTGTTTCTGTACTCCCACTCATTTGTGCATCCCAGGTGATTCAAGTATGCTTGGCCCATGCTAGGTCTCAGGTAATTTAGTATTTCCACCTCCCTGTCTGTTCATTCAGTAATATTCCTTTCCAGAATGTGACTCTGGATCCATCCTCCCCTGCACAGTTTAACTTTTCTGCTGACTCAGCTGCCCTGGAGAGCATTCCCACTCCACCCAGCCCCGTTCCTAGGTCTCACCCCTGCCACATACTCTGCCAGAACAGCCATTAGAGGAAGGAAGGGTGGCATTAAGTATGCTGGCACACAAAGGGAATGCATACTCCACTGTGGCCATGTGGGCAGCAGTGTCACATCACTTTAAGCTAGAGATTCAGGTGGTTTGGCGTGAATGGGATATGATCTACTAGCAGTAACTCACTATCCTAATGCCAATTCCCAACAAAGATACTTAGAAACCTGGCTGGAGGACCTGAACAACAGCTTTTTAAAAGCATTTGCCTGAGGGCAGGTTGTATCAATGGACTCTGTAATGGAGCAGTAATTGCAATGGGATGATCCAAGCTACAGGGTAAACACAGCTCTCCACAGGTTTTGCTCTAATGGATATAACATATGTAAGATGATACGCTGGGTTTGCATCCATCTCTGTCTCCCTTTTCTCCAATACAAACAGAATTTGAGCAACAACATTCCAGTTGTTACTCATAAGATTGTTGTCTCTATTTCTACATCTTTGGCTTTTTCCATACTCCTAGTGGGTTCTGGAATGGCCTAGCTTCATAAATCTTTGTTTCTTTCCTGATGGAGGCTGGGCATGACTATGTACCTCCCACCAAGCAAATTCTAAATTTTGGCACACCCAAAGTGCCTTACTGCTGACTGAATTTGACATTTTCCATGAATAGGTGCCCACTGGCAGGACTTCGGATCTGTTCATCCAGCCCTCTCATACATTCAAGGAACTGGTGAATAACTTCTGGGTTTTGTCTCCAGTGCTAGGATACAAGACTTAGAAACAAGCCATGTTTGAAAACCAGCTTTAGGGTGCCCTTGCAGGACACATTTCACATGACACATAAGGTACCCTCATTCCATGCCTTGGTACCAAGGCCAGTCCTAATACAAATGCCAGCCCCCTCTTAGCAATAAGTCTGTTTGGGAATTTTTACCACTGTGGCTTGCTAATCATATTAGCTCCTCACCCACTGGCAGAGTCAGCTGAACTGATTTGCAAGGAGCCACACAAAGCACAGAGAAAATTCTTGTGAACCAAAGAACTCCTCTAGCAGGATGCTGTCCAGCCAACCTATCAATGGGCTGGCACTGCCCTTTCCAGCAGCATCTCTCTGTCCATGGACACACCATGGCAAAGATGAGGTGCTGTCTGTGCTGCTGGGCACAGCTCAGCCCATCTGCCCGTTTGTACAGCAGCCCTAGCCAAGGCTGTGCCACGAGACTCCCCTGCCAGAGGGGCTCCAGTAAACAGCAGCTTTTACTGTCTTACCTAAAAAACAGAGTGGTACAACAGCTGTTACCCATGAAGCAACCAGGGGAGCCATTCATCTGGAAAGAATTACTAGAGCCTCTAGAAACACAAATAATATTTAGACAGTGAGGAACCTTTTAAAAGAATTATCTCCAGCTTCTACTGAACCATGAGCAACAGCATTAGGTAATCAACCTGTTGCAGACAACACTGTATCCTGCTGTTGCTCATCCTTAGTTTTATCTTTTTATTTTTCTGTGGCCATGAGGCCTTAAATTAAGGCCCACTGGTTTAAAGACTGTTTTATTTGCAGCTACTGTCAAAAAAAACCCAAACAAACNAAAAGCAAAAATGAGAAGAAAAACCCCTGCATCTTCTGTTCCGTAAGGTCTTGCTTGTGATCTATAGAATATACTTATTTTACCAGTCCATAATACCACCATCTAACAGTATAAGAAAGTCCCTCACCACAGAAAATCTTCCTGTATAGACATGTTGAGAAAATAAACCCAGGAATTTTCCCTAATGATATCCATTATGGAAAAACATTCAGTTCTTTTGGCATTGATAAAGAATAGGTTCAGCTTTCCTCTGTTTTTTCTTTTTCAGCACAATCTGCTGAGAATTGAGATTGTCACAGACATTCTAGACCAGGTCTTTCAGCCACTACTCATCACATTAATTTTCTCCATATTTTTCAGAACTTCTATTTTCTTTAAATCAGAGTGGGTACTCATGCCCTGGAAGCCTGACATACTTTCATCATAGCTGGATCTGGTCTGCTATGGTTACTTAACTCTCTTCCAACTGCTCCTGTGATTTTCCCCTCTGCATTCTTATCCTAGCCAAATGCAAGCCAGGCTTATCAGGGTGGAGCACAGCTGCTTGCTTCAGGAATGCTTCAGAGCTACTTGAATATGGCCAGAAAATCAGCATAGTAGTCTTTCAGTGCTAAAAGGTTTTTACCTTTTACATTTACAGTCAAGACCTGGCATTTGAAACGCTGCCGTGGCTTCATCAGGCAGGCAGTCTGCCAGCTGAAATGAGGTGTTCTGTACAACCTCAGCCTGAGGTGGTGAGATCCCCTGTTAGACACTGAGATTTTACTGGCTATGTCTTGAGCTTTATGCCTGTGGGCTGCTTCTCATCTTCACATGGTGACAGTGAGGGCTGCTTCACATCTCTAAGTGAATGACAATCCCATCTGAAAAACTGAAACTTCAGAGAGCTTCTCCTTCACTTTTGGAAAAATAAAAAGTTACAATGCAGTTTCCTCAACAGTCTCATTTTTGCATAGCAGGGCTCAGCACAGCCCTGGCCTTTTTCTGTTACTACTGAAAGCATACACCAAAAAAAAAAAAAAAAAAATTTAAAATATTCCTCTCTCAAAAATCCATCTGCTGTTAGTTACGTGATTAGTGTAAGGCAGAGAGACTACTGAATGCAGACACACCTGATAGAGGTGTCCAAGTTACTGACTAAAGCTCCAAAGTGCCCAGCTTCCACTGGCAACAACATGGCAACAACACAGACCAGCCCAGACCTGTGGATGTTCTTTGAACCTTTACTGCTTGGCCCCTTCTTAACTGCTGCCACCTATATCTCAGTGAGCCAGCTACCTGAGTCCAAGAGCTCTGCAGGCTTTGTCTGCCAGCTCCACCAGAGCCAGCCCTGGGGGGGCACCAGGAGCCCACACCAGCAGCTGCCCGCAGGTTTCATTCCATTCAGCTCTGATAAACTGCCCGGTTCTTGTGCTTTGCCCACAGACACCGCAGACATTTTTGTCAGTGCTCTGTGCCATGCCCAGGGCTGGCCCCAAGGGCAGAGCTGCAGCTGCCTTTCTCGCTGATTTCAGCTGCTATGTCCCCAAACAGTGTCATGCTGGGAGTGCTTTCTGCACTTGTTCTCCTCTCCTACACAGACAAAGGGTGCCTAAAACTTACACAAGCGGCTACAACAAAGCAAAGAAGGGCACAGGCAGTGAGCCAAACTTTGTTTACTCCGAAGATAAGGCAGCAAATTGTAACTGCTCGGCACCCTAAGATGTCCCTCCCAGTAAGTCAATACAATGAAACTCAGATAATGCAATGGTTTTAAAGTAGTGTTACCTTAAAAATAATGAAATTGCAGCTGTTACATCTTCCAAGACTTCTATACAAACTCAGAAAGTATTTGTTTTGGTCAAAAGGTCTTTCTTTCTTTCTTTCTTTCTTTCTTTTTTTTTTTTTTTTTTTTTTTTCCTGCAGACACCAGAACTTGATCAGAGCATAATCTTGATGAAAATATATTTTTACTGACTTCACATGACATGGCTCAGTTACATCACATCATAATGCACATAATGCTGCCTTAAAACACTAAGAGAGGTGACCAAGAGAAGCAGCAGCTGCTTGCTCTGTATTTGTTGATAAGAACTAGATCCTTCTCCCCACAGACTGGGCCCACGTCTAGTTCCAACCTTTGCAGTCAGTCTTTATCTCCCACATCTCCAGCAGTTTGCAAGTTACATAGTTTCAAATATGACTTGTCTTTACTAGAAACTGTAATGGGGAGGTGTTATCTTCCCACCCCAGAAACCAACTCTGAACTGGAACACAAGGGCTGAAAAGGGAATTCCTAAGCAGTGCGAATGGAAGACACAGAACTTTTCCACATGGGGATGGCAAAACAGTTATTGCAGGTTTCTTTACAGTATTGGCTTCATTCATAAACACATCTCATTACCTACCAAGGTTTATACAGCTGTCTCATATAACTGAGCAAATTATACAGTCACATATTTGCTATTACAAGGTTGTCTAAGATACTCATTGATCTGCTCAAGGTAAGGTGATAACTCACCTCTTATTTCCAGATTTTTGTTGCATTTCCTGAAAAGCTGAAGACTGGATGTAGATTCATAAATATGCACAGAACTGTAATGGCTGAGCTTTAGTAAACAGCTCAAGACATTCTGAAATGGAGAAAAGGTGATTATTTTCTCACAGAAACTCAAAATAAAAATTTATGTTTCTCACTGAAGAACAATTCTGTTTCTGGACAAGTCTCCTTTTTTTTCCCCACTAATAATCTCAAGGAACTAGACTTAAAAAAAAAATTAACAGACTTGAAGTATGCAAGGAAATGTATTTCTACAAAGTGCTTCTTAAAGATCTCAGGGATGGTGACATTTGAGCGACCACTGAAGAATGTTTCAAAACCATTCCAAGACTGGGGTGAGCACAGAATCACAAGTGCTATTTGCAAAAAACTAGATGACAGGAATTGGGGTTACAATAATTTGAGCAGTAATTTATTTACTATAGCTTGCAATAAATTAATAATTACGTTTTGTGAATCTCAACAACTGTAAAGAGTTTGAATACAGACAGGGCTGAAAAATGAGGTCTATTGGAGTGTACCACATGCACGAAGGACACATGATCACAAGGCATTTGCAGCCCATGGGAAATGTCAAACATCACTTTGTCTTCTCTGCCTGGCAAAATCCCAAGCACATCACTCCCAGTGCCTGCCAGCCCTAGGACACACTGGTGGTTTGCTTTCCCTCTGACATCTATTCCTAAGGCCAGCCTCACATGGGGCTTTCAGATCACAGAACAAAACGGGCTGTACTGGTGGCGAAGATCCAGCTCCTTTGCCGGTAATATTCAGTGTTCCCAGGTGGCCAAGAAGGCCAGCAGCATCCTGGTTGTATCAGCAATGGTGTGGCCAGCAGGACCAGGGCAGGGATTGTCCCCCTGTACTCGGCCCCGGTGAGGCCACACCTCGAGTGCTGTGTCCGGTTCAGGGCCCTCGCTGCAACAAAGACATTGGGCGTGTTCAGAGAAGGGCAACGGAACTGGTGAAGTGCTTGGAACACAAGTCCTGTGAGGAGCAGCCGGGAGCTGGTCATGTTTAGCCTAAAGAAATAAGAGGGTGGGGGGAACCTTGTCACTTTCTACAGCTCCCTGAAAGGAGCTTGTAGCAGGTCGGGGTCGGCATCTTCCCCCAGGTAACCAGCGACGGGACAAGACGACATAGTCATAAACTGCGCCAGGGAAGGTTAAGGTTGGACATTAGGAGGAATTTTTTCACAGAAAGGGTGACTGAGCATTGGAACGGGCCGCCCAGGGAGGTGGTGGAGCCGCTATCCCCGGAGACATTTAAGGACAGACTGGACGCGGCACCGAGGAGGCACTGAGTGCCATGGTGTAGCTGACATGGGGGCGTTCGATCATAGGCCGGACTCGACGATCTCGGAGGACTTTTCCAACCTAAGTGACTCTGGCATTAGCCCCGGTACGTCTCTAGACTTCACGGCTCGCTTCCTGCCCGAGGCAAGACGCGCCCAGCGC
>VZRH01002481.1:821654-849175 GCA_013397555.1 Urocynchramus pylzowi
TCTTTTTTCTTTTTCTTTTTTTTTTTTTTTTTTTTTTTTCTATTTAACTGCCGTTGTGTTCTGACTGCACCTTACTCGGCAATAAAAACAATGTTAAGCACGTGCTTTGCTCCTCCTCCTCCTCGGTGACTGAACTGTGTGATTAGGGTTGGACATGGCTATTGCAAACAAGATAGCGTGGGTTGCGCCCAGGTGCGGAGTTCAGAAACAAGTCCTTATAATAGGTGGAGAAATTTACTTGGAAAATCTTAAGGAGTCAGGCAGGCACCCGGCTTTCACCCATCTCTCTGCCCCGGTGGAGTATTTAGGGTATTTTTGTTGGTCTGGTTTGACGGGTTTTTTTGTTTTGTTTTGTTTTTTTTCCCTTTCTGGCAAGATCTTAGCTTCTAAAGCAAACTTGGTTATAGCAGCAGTTTGAAAAATAGTGATACCTGTTTGTCCCGAGTGTACCCTAGAGAGTTAAAAGGGAGATTGATAGTTCATGCGTTTCTTAAGAAGTGATAAGCAATCATTCCTTGAAAGTAGGTCTTACTCATACAGTAATTTGCTAGTATGGAATTTCGCATCCATGTCTTCCTCGTTGAAAAGTTTGCCTTGGGTTTTAAGTGATCAGGTCTTTAAATTGCTGGATACATAAAGCAAAGTGATTTGAACTTCTAATTGCATTGCCTAGCTCTTATGTTAAATATCCAGAAAGGTTTACTCTCTTAAGTGGCCTTTTAAAAATAAATATATTTTCAGATAGCTCTGTAAACTTCTGCAGGCAAATATGCATTCTTTAAATTTTGTATTTGTTTTATTGTTGGCATGTGAAGAGGTTGAAAGCAGTTAGATTTTTAAAAACTATTCTGATACTTTAAGTTCTGTAATGAGAAACCAAAAATCAGATGAACAATTAGGTTAAAAATTAAATGACAAAACAGTCATGGAGTTCTTAAAATAATTTTTTTTTAGTCTTGAGCTTAGGCACTTTTTTCCTGTTTGGAAAAAGTTTGCCAAGGGAATACTTTTGAAAGGTTTCAAAAATCTTAATCTTGACATCTTTAATTGCAAGATGTCAGTAACAAAAAAAAGTTGTCTGTAAAGGTGTGATTTTCCCTCATCCCTTGCTTTAAGTCATGGCAGTTAGAACATGTAACTTCTTATTTTCTTGGAAGAAGAAAACATACATCAGTATACATCTAAGTGATGGCTGTGTTGTCTTTTTGTTTTTTAAATTGGCTGTTTACAAAAACGTGTGACAGTCTCCTGCAACTTCCATGAGTGGGTTTTGGTCTGTAACCAGCACATATTAACTACTCAGAGCTCATCCCACTTAGCTCAGAGGTGCACATTGAGAGCTGTTGATGACAGCTGGTCCACTCCTATCAGCACATCCCAGAGGCCTTTTTTCCAGAAGAAAAATGGACACGGTTTTGTCAGTGGCAGCTCCTTCCTGGTCTTCTCTGAAAGGGAGACACAAAAGAGGGGGGAAACCCCCCAAACCCTACCTTAATGCAGTGATAAAAGTAGCCTACCTAACTGGAACATCTATGCAGATTTACTGCCTTGCTAGCAAAAGATGAGATGGGATCTCTGTAAAGGAGGACTTGGAGAGCCCAGTCTAACAGTACCTTGTGTAGCTTTTTACAGATGGCTTTGGAAAGACTTGGACATCAAACAGGCAAGCCTGAATTTGGCAAGTTAATAACTTGCCTGGGGTGAATGCTCGTTATAACGTAGTTTTGTGGAATATCTGTTTAGCCTAAAGCTTAAACTAATGTTGCATTTCAGACTAGCTTATTATAAATATTGTTCTTGTACTATGCTGAGTTATTATCTCTAACAGAAACACGACAGGCTGGTAGTGGATTTGCCAGTTAATTCTTGATTAATTTTAAGTTTAATTCCATTTTCATGGTTGTAAAGTCCAATTCATTTATATTTTTGTTAGTTGCAGATAGTTCTGAGTCACTGTTCAGTTTTCTTGCTTTTCTTCACTGATGAAGTGGCTCAGCAACAGAACTCTGTCTCTGGCAGAAGGCTTGTTCCAGCACAGGAATTGTGTTCTGCATAGTCCCATAGCTGGGAACTGAATCACGGAAAACAGTTCTCAGGAAGCAAGTAGAGACTTTTGCCCAGTTATGTTTTCATCCTCTGCTTGCCTCCAAGTGTGCTGGGAGTAAAAATAGAAGTTGAACGAAGTCGAGATAAATTTTGTTCATCAGTCTTTCGTGACCGTATTCTCAGGTTTGTCTGCATCATCTTATGAGTGGCTTTAGAACTTAAATGATAGCTTGCTTTTGTCATGTGAGTAGCTAGGATTAAAGCCTTTTAAAGATAGGTAGGGAGGTGCTGGCTTTGAGAAAATAACCTGTGATGCATTGGATTATGAACAGTATAATTTTTAGCTGGCATTTTGTTTAAGGAAGTACTTCCAGACTTAGTCGCAATACATAGCAGGGAAATGTAACTCTTGAGATCCCAGGAGGGATCTGGGTGTGTGATAATCCTAGACATGTAATTGTACTTGAATGTTAAACCAGGATGATTTCACTGTGTGTGAAGTCCTTGTTTATCTTCTGGAAATCATGGAGGTTGGGGGTGCGTTATATGTCAGGCTCACCCTGCCCCCGGATTCTCTCAGCTCTTTAAAGACTGGAATTGAGCACAGAGTAGTTGAGTATGAGGTAGCAGAGCCCTTTAGGACATGATGTGCATCACACTGAGGCTTTTAAAAATAAATGATCACATGCCAAGTTCAGTTGTAAGATGGCATGTACAAAATAACATGTTTGGATTAAAACCCAGTGAGCCCTGGATGTATTTCAGATATATATAGTGATAAGGGGTTTTTTCTCTCCAATAATGTAGTACAAGGTAGAAGTTGTTTAAGTGACGTAATTATGGAAAAAGCATACACTACAAACTTTTGCCTCAGGCTTGCTGAATTTAATAGAATTTTGAAGAAATTTTTCTGGCCCTTCTCTAATTTTTTTTTATGGGTTGAAACTTCCAGACTGTTTCTGGAAATCTTCTGTAATGCCTATTTACTAGCTAGTTGGAAAAATGAAGGCACACTAGTGGAATTGATGAAATATATTTTCAAGGATACTGATTTAAAACAGATGCCTATTAAAGTAATATATTTTAAATAAATAAATTATAAAATAAAATATTCTTCCTCTCTGAGAAAAAAATCATTTGGTCTGATACAACATCTGCAATATGCAGTGCTTGCAAGCATGCATACAGTAGTTATTTACTTCCTTGCCTGATTTTTATCTCCACAGTTTCAAGTGTTGTTCCTAATAAATAAGACTGGGGCAGGAATATTTATGTTAGTGTTCAAAAATTTGTTTAGAAGATTATCCTTCCATTAGTAGAACAGTAGAGCAATAATCAACAACACAGTAAAACAAATTAGGTTCAAAGTGTTCTCAAACACACAAATGAAACACTGGAAGGAGAGTGACTGTTATAAATGGGTTGGCACTGTTAATGATTAAAGAAGTAATAGTAAAGAAATCAGTTTAGATGATAGTGTTATTTCTGGACTGCCATTTTGGTTTGTTACTTGGGGTTTTTTTCCTTTATATATGGCAGGGAAAAAAACCCTGCCAAAGTTTTGTCGCATAAAATACCCTTTTTCAACTCCACAGTTTTCTATTAATATTGTTCTCAGCTCTTTTACAAAATAAATAATTTTTTTTTATTACTTCTATAGAATGAAACGAGGAAGGAAAACTAATGAGGCCAACAGCAGTTCATCTGACGACACTACTGAGAAGGAATCCAAGAGACACAAGATTGTAGAGAAGAAAACCACAGTTGTGCAGAGTCCTGACTGGGCAAACCTGCTCCAAGACATTATCCTGCAGGTGTTCCAGTACTTGCCACTTCTGGATCGTGCTCATGCATCCCAGGTCTGCAGGAGCTGGAACCAAGTGTTTCATATGCCTGATCTCTGGAGGTGCTTTGAGTTTGAGCTGAATCAGCCAGCCACGTCGAACCTGAGGACTACACACCCTGAGCTAATCAAGCAAATAATAAAGAGGCATTCCAATCACCTGCAGTATGTTAGCTTCAAGGTAGTGTATTGTATAGGCTTTTTAAAAGTAACTTTTATTTTAAAAGGAATAGGGCAGCTGTCAGTGTGGTAGGTGGCCTTGTTTTCAGGCTTAATATGCGGAAGAAATGGATTCTCTAAATGGACATGTAAACATGGATGTTACCTTCTGATTAATTTGTTTGGGTATATTTTCAGGACCAAAACTTGGAATAACAGTACTGAGCATACCTCTTCATTGTCTTATTTCTGTTAGATGGGAATTTTTTTGCTGGTGCTGTGGTTTGTTTGGGGTTTTTTGTTTGTTTTTGTAGGTCCTTTGTTGGTTTGTTTTTGGGGGATTTTTGTGAGTTTTTTGGTTGGTTTTGGCTTTTTTGGTTTTTTGAGGTTTTTTTGTTGCAGTTTAGCTGCTTAAAATTTTGTTTCATGAAGTGGACAGAAATAGTTCTGATACGACTGCATGTGTGGGTTACTGCCTCGGAATTAAGCTCAGTCAGGATGCCTAAGTTGAGCATTTCCCCATTTCACATCCTGTAGGTACTTTGGCTCTAATATTCATGGTTAGAAAACATCTAATGTGCAGAGAGTGACTTCAGTACTATTAGTCACTAACTAGCAGTTTTAATCTTAAATTGTGTGGGATTGTCTGTACTCAGTGCAACTGTGTTTCAGGGGACTGAGGAGGTACCTGCGGTTTGCATAGGATGGTGCAGGCACTGATCGTGCCTGGCTGAGCAATACCATTTGATGAGAATTGCTTCTGTTCACATTGTGGAATTACTTTCAGCACATGAAAACCTTTAAGGTGGGCTTACATGCAGTGTGTTTTGGAAGGGTGCTGTGAATCTCATGGCTGCATATGCATCAGCTGTGTGAAAAATTTGGAAAGGAAATGTGTTCTGCAGCAAGTTCAGCATACTTGTTTCTGAGATCAGGCAGTTCTAATGCTGGAATCATCAGCATGTGAGGAACTGAGTCACCTCTGCCTGATCACATGTATTGCTACTGCTTGCTTGCAAAACCAGATAGAAACTGTTACCACGTGGTTTGCAGGGCTTTTATCTGCATCCAAATAAAGAAAACCTAGAGCTGTATTGGAGTGATCTCCCAGTGTCTTATCTCCTGTCCTTGTTGCTTTATACCCAAAGACTTTCAGGTGCCCTTTGCTCGTAGGGTGATCCATCATTTCTTTCATGTGTCACTTCAGTTGTCCTCAGTGCTGCAGAATACACAAGGAAGTGGGTAACAGTCACCGGTCCTCTGTAAAGGCTGAAAACAAGAGGGGCGTTTTCTGTAGGCAAAGAAGGATGAGATTGTTGAAAATCAAGGTTTTTCACCTTATGTTTGAGCAGACAATGAATGTTCATTGGACTTAATCTATTGCTGCCAAGGTAGCATGGCTTATGGTGGAGTTAAATTTGATCCTGTGATCAAGCTTTATACTATTCTGTAGGTTTTTGAAGCTGTCGTGGCTGCTCTACATAAGGGGTTGTTCAGAAGGCTCACCTGAGTGTCAGGGGAAGTCCCCTGGAGTCACTCTAAGTTGATTTGGTTGGGCAGCAAGCTGACTTATGAAGGTTTTGGGATTTGTGTTGATTTGCTTAGTTTGGTTTGGGTTTTTTTAGAGTATCCATTGCATCTGTTGGTTTTAACAGCGAAGGGCCAGTCATTCAGGTTCATATGATAATGCACTGAACTCTCCAGCAGCTCAGTTTTATGAACTGAGCCACTTTAAAAAGAAGTGGCTTTTGCACATAGTAAAGGATTTATAGAATTCTTGCATTTTGGTACGGAGGAATGTGAAGAGGAAGTGGAACAGGCTCTGGACCCTCCGCTTTCTTGTTACTTGATGTTGAATGAGTATCTTGGAACAAACTATTTAGCTGACCCCTCACCATGCTGTATTTTACCAAAGTGTTTAGAAGAGTAGTAAATTTATAGCAAATAGTCTTGGATTTTTGATTCATACTTTTTGGGGGAATAAAGAATAACATTGATGGATTCACAATGAGAGGGTTTTTTTATATCCCATTTCAGAAGGTAAAGTGAAAAAAAAAAAGTTAAAGAGTGTATTTGCAGTGCATTCTGAACACGAAATTCATTTTGTTTTAAGGTGGACAGTAGCAAGGAATCTGCAGAAGCAGCTTGTGATATTTTATCACAGCTTGTGAATTGCTCTCTGAAAACACTTGGGCTAATTTCAACTGCCCGGCCAAGCTTCATGGATTTACCAAAGGTATTTTATTATGTATATTTTCTATTGCAAAGTGTTGCAGTGTTCATACAGTACTTCTGTAACTTTATGAAAAGTTCTGTTGTAGGAATATGAATCTTGCTTAAAGAAAAGTTTATTAGTGGTCTGGCCTCCAATGAAGGGTGGAGCTGATATGTCCAGTGATGGATATATGAAGTTCCATTCAGTCTCTGAATCATATGAGAGCATTGGCCTGACCTTGTTCTTTCAAGTCCTCCTGTCAGTTGACCTCAATGTAGCGCTGAGCAGCGTGGTGCAAGTTAAGAGGCTAGACAGTTCAGGTCTGTGTAATTGTGCTGTGGGGTTTGTTTAGGAGACAATTACAATCAAATGAGTGGTGGAGTTTTATCCATGTGGACATGCCATAGGGCTTACACAATCTCTTCAGAAAGAAATAGGATCGTGATTTGCAGGGCTTCACATCAGGCATTCAAGCATTAGCATACTTGGTGAAGTGCACTGTATTTCTGAAATTTTCAGTCAAGATTTTTACGTTGCGTGTTTACCAAAAATCAGATCTTGTTAGAGAGCATTTAATCTGGTCGACAGATATCTTCCATGTGCTTCTAGAGAAGCATTCCTGATAGTGAGGTGGAAGTGTGCTATTGCTAAGGAGCAGGGGAGTGGTTGTGAAGGACCAGATACAAATAGACTATTAGCTAGATCTCAGTGATGTCATGGCTGCTGATGGCAGTAAGGACAAGGAAGAACAAGAGACAGCCTCGGGAAAGGAAGTAGGCTGCAGATAAGGTTAGCTACAGAAGGGTTATCAGTTATCCTCGCAGTGATCACTGCCATGTCAGTAGCTCTCTTGAATACGCATTTTTAATCCATAATTTTCAAAGAGGCTTTTCAGATATTTAACTAGTTCTGCTCTGATTTTTTTCCTTTTCTGATGTTCTTCGAGATGTGATAATAAAACCTGAATGTAGTGAAAACAATCCACAGTGCGTTAAAAATATTTTGTCCTTTCAGCTCTTTCTTACTGTTTTCTTTATTAATCTGAATGCTGCTTTAGCTCTCTTAGTTTTCACTGGAGGGATATATTAGGGTCATGTCCAGCTTGCTGAGTGATTACTTGTAATTGTTCATGCTATGTTCTTACTCAGCTTTAAGGCTTATAAAGCACAGGCTTCCTTTTTTTGTTCTCAGTAAGTTCACATTTGGCCTTTAAAAAAATAAATTCAAAATAAGCCAAAATTAGCTCTAAGGATAATTTGGTGCTTATGACTTCAATATTTTTGTCACTTGCATAAGGGACAACTAGTGAAACTAAAGAATTGAATTTGGCCATGATGGAATTCTTGGGGGAGGCTGTTAGTGACAGATCCATTAGATGAGAAGAAGACAAAGATGAATTAATTTGGAAAATGGTTAATACTTTGCTGTGGTTTTAATTTTATTTTTTGGGGGTGATGAGGGTTTTTTTTTTTATCAGACTGTATAGGAAGTCTGAACTACTTGGCATTATCTTTATTAGTGCTCTCTTGTTGTCAAGTGACCTGACATGTGGCAAATACCTGTAACTCATATTTAGAGTTGTGTTGCCTGTCTTTTCATTAAGTACATTCTAGGTGAGTAGAATCTTTTAAAGAATCATACTACAGACTACAGATGTGGCAATACTGAAAAGACCAGCTTTTACATGTTGGGATATTCCCTGTTTCCTGTTAGCTCTTCAAACTAGAAGGTTCAAGTTACCTTTTTTAATAAGTGTGGCTAACTTTCTTTGCCTTTCTATTTAACAGCCTTCTTTTTCTAAATACAGAGAATAAAAACACAGTACTAACATTCTCATAATACAGAGTTGAAATAATATTAAAGCATGTTTTCTTCTGTACATAACACATATAAGCAGCATACTGTCAGGATAGTTGGAGTGGTCCCTAAAGCCAAAGTGTGTAAAGATTCTGAGTTGAGCTTCCTGTTTCCATTTGCATGAACTGACTTTGAAAGTTTGTGTAAACGTGAAGCAGTAAGTCCTACTCTAAATCTAATTGTGTAGCAGTTTTATCAAAAATCACAACTGTATCACCTAAGAATAAACAAATATTGTTGCCAGGTCTTCTCTCATATAACTATTCAGAATATGTGCCTGTGGCTCAGAGTGAAATAGGCTTGAAATTCAAGTAGCAGGTCAATTTTTTTAAGAGACTTAATGTAGTGTATGGAGAAAATACTTTTTTAAAGTCTTCTATTTGGTCAGTCATAGAAGAAGTCATGGAGATGAAGTAACTATTCACTTCATACCACCAGTGGTTTTTACAATCACTGCTGTATCTGCTCCTTAGTCTGTGTTTCTCAAGTTCAGGTTTCCAGGGCTCTGTCTTTAATGATGAGTTTCAGTGGTTATGCAAAAAATGCTGAGCACTTGTCCTACCTTGTCTATGCTGCTTATTCAATAATTAATTGATTTCCTGTTCCTTGGCTCTGTTTGGACCACTCGAGTTAGCTTTCCAAGAAATCCATCCAAACCCTAAATACTCCTGTGTGGGTGGTAGGCAGGCAGTACAGTCATTTGGCTTTGGATACAAACACTCCTGACTATGTTTGCATCTCACCAATGCAGCACAACTTGGCATGAGGGAAATCCTCTTCTAGAAGATGCTTCTTTTAGAGTGTGACTTGCCTCATCTGTTCAAAGAACATTGAAAAAAAAATCCTCAAAAGGAGGGCTTCGAGGCTTTCCCTTTGCTTGTGGTCTTTCTGTAGATTTAAATTCGTGCAGTGGATTGCTTAGGCTCAGGTTCTTGATTAACATCTAATGTTACACATTCTGATTTGCCCGTTCCTAAATGGGTAGCAAAAAATTGTTGCACTTCCAATACGAAAAAATGTCAGTTTTAGTATTTTTTTTAATTATGCAATATCAAAAGAATGCTTTTTCAACAAATGCTGTCAAGATGTAAAAACTAGGACTGCTGTGCACAGTGTGAAACCATTGAGATTTTTACTTCAGATACTACTCTTTCATTTAATCTTCCTTTTTTTTTTCAGTCTCACTTTATTTCTGCACTGACAGTGGTGTTTGTGAACTCCAAGTCGCTCTCTTCACTTAAGATTGATGACACACCTGTAGATGATCCATCTCTCAAGGTTCTGGTGGCTAACAACAGCGACACACTCAAACTGTTGAAAATGAGCAGCTGTCCTCATGTTTCTCCAGCTGGTAAGCTACTGTGGTTTTGGGGTTAGCCTGTTTGGGATTTTTTTGGTTGGTTGGTTGGGATTTTTTTATGCATGCATTAAATTCTGTGTAAACCTCTGAAAACATAGGAGTGGGGTAAGAGGGAGGATGAGTATGGTATTAATGGCAACTGTCCCTGCATAAAGTACTTTCAGCTAGTGGTCAATCCATCTATCCTACCACTTCACAGTGTCTACTGGGCTAATGATAAAATAGTGCATGTCTGTTGTGGGCAAATAGTTAACCTCATGTGGAACTTAATGAGAATATTTCAAATTGATTATGCTCTATTTGGGCTATGACAAAGTATTCCAATATAATTAAGCTTTTTTGAAATACGAGTTTCTTTTCCATACTTCGCTGTGTGTGGGTTTTGACTGTTGGTATGCCATGGATTAGGAAGATGCTGATTTAGTCATTCTGAAAGAAAGTCATTGCTGGAGAAAAACTGCAGACAACATCAAAAAGAGGAGATGAGACTGAGCTGTGCAAAACTTCTACAGTCACCAAATGTACTTCTCTAACACTCTTAAATGTGTCTGTAACAAGAATGAAGCCAGCTCATACCAGAATGAAATCACTCAAGATTTTTGAAGTTCACAGAATTAACATTTTTGGTAGACTTACACAACACACAGCAAGTTTAAGATTTATTCACAGACCATCAGCTTAACACTTACAGTTTTTCACTGAGAAAGGGAAGAGGAATTGTAAATGAAATGCTGGCAACTTAGTATGAGTCCTCTTCTGAGGATGAGTAGAAACTATAGAAACCATAACACCATAACTTTCTCCATGCAAATACATTGCAGCTGTAAATGCTAGATTTATTATCTGTCAAATTTACCAGCAGTATTCCTGCAAGGGGAAAGGGGAAAGCAGTACTGTTGCAGAGGGCATATTATTGTAGTTTGTAGATAAGAAACAAAACAAACTTAATACCTTTTGCAAGTGTAGCTCTCAGACAAAGCCTTGTGTTTGGTTTTGTGTAAAGAAGTCCTGAAAATGCAAGACTGGCATTTTGCAGCAGCCTGGTCCAACAAAGTGTTCACGGAATTAACTGCAATATTGCCTCTTCCAAAGCTTTCTAGTCGTAGATGGAGGTTGTTTAAATTGGCTTGAGGGACTGGCTTTTCCAACTTAAAATTGTTTTTTGAGAATCCTTGTGCCTGAGAAGTGCAAGAGCCATAACGTATCTGTCAAGAGGAAAAGACTTCAGCAGTAATTTGTAGCTAGCCAGAGAGAGTCGTTTCCTTGGACTTGGATCATAGAGTAACCTGTCAGCTTTAGCAGACTGTGCTGGTTTGTGGATAATCCTTGCTAGAAGGCTTCACTGAACATCATACACTTGATAATTTGGGAGGAGACATGGGTGTGTTCTGAGTGATGTATCTTGCATGGTTGGAAATTGAAGGAACAATGGGTAAGAAAAGGTCGGGCCTCTTCAAGGAGCACAACTGTTACTGTCCTTCATGGAGGATGAATAGATTGGGATAAGATGCATTAGTAACACAACCAGGGAGGGCTGAGCAAACAGTAGGAAAGTTTAATTGCTTAATTCAGATATAGATGTGCCTTGAGATGGAGAAAAAAGTGGATGCAATGGGTGTGCATGACTCTGTTTCATGGGGCTGTGAGGGAGCTACAGGAATGGTTTCTATGAAAACTGCCAGAAGCTTCCCCATGTCCACCAGAGCCAAGGCCAAGCCCATCAGTGACAATGGTCGGGCCTCTGGGATAACCTGTTTAAGAAGGGGGAAAATGTAGTGCAGGAGAGCAATTGCAGCTGGAGATAGGAGTGAGAATACATGAGAGAAACAGCTCTGCAGACACCAAGGTCAGTGAAGAAGGAGGGGCAGGAGCTGATCCAGGTGTTGGAACTGAGATTCCCCTGCAGCCTGTGGTGCAGCCATGGTGAGGCAGCTGTGCCCCTGCAGCCCATGGAGGACCTCTTGTTAGAACAGGTGGATGCCTGAAGGAGGCTGTGACCCTGTGGGAAGCCCATGCTGGAAGAGTCTCTTCGAAGCACATGTTGAGAGAGGAGCCCATGCTGGAGCAGGTTTGATGGCAGGAATTGACCCTGTGTGGAACACTGGAGTCTGTTCCTGAAGGACTGCACGCCATGGAAGAGACCCGTGCTGGAGCAGTTTGTGAAGAACTGCAGTCTGAGAAGGACTCCCACTGGAGAAGTTTGGGGGGCTGCTCCCATGTGAGAGACTCCATGCTAGAGCCAGGAAAGAGTGTGGGGGTGGTCTCCCCCTGAGGAGCAATGAGTGGCAGAGACAATGTCTGAAGAACTGACTACAGCCCCCATTCCCTGTCCCCCTGTGCTGCTGGGAGGGAAGAAGGTAGAGAAAATCATGAGGAAGTTAATCCTGGGAAGAAAAAGGAGTGAGAGGAAGGTGTGTTAAGTAGCAGTTTTATTTCTCATTACCCTACTCTTCAATTGATATTATATTGATTTCCCCAAATTCAGTCTGTTTTACCCATGATGGTAATTGGTGAGTGATCTCTCCCTGTCACCCTTATCTTCACTCTTGAGTTTTTAATTGTATTCTCTCTCCCCTGCCCAGCTGGTGAAGGGAGTGATTGCACAGCTTTGGTGGGCACCTGATGTCTAGGGAGGGACAACCCACCAAGTGGCATAAAGAAGGAAGCTGGTATGTGGATAGTTGGCTTCAAGAGGAAGCAGGCTGCAAAAATTAGACTCTTGAAGGAAAATGTGACCTGGATTTCTTTTGTAATGGAGATATTATAATTAGCAGGCTGCTATAAATGTGGAAAAACTTTATTGAACCAAAAGGGCTGTGAGTTGCAAAACTAATTACTTATAGATGCAAAACTAATTACTTATAGACTAATTACTAAAATGTCTTCGGATTGGGTTGGGGAGGGAGTATTCATTACTAGGTCAGTTCTCAAGAAATTTTTTAGTGAAGGACAGAAAAGAGTAATGAAAGTAGAACAAGAGAGACTCCACTACTGCGGGGATAAAGGAAAAAGATTGATATCAAACAGTGAATTCCTCTAAGTTACTGTACAAAGATAAAGAGGCATGTTTGAGTTTGAGCTGGAGAAATAAAAGTAGTGATGTATTTCTAATCTTTGTGAGCTCTGAAGTTACTTCTGTTTGTTGTTCCTGCTCTGAAATATTAACTGTTGGAACAGAGGGAATGGAAAGTGTTCTTGTAAAGGTGGTGTTTGTGTTGTGGCATGGGGTAGGAGGGCTGCTTCTCTTGGCGTGGGAGTTGGGAAGCAGAGCAGGCATGCCTTCATCACGGACATCATGGGTCAGGGATTTTTTTGGTGCAATAGTGTGCAGTAAGATCAGAGAAGAGCCATTTAGCACCTCTCAATGACACAAAGGTATAGGCAGTGCCTAGGGGTGTTCTGTGAAGTACATGGGCTCCAGGCAGGCCCTCTAGTAGCTGTCTGCACTGTATTCATTGTCAGCTCTGTATGTAGCATAATTGCATTGACAGACCATGCATATCCAGTTCTAGACCCATAAAAATCACAGTAAGTTGTACCCCAGCTCTTCCCTTTTTGCATTGCACTGGTCCATAATGTACCCCTAAAGTTAACAAAGATTTGTGGAAGGATGGCAGCCAGGACAACAAGCTTTGTCGAGATGAGAAAACGTATTTGGATCTTGAAACTGCCTAAAATACTTTATATCTCAACAGACCTAGGTATTCTGAAGCAGCATGTCTGAGTTTCCTTAGAGAGTGATCATAGTGACCCTTCTGATTCATGCAATGTGTTCGCAGTGATTTTTTTTTTAAGTGTTTCTATGCTCAGTATAGGCTTCTCTTAAATTTAATAGCTGCAGTTTAAAATAACTGCTGTTTTCTGAATTTCTTCCTGTTGCTTCAGAACTACAGTGTATTGAGCTCAGGTTTTTCAGTTCCATGTTAAATGCTATGTTCTCATCCCTTCTCTTAATGGAAAGGCAGTATCCTACATTTCATGCAGTTTTCTGGGTCACATGAAATGCAGAGGACTGAATGCTGTTCTTAGTGCTTTTTATTTTTTTCAGTACTGTTACCAGTATAATACCATCGCTTGTATCTACAGATAGTGTGAGTGGAAACCTTAGACTGACCCGAATTCTCTTTTTAATATTTTTGTCTTCTGTGAGCAGCAGATTATATTGAATCATTAAAGAGAATCTGAAAATTGCTGGTTTAGAAATTACTGCTCCAAATTTCTACTGTTTTGCCTCTTTTTTGCTGTAGCTTTTCCAGATTTAAGCATTTATACTTTCCTAGAAAAAAAAAATACTGACAGCAGCAGCCTCTCTATTGAATTAAAATATAACATTCATTTTATTTTTTATTTACATTTGCTTTCTTCAGATGACAAATTTCATTCACAGTTGCTTTGTCAGCCACAGAGCACTCAGCAGTTCTTCCAGAGCTGGCTAAGGAAATATTTTATCATGAGTAAGCATCTGTTACAAAAATGAGGTTGAGTATATGTGGTCTTAGAACAGGGCAGAACAGTCAGAATATGCTATTTATATGTTTGTCACTTCTGTTTGTTTTTGTTCACTACTTTATGATTCCCAGCAAAATAGAGATGTAGTCACATTGTGGGTGTCTGTCTCACGTGGAGGTACAAAGAAGATCCTGCTTGTGAAAAAGACTAATGTTCCAGTTGCTCAGTTTGATTTGGTTTTGATTTAAGGTCTTGGCTGCACATTTGAAATAGGTGCCCATAGCACTCTCCTGATGCACATAAACGAATTCCCTCCTGTTCTATGTTCAGTCATCAGTGCCTTTATCTGTGTAACCCCTTGCATCGTGTGGTCTTCTCGCAGGCATCCTCTGTGTGGCTGACCAGTGCCATGGCTTGCGTGAGCTGGCGCTGAACTACCACCTGCTGAGTGACGAGCTGCTGCTCGCTCTGTCTTCGGAGAAACACGTCAGGTTGGAACACTTGCGCATTGACGTGGTCAGTGAGAATCCCGGACAGACTCAGTTCCACACGATTCAGAAGAGCAGCTGGGACGCTTTCATCAAGCATTCTCCTAAAGTAAATTTAGTCATGTACTTTTTCCTGTACGAGGAGGAGTTTGACCCGTTCTTTCGTTACGAGATCCCCGTCACTCACCTGTACTTCGGCAGGTCAGTCAGCAAGGACGTGCTGGGCCGCGTTGGGATGACGTGCCCGCGGTTGGTGGAACTGGTGGTGTGTGCCAACGGATTGCGGCCGCTGGACGAGGAGCTGATCTGCATCGCGGAGCGGTGCAAGTACCTGTCGGCCGTGGGCCTCGGAGAGTGTGAAGTCTCTTGCAGTGCCTTCGTGGAGTTTGTCAAGATGTGTGGCGGGCGCCTCTCTCAGCTCTCTATTATGGAGGAAGTTCTGATTCCTGATCAGAAATACAGCTTAGAGCAGATTCATTGGGAAGTTTCAAAGCATCTCGGTAGAGTCTGGTTCCCAGACATGATGCCCACTTGGTAAAGTCCTTAAAAGACTCCAGGGCGAATGGAGTAGCACCTTAAACCCAAGCTTACCATATTGCAATTTCCTGTATAAGCTTATTTAATAATATAGATTTTGCTGCAAATTAATTAATGGTTTGATTAGAAAATTAATTTTTCTTTCAGAAATTGTTTTGGAACTTGAGAACCAGAAGAGTTCACAGCTCCAAAACCTGTTTTCATCCAAACAAAATTGAGGTTTCTGTTCTAGATTTATTCTTTGTCATTAAAGGTGACCTCAAATATTTTTGGAAATAAAAATTATTTAAAATATTGAAATGCACTTGCAAAATACCAATTTTAATGTGCTGTTTTTCTTTGATTTAGATTAGTAGTATTGGACACAATCATATTTGATCTTAAAAAGCCAAGTGAAACCCCACCAAAATGGCATGCTTTTGTTGCAGACTGTAGCATTTCTAAATCCAGTCACCTCGATGACAAGACGACGATTATGAGAAGCGTTTAGTAGCCTGTGAAATACACACATTCTGTTAAATCATAAAGGCAAGAGCAATACACAATAATAAGTTTAGACAACTAAAGTAGTCAGTTTACCACCTTATTCAACAGATTATTAGATCCATCTAAAATGTATTTAGAGCGCTAACAACCAGTAGTGTGAGCTACCAAAAGCGGTGTGGGGTTTTTTCCACGCTCTATGCATTTTAATGTAGTTTGCTTATGGGGTCTCAGATCTGCGTCTAAACCTGTTTTAAGGTATTTTATGTCTAGCTCAGGAAGCGAAAGCATTCTGGGGAAAAATGTAGATACATTGTATTTAAAACCACACTGGAGTTAATGAGCTTTTCTTGCACATTAACCGGTTTGGCAGCATAGGGTGAGATGGAATAATGCATGGTTTGTGAAATGAACCCAGCAATGTTATTTTGATGACGTGGGTGTGAGCAGTGAGGTGAGAAAGGTAAAATTTGAATGTTGACCAAGAACCTTTTCACAAAACCTTAGACCTTTTGGCTGCTTTCAGTTTGACAGAAATGACATTGGAACAGTTGCTTAAGCTGTATAAACTAACTGTATACTGTAAATTTGTTTCAGAAATGTTTATGTATAAAGTGGATGTTTGATAGATGATAATTTTTGTATACCTTTAATTCAGCTAGTTCTGTCATTTCATAATATTTAACAATTCAAAAGGAGTAGACTTGGTGAAGTAGAGCAATAGGCAAAAATTTGTTTCGAACATTTGATAAATCAGTTTTATTAAAGAAAGTTTTTAGTTTGTAAGTGGTGTAGGCAAGACACTGCCTGTGATCTGGATGTGGCTTGTGACTTCATTTCTTACTGCCAACAGTTATTTTCTCTGAGGTTGCTGATGGTAACACTGAAGTGTTGCCCAGACAGCTGCATGTTTGAGAGATGTGGTCAGCCCTCAGCAAGGCAGAGCTGCCCCCGTGGGCTGGGTTGAGCTTAGCTAGTGGCTGCTTCTCACTTGAGCTGTACAGCTCCTTCTGGTAGTAAGTGGATTTCCTTCATCTCTGATTTCAGTCATGTTTATCCGAATGTATCATTTAGTGTAATACACTTATGAGTGTATTTAAGTTCATAACTATATTTTGAGCAAACAATGCTCAGCGGACTGGACATCTTTCTAGGGGAGTTGTATGTTTCTGTAGAGCTTTGATTTAAAAATTGCATTTTATGAAATACGCGGTTTTTGTATTAGAATTTGTTAAATTAATGTAATACTATAATTTGCTTTTATTTGTACAAAAGGTGTCAATATATTTAGTCCGTAAAAGTAAAAAAGCTCTGTGTCTTTTATAACCCGACTCTCAGAACTGCCTGTATGAGAAAGATGGAGTAACACTTGTAGTCTGGGGAATAGGATTTAGTTTTCACTAAATTAATGTGAAATAATACCATTAGTAACAGAGCCAAAACCTCTTTGGACCTTGACTGCAGGTGTCCCGATGCTGCAAGGTAAGTCTCCAACATGTTGGTAGTGGGAATAACTGAAAGGCAAGGCACAACCTCAGTACCAGATCCCACTCCTGGAAATCACATCTTGGAAACCCAGCTCACAGAGAGGCCTCTGTCAGACCCCGGTGTGAGGAACGTATTAGGAGCTGAAGGTGGCAGGGTTGGCTGTAGCAGAACTGCTTCCCCAGCCAGGTAACTGGCCAGCTTTGAGAAGGCTGTGTTGTTGCATCAACTTCAAAAGTCCTTCCTGAATACAACACCACATTAAACTGGTTATTAAGATGTTCAACACAAGAAAACTGCTTAAAAACAGTTGTCTCTCTCTTGCAGTGGAACTAAGCAGTTTTTATACATTGAATTAATTATTGCATCCTTTGTTCAAATAATCCATCTATAATGTAAACTTGCCAGGCAAGCCTACAGTGCTTTTTGAACAAATTCCGTATGTCTTCTTTTGCCTTCTAGGTGTTGAAACAAATGAATAGTAAATACATAAAAATCACGGCACAAGTAGCAAAGAGTACCACAGACTCACAAAATTCACTAGAAATGTGAACATGAGTGTCATAGATGGAGCATTTTCCCCGAGCTCACCTTTATTTCTTATTTTCAGAATAACAAAATTCGAGTGTTGGCTCGGTTGTCCAGCTTTGGGTTGCAGTTAATGTGTGCAGTGACAAATCTTACCTCTGAATCCAAGTGGTTACAAGTCAAGGTACTGAAGGCAGCAGCTCTCCTAATCCAGAACATCTGGGGGTGGGTTTGTGAGGGGGAGGGCAGAGAGCATTGGTACCAGTGACTTTGATCGTATGGTGCTTTGAGAAACACGAGCAGCACACTCCATTGGACCTTGACAGATGATGAGCCAGGATCTGCATTGCTGGAGAACCCTCCTGGAATGAAGTGTGGCTTAGAACCCCAAGCAGCCCATGGGTGTGGCTGTGCAGCAGTTTTGCACAAGACCAGTGTGCAGGCTTGGAAATCATTGTGGTACAGAGTGATTGTGTATTTTTGCCCTCAAGTGCAATGTGCATAAGAGCAGGGAGCAGAACCAAGCACAGTCTGAAGTAATGAACAAGTGCTGTATTCAAAGTGTGAGTAAAGACTGAGTGACAGCGACACAATGCCAGGCTTATCCTTGAGCCTGGCAGTTTGGACAATGCCCTGGTTCCTGCTGTTGGGCAAGTAGGAACTCACCAGGCTGTGAGTGAAATGAGGTGAGATCCTACCTACTTCTGCTCCCTGCGTGACTTTCAGGAGGAGCCATTCTGAAGTGTTTGAGGTGAACAGGTGGTTTTCAGTCACAAGCAGATCATCAGGTGCACAGAAGCTGTTTGTGACATCTAATGCTTCCTTTTAAGTTTTAAAAGTGTCATTTTTACAAATCTATTCTGGGCTTGTCTAAACTTTGCGGAATTAGCCTATTTATCACCTCTCTGGTTTTTTTGGATCTAACTCTGTAGGCCTAACTCAAGGATTGTGGATTCTACCAACAAGAGAGCACTGCACTTAACAACTCATTCCAGTGCAGTGATTCCAGTTTAACTGCAACAACAGCACCTCTTTCAGGACTGCATTTTGTACTGGTGGAGTTTACTCCCACCCAGCTGTGCATTCAGTCTGAAAATTTAATTAACACACAAACCTCTCCCCAGTTGAGAAAAGTAAAGAAAGTGAGAGCTCTCTCATAAATATTGGCCTCAGAAGAAACCTATGATATAAAGAGGGCAACTCCAGCACTGACAACTGGTACCTTTAAACTGGGGATAATGTTCAAAGTGTGAAACACACATGTTGCTGCATGGAGGAATCCCCACATCATGGGCAGTGTGATCTATGAGCTTGGTTCTGTGATTTCCCCTTCGGAGCTTTGAACGGTGGTTTGTGATGTTGAGACGCTTTCCTGGGAACACAAATGTGGGTTTAAAGTTTAACAATAGTGAGGGTGGTGAAGACATAACAACATGCATCAATGAGAATGTAACTTCCGTAGATGAGCTTGCTGCAGCCCCTTTGACTTCCCTAGAGCCTCCTGGATTAGCTCTGTGGTGCTCCTACCTTCCTGGTGGTGCTCTGTGGTGCTTGATTGCTGGCTGGGGTGAAACCATGACAGTATCTTAATCCAAAGCTGAGCTCAGTCACAAGGGCCTGTGACTTCGGCTAAAAAGACTCAAGTCTTTCAGTATGTGGTACAAGATGAAGTTTCACCTAACAGCTGCAATAGCAGCTTGAAGAGAGGTGTGCTCATCCTCTCATTCTTCTCCCATTACCTCTCATGCTCATCCTGTTACATGATAATGCAATTCAACTAATTAATTTTAGTGACTTTCTAAATACAAGGGTAATTTTCTGCCACTCTTATTATTTGAATCCAAGCACCCTGTACTCTCCTCTCTGGCTGCAGCAGGGTACTATCTTGGCTCAAGCCAAATGAAAACTGCAGAGTTGCATTCCTGTGTTCCTGCTTGGCCACAAGGCAGCAATAACCTCTGCAGGAGCACTTTTCATCCCACATCTAGTTTTAAAAAAAACCATCCAAGTGAGCAGTGAACACTTGAAGATGATTACATTGCTGCAGCTGTGGTTTTTCAGTGTGCAGGCACCTCAGTAGTTTCCAGAACATTGGAAAGCCAGTGTTCCTCTGGCTTTGGTCCCTTGGGTTTAAAGGCAACTAAGTAGTTGCCAAAGTGCTCTAAGCTGAGCCTGGAACAGGACTCAAGGACAGCACAGCTGGCAAAGCACCACTACTGCAAACATCACTGCCAGCAAGAGGCTGCAGCCATATTTTAGAGGCAGCTCTGTGACAAGCATGGATTTTCAACTCCAATATTGATGCCCCAACAAGCTGTCACTACTTCTTTCATATTAGGATTTCTATGCTTTTTTAAAAATTTGAAAGGAATATACAGAAGTTCTATGAAACTGACCCAACTTTAAGATAGTATACTGGTAGAACACTGGAAATATGCATGAGTCAAGGCAGGCAGTTTGGCTTTTATCTGTGCCACAAAACACGCATGAAACTGAAGAAGAGCCATCTGTATTTTGTTTACAGTGCAGCTGAAGGAAGCAAAGTGGTGAAAAAGCATCACTTGTGCCATCCTCCAGTACATTCACTGCCCCAGAATACCAGAGAATAGTCCATAGGTCCCAGCTGTACAAACCCAAGAACTAGAGGAACATCAGTGTAAGGCACATGTTGAAGGAACTGGGCACATCCAGACACTCATGTTGAGCGAGTTAGTCCTTGTAACTTGTGTCCCACCTCTGCTGGTGGCCAGGTGCCATCTGCTGCCATGTGGCCATGCATGTGAAGAGCACCTGAGCCAAGAGCAGGCAGCTGCCTCCCCATTCCCCCTCTGGCACTGCAGAGCTCAGCCAGAGGAGCCACTGCAGTCTCCCCTCAGGCAGCAGGGAGCCATGCTTACACAGAAGCTGGCCAGGTCAGAGGTGCTGAAATGTTCATGAATGTGTTATACAGGCAGTAAGAAAAAAATTGCAGAGTCTTTCACCTGGTACAGCAAAGCCTTCCCCACACAATTTTTTACAGTCAGCAGTGAAACATACAACCCTTTAACACCATCATGGTAGCACTCCAAAATCCTTTGGAATATTTTGCCATAAAGGCAAGTTTTGTTCTTCAGTAGGCAATCATACACCAAAGGATGCTTTGCTTCCAACAGGCAAAGGGACCTCTTCATAAACTATTTTGAGATAAGGGGACTTCATAGGTAAAAACCAGTATTCCAAGTTGTAGAAGAGGTAAAACTGATGATTCAAGATAACATGATCAATTATTTTGAAAAGATCCACAAAAAACTGTCTGACACTCTGATGAGGTTTAAATGGATTGTAAAAGTCTCTTATAGCTGCTGCCAGTGTCTTGTTTCCTTGTGGTCCAAAAATAGATGTTTCATTCCCCAAATAAATAGGTTCTCCACTGAATAAAATTATGCTTGTGTAGTTTGTTTGTATCTTCTTAAATACAGCTCCTAAGTCAGCTAGCTTCTGGTAGGTTCTCAGTATAAACTTGGAGCACTCATAAGAGTCAAACCACACTGTTGACTTTTTGTCAGGACTTGCTTGAACTGTCCAGGTCTCGTAGTAAATGCCAGTCTCATTGTCGTATTTTACCCATTGTGCCATTTCATTAAACATGGTTCCTGTAAGAGATGAAAACAAGTATTGCAGAGACCAGGTAACAAATGCAGGATTCAAAATATTTTCCATCTATTTCAAGGTCCACCTGCCTCCCCTGCAAAAGTTTAGCTACACTACCTCACTATACACAGACACAAGGCTTAGGTCAGAGGGGCAAGGGATAACCCACTGAATAAACTACATTCACATGCAGTTATTTAAACTGTAATTCCTTTTCCTGCTACTATGCCACAACATTCAAACACCAGAGAACTGTGACACTTCTCATTTTGCATTATCCATGCAGACAAACAGGTAGTACAGAGGTAGTACAGTCTACAAGAGATGCTGACAAAATGCTCACCAGACCAACAGACATTTCTGCACTTCAAGTTTTAACTAAATTTAAAAATTCAGAGCAGAAATTTTCATGTCTCTTCACAAAAGAGATGCAGACTAAGACACCCTGCTGATTTAGCAGCTCCACGGCTGGCAGAGCTGAATTGAGCCAAATTATGGGTGGGATGTAAGACCACTAAGATGAGTTGCTTTTTGCCAGCTCTCTGAAGGGAGCAAGTTCAGCTGATGATGCTGTTCATATGTGCTTGCATCTGCTCACCCTCTTTGACTAGAAACCTGACAGTTACTGTGAAATTCAGACAACTGAAAACTCTCAGAGATTTTGCTTCCTTAAAAGTTTCATGGAAATGGGAAGCGAGAGAGGCGAGGAGGACTGTAACTATGCCTCCATGAGGTGCCAGTGTAGCCTCACCTTTCCTGGGCATCAAATAATCCACAGAGAGAGGAAGCATGACAAGTTCCCCAGCTGCATGAAAAATTTTAGCTTGGTATTCATACAAAAGAATCCAACTGATCAGGCATCAAGCACTTTGATCATGAACTGCAAACTCACAAGAAAGCAGCTCCACTTTGCTTCCTTGTTTAAAGAACTGCCTAGGATTTCTTAGCAGCACGGGATAGATTATGCAGAGACTGAGGCCAGCAAAGCTGCTAAGGCTGGAAGTGGGCACACACAAAGCACCACGCCACAGGAGCTGTAAGCGAACTCTCCACTGTGTCTTGCACACTACACCAACTTCAGAAACTAAGTGGTTTTGGTCACACAAAATGTAACTCTCCAAGTCCTCAGTGAACTTTTTTTGTAAGTCATTCACTCTATTGCTAGAGCAATCAATCCTTTGAATGATTTATTTGAATGAGCTTTTTTATTTTAGGATTGCAGTGATCAGTATACACCAGGAAACTCTTCTGATGATCACCTATGTATTTTGAAGTGTAAGGCCTAGGTTTATTCTACAACATAGGACAGAGACCTATTACTGGGGACATTTTCACAGTTTTTAGGATACATAATGAGGAGGACAGAAATAGAGATTAATATTTTTATATCTTTAAGATTGTTTCTAAATATGCCTTATTTGTTTGCTCAATAATGAACATGTTTTCAACAATTTTTCTATCTCAGCAGTCATCTGCCACTTCACAATAGAAGATTTTGTTTTGGTAAAGCCATGTGAAAAGAGCCCATAATGACTCTGTTTAAGCTGTTTTGCTATTTTTACACTCAAGACACTCAAGTGTTTTTGTACAGCAACATCAAATGACTCTCACTTAACAACTCTCCAGGGTGAATTGTTCAAAAGGCAGCAGCCTCATGCCACTTTCTGTATTCAATGGAGTGTTTGAAATTAGCATCATTGACTAATGCTGCAAATAACCTATAGAACATAAATTAAAAAATACTGCTTTACAGAAGACAAGGCTGACTCTATATTTTGTATTAACATTATCCAAAGCATGTAAAATCTACCTGATATTGTGGTCACAAGAACTAAAGTTCCATTTGCCTTCCAGTGTGCATCATCTATTCCTTCATAAAAGCAGGCAGCTCCCTGGTTACACCAGAACGGCGCATCCATGCCAGGCCGCAGATGTGGAAATGTGCAGTTCCCGAGCTGGAAGAGCTCATACCACTCCATTGTGTAGTTTCTGCCTGTTAGAGAGCTCTTGAAACCCACAGCATCATGCATAATTTTCTAGAAAATAAAAATCAAAGAACCAAACCACCAAAACATTGATTTCATAACAACTTCAGCTTGACCTGTACAGAAGGTAAGATGCTCAGGAGCTGCTCTGTAACAGAGTGAGAAGAGTGAAGGCAGTTCCTATAATATCTTGGATTTGGATTCAGTAACACTGAAGACAGTAACACTGAAGTACAACACACCAGACTGCATGACACACAAACTTTTATTCAGAACATCATGCTGTCTCAGTGGCTGTCTATCCATCCCTTGTAAATTCTGTCAGTGGGATACTCAGTGGGAGCTCATCATAAAGACTCAAGCTGACTTTTGAACCCTTAACTTCATGGGCGTATCAGAGAAATAAAGAGCAGAACCAAGTTACCAAAACCAGATCTTGCTAATGAATGCCATAGAACTAATGATATAAATACTTCATTTAAAAGCTGTATAGTAAAAACATAAATCCAAACTTAGTTAACTGAGATAACAATATTTGAATCTATTTCCATTTTTGACTCTTCATGCTTGGTTTTGATTCACTAACATTTCTGTATTAATTAGAAATCATGCTTGGTTTTGATTCACTAACATTTCTGTATTAATTAGAAATCATGCTTTGAAGAATAATTTTGCTACTGCTATAACTATAAATATTACTAAAGCTGAGACTTCATGTTTGCATGACTCCATGAATGGAGACTTCAATTCCATACTCATCATCACACTCAAGAAAGAACTGTAAAAGCAAGCAACTTCTCATGATCCACCATTCTGACCAGCTAGCTGTCTGCTCCTGACAGATACCAATGACCAAGCAAATATGTGAGTTTTTAACAAGAGAAGAATGAATACACTAAGCAACTATTTTATCTGATGTAAGGCTACAAATAAAAGTATTTTCTTGATGTGGCGATAGCACAGAAGAAAAGACATCCCAGACATAATGATGTGCATATACAAAGCACTCATTATGCAGCTACACGGGGAACGTGTTCAAACCCACCAACGATGCCGGTCATGTTCTTGTCTTTAGCCGAGCTGAATCCTGTACATTTTGTTTGAAACTTAGTGCTCTTTGAGGACCCTCCCTACAGATAGCCTAGCTCTAATTGTGTGGTCTAATATTCTTCCATACAAGCATACCCCAACCTTACAGCTCCCACTCTTAACACCTGCTGTGAAATTCAGCTGAATTTGTCACTCTAACTTTGTTAAAAACATCACCTTACCAAATGTCCTAGCAGGTCCCCGTACTTGAATTCCCATACTGGAGCCTGTAATCGATACACTTCAATGACATCCTCTGCTTTCATAAGCGGAATGGCAGAGCCGGTGGGACAGAAGGTGTAACGAGCTTGGCAGTAAGGATCGGCTTTTGGACGGAAATCAAAGCGCCTGTGTTGAGAAAGAGAAGCACACAGAGTGACAAGTACAGCTTTGCAGCTGGAGTAACTGCCATGGCTTCCTGAGGGGGACAGCTCACGTGTCCAGCACCCCCAAAGACAGATTCTGACCCAGAATCTGTGACCCAGACACGGCAACACTTGGAGTACACAAGTTCCTAAGGCTGTTGCGGTGCACATCTGCAGAATCAGGACTTTGGGACTTAGGCTCACAAATGGAAATCATGTTTTACTGATCGTGAAGGAGTGGAAATAATGCAGATTACAAAGGGTGACATTCTCACAAGATACTCAAAATATCAGAGACACACAGACGATGAGTAAAGGATACTTTCAGATCTGCCTCAAAAACATTCTCCTGGCAACTTATTTACATGGGGATTGACCAATTTGTTCTTGTTATTCTATAGTAAGAGGTCCCCAGATACAGCTATTTTGACTCTACAATATTGCCAAGATCAGAAAAAGAATTAATCCCCCTGTGCTAATTTAGATAAAGAGGTCTAAGAACATAGCTGGGATAGTTGTTTCTATTTCATTCCTATTAAACCTCAAAAACCGAAGACCCAATACACTTCCTTATCACACTATAGTCAAATAGCAAAGAACCTTTTTGACAAGTGTATGGGGGGGTTTTGTTAGCAGGGTGGCTACAGGGGTGGTTTCTGTAAGAAGCTGCCAGAAGGTTGCCTCATGTCAGGCAAAGCCAATGCCAGCCAGCTCCAGGATGGACCCTGCACTGGGCAGGGCTGAGACAATCAGGAATGACAGCAACACTTTGTGATAACAGATTTAAGAAGTAAAAAAAAGTTACTGCACCAATGTAATTATGGCCAGAGAAAAGCAGGGTTAGAGTATGTGAGAGGCACAGCCCTGCAGACACCACGGTCAGTGAAGAAGAAGAGGCAGGAGCTGCTCCAACAGCTGGAGCTGACATTCCCCTGCAGCCTGTGGAACAAACCCACATTGGAGAAGGTGGATCCCTTAAAGAACGCTTTGACCCCACAGAGCAGGCTGCAGACCTATGGAGAGAGGAGCCCATGCTGGAAAATGCTTCCCAGTAGGACTTGTGACCTTCTGGGGGACCCATGCTGGAGCAGACTGTGCCTGAAGGATTGCATGGAAGAGTGACCCATTTGGAGCAGTTCATGTTGCCTGTGGGATGGACTCAGGTTGGAGAAGTTCATGGAAAACTGTCTCCTGTGGAAGGGACCCCACACTGGAGTAGGGGAAGGACGCCTCTCCCTGAGCAGTGGCAGGAACAGCATCTGATGAAATGAGCCTGACCCCCATTCCCCATCTCCCTGCACCACTAGGGGAAGGAGACAGAACCTGGGAAGGAGAGGGGTGGGGCAAAGGCATTTTTTTAATTCTACTTCTTATTATTCTGCTCTAATTTTGTTAGTAATACATTCAATTAATACCCCAAAGCTGAGTCTGTTTTGCCTTGTGATGGTATTTGGCGAGTGATCTCTCCCTGTCCTTATCTCAACTCATGAACCCTTAAAACACCTTGCTGTATTTTCCTTCCCCCTTCCACTTGTGGAGGGGAGTGATGGAGTGACTTTGGTGGGCACTTGGCACCCAGCCAGGATCAACCCACTGCAACAAGCCTTCATGTTCCAAGTTCCTTTAAAGTCACTCCTGTATTTCACTTAAAACAAGGTTCCTATATTCCTGTTACCACAACAAATTGGCATGCATAGCTTGTCCAGATCTTGTCTGGTTAGCCTGAGAGTCTAACACACTCAGCTGCCCAGGGCTACTGACACAAATACCCCAGCCATGAGATGACTCAAGGACACAGGACTTCCTGAGAAATACTAAAGCCAGCAGCTCAGCTGAGGCATCACTGATTCTCCCTGTGGACTTCTTCCTCAGGCTTGCTGGGAACTCCAGCAAGTCTGCCTTCATTTTGTCTGGGGGGAGGGGGAAGAAAAGAAAATTAAGGGAAAAACAATCCTCAAACCCTAACAAGGGTCTTAACATACCCAGACAAGTATGTCTGAAAAAAAACACACAGAAAACAAAAACTTAGGCCAACCACACATTCAAGTCCTATTTCTAGCTTGCACCTTACATTTTCAATTACCCCTTGCACTGCACCTTGCATGTGACAAGAAGGTAACAAGCATGTTAAGAAACACTGAAACTCCACATTTCTGAGTATCTCACACCAACAGGATTGTTCTCCAAATCTGACCATCCCAAGACCCAGTCTCATAACTCCTGAACTTGCTGGAAAATCCCAACAACTCATGACTGCAAGATCAGCTCCTTCAGGCATCACCTGACACAAATTTAACTGCTTGGAATTGCACAACAGGCTCTCAAAATTTCAGGTGTGCATTATTAAGCTGCAGTTAAACATTGATAACTACTCCCTTTACAAACAGCAACCCCCACAAAATACACAATCAAGCGTAGCGCTTCTTCTGAAGGGGCTCGTTTCCTCGGCACAGCCAAATCTATCGCTACTTTCACGCCACTACGTGCAGTCTCCTGCTGTCCCCGACACCACCAGGAATTCTGGAGGTCAGGCAGCTCTGGAGCAGCCAACGGGATTTTGTACAGTTTCATTTGTCACGAAGGATGACCTTAAGTTAAATTTAAAGAGAAAAAAAACCGTACCCCGATTTCCTCACCACCACCTTTCCTGCGGGCATTAAGGAACGCGTTTAAATGCGGGCAGTCATTCCCGGGGAGCCAGTCCCTCCCGCTGCTGAGCCCAAACGCAGCTGTCGGTCTGGCATGGCACTACGGCTCCCTTGGCGAGCCAAACACGCCAAATACCTCGCCAATGATCAACACCCCGAGATTAAAAAGGGGAAGCTTCCCACGGCCTCTCCAGTCTAGGGCACAGAGAAGCAGCGCAGCGCTGGCGGGCCCGCGGAGGCCCTCCGGCGGCACTCACCTGTAGGGCACCGGCCAGCGCCGCCGCGGCCAGCGGAGCTCCCCCGACACCCGCGGCCCCAGCAGCGGCAGCAGCAGCGGCAGCAGCAGCAGCCGGG
>VZRH01002481.1:849429-896018 GCA_013397555.1 Urocynchramus pylzowi
TCTGGCTGCAGGCCGGGGCCTGACCGAGTGGCGGTGCTTTTCCTCCTCCTCCTCCCGACGGAAACCTGCCGTGTGCCGAATCATCCCTGAAAGACGTCACCCGGCTGAAGTGCGACTGTGTTTTCTGGAGGTCCGAGCCAGTACACGTCGTTACCGTTTAGCTGGAGCAGGGGTTGTCTGTCGCTTCACGCATCGCTTTGGGGACGCGTCAAGGCTGGTGGAGGGTCGGGAGCACAAGTCCTACGAGGAGCAGCTGAGGGAACTGGGGGCGTTTAGCCTAGAAAAAAGGAGGCTCATGGGGAACCACATCACTTTCTACAGCTCCCTGAAAGGAAGTTGTAGGTCCGGGTCGGTCTCTTGTCTAAGGTAATCAGTGACAAGATGAGAGGGCATAGTTTTAAGCAGCACCAGGGGAGATTCAGGTTGGACACCAGGAAGAATTTATTGACAGAAGTGGTGATTAGCTATTGGAATGGCCTGCCCAGGGAGTTGATGGAGTTACTGTCCCTGAAGGTATTTAAGAAGAGACTGGACACAGCACTGAGGAGGCACTGAGTGCCATGGTGTAGTTGACATGGGGTGTTCAATCATAGGTTGGACTCAATGATCTCAGAGGTCTTTTCCAACCTAATTGATTCTGTGATTCTGTAAAAGGCACATCAAGTGCCCATCCTCACACCCAGAACCTACTGAGGGGGTGACCTCTGGGCCTGGCCTGGGGATGACGATGTGAGGCCTCACCAAATGGCAGAGATGCTTTTGCTGTGATAAACCCTGTAACCCTGAGCCTTTTCAGATTGCCCAGAAGTCTTGTCTGAAACTTTTCAGGGCTTCAAGCTAAGTTTGCATATCCGTCACCCACTTCAGAACACTTTTTCTAATCATAACACTTTACATTACAGGAATCATATAGCAGTTTATTCTCTCATCTTCATGGTAATGGTGAGAGCTGTCTTGCAGGTGAACTAAGAGAAACTGTGAAGACACATTTGCCAGCAGCATCCCTGCAGAAAACACAGCCTTTTTCCAGCTCTGCAGAGTTCAAAACTGGCTATGCTGGCATCAGAGTCCAGAAGGCTAAGTTTAGTAGTTGGCATCCAGAGTGAAAACACTGGTGTATGCTACTCACTGGGTAAATAATAACTGTGCTGTGGACTTCTGACTATCGGGAGCCAGAAAAATATCCCTGCTCATTTCATGTGAGCCCCTAAAGAACTAGTTCTCTAGTCAGCACTACACTAGGTTATGTATTCAAACAAAATTGCAGGTGGAAAACCCTGCATCCTTCATAAAAATGCAGGATAGGCTGCTGAGTATCAGTTTCAGTAATGCTGGGGGTACTAAAGACGTTCAGAAAACCTTAAAACCTTTAATTTCAGCAACATTTCCTTATCTCACTTGCCTGCTGTCTGATTCTATAGTGTTTATTTTTAAAATCCATGCCATTCAGCACTATACATTAATTTAATGCATGCTTAAATAACCAATACATACTTACATTTCCATATCTCATTTTTGTCTCATGAATTTTAATTGTGTCTGATGTATAAAGTATCTGGGTTTATTTGCTAGAAAATAAAGTGTGGCAGTAATCATGCGTGTTTCATAGCTTGAGTGTAGTACAATATACCAGCTCTTTAATTTGTTCAAACAGATAGGTGTTTGTTTGGAATATATTCATAATTCCTAGTGCTAGAGATTTAGATGTATAACTCTGGAATTGCTTTGTGAATGAAGGAAGGCTAATTTATCCCTTCTTTGAAACCAGGATGCAAGGAAGTGAAATGGCATAATGAAGGTGCCATAACTGCTCACTAGCCAAACTAGAAATGCAATATGAACAGGTTCTTAGTACTGACTCAGCACATGTTTGCAGTGTGGATTATTAAATCTCCACTATGTAGTTGCTGAAGGGGTTGATTTATTTATTTTTAAAAATTTTAATAGCATTTTTATATCTCACTTCATCACATCCCACAGGAAACTTTTGCAGCAAGGTACCTTTTTTTTTCTCATGCAACCTAAGTTATGTTGTGAACATAGGAAATAAACCACTAATACATTGATGAATAAATATACTTGCGCTAAAAAGCCATTGTCTAGTTTATTATGCAGAAGCATGTCAAATTCCCCATTATAAACCCAGAGAGCTGATCTGCATTTTTGTCCAGTAACAGGCTTTGAGTAAATACTGAAACTAGCTATAAAGATCAAATTCTAGACCTGACAGGATTCCTAAACTTTTCTCATTTCCCAGAGTATTTTCTTTTTTGATTAGTGAAAACTGAACACTTTCCTGAAAAACATTTTCCTGAAACAACAGACTCTTGATGGTTTCCCATTATAATTCAGTACCTTCTCCATCTTTACCCTTGACATGAACAGGATTGAATTGACTGAGAGAAAAGGGAAAACAAATCCTGCTGCTTCAGTCAGAAGTTGTGGGTTTGAACAGATAGTTTGGCTTTGAACCTGTACTTGAGTCATCACACTGTAAGTCACAGCAGAGAGGCCCCTGTCTCACAAAAATGGGCTGCTCTGGATGGTGCTTACACCACAGCTGCCCATCTCCCAGTCTGTGCATACACTGGCAATGTGCCATTCAGCAGGAAAGTCACAGTTATGTATGTGGATCACAGTGGATGAAGCTACACATCTGGCAGCTTTACTGATCACAGGGGTTTTTTTCCCCACTCACCCTGGCATATGTTAGCTATTGAGTCAGCCAGACACATACTGAGATATACAAACATTACCTGAAGTCATGCTGGAGCTGCTCTGAAAGACAGGAGTTCATCAGTCAGAGGCACAATCTCTGCCTTTGAGGGGTAAGAAAGGAATTTTGAGAAAAAGAGCCAGAAACAGGGCTCCTGGGCACCTACACTTTGCTACATAGCCTGTGAGCTGTGATTTGGGCTGGGAGAAAGCCATGTCTTTTCTACAGGAGCGGGGGATGACTGGGCTTTGCAGAGGAAGTTTATAATGAGTTTTAAACTGAGATGAACCCTCTGGATTTGCTGTAGGGTAAGGATAAGTGAATTGATGAGTCAGCTGGGTGCTGTGAAATACAAAGAGCTGTCCAAGTCAAATTTAAGTTAACAGCTGTTGTCAGGCAACTAAAGCACCTCAAAGCAGGATTTCCACCAGAGAAAACATATTTTCAAATCCTGGGCAGCAGGAAAAAGGCTGGGGTCTAGGGCAGAGCTGTAATTCAACCCTTGAAGTCTGGAGGGGATGGTACCTGTTCTCTTCCCTTCAGGGTGTGCAGCTGGTTGCTCAAGATCTGATAAAAACTTGTGAGGAAAGTCAGAAACTGCTTCTGCTCTGCTGAGACATCTCAGAAGGGGCTCCCTGCTCCTTTCCTGGCAAGCTGCTTTTAAGCCAAGCTCCTGCCTCCCACCTGAGCTACACTGCAGCCACACCTGAACCCAGCAGTGTACCCCACCGATGCAGACCCAATGCATTGGTCATTCCAGCATAACCTTGCATTTGCCTCACCACCATGGATTTTTCCAGTGATCGGACTCTTGGTGGAACCTCACTGCTATTCAGTTTCTGAAAGGGAGCAGGCACATAGTAGTGGCTGGATCCAGCAGCAGTCCCAGATACAGCAGGGCAGAGGCTGGGATTACACTACTTGTGCCAAGGTCAGTTCACAGGATGTGCAGGAAGAGTGACCCACACATCAGGACAACAGGAAACGGGACACACCTGCAGCACAGCTCAGGTGATGTCTGGGTGCCCAGGCCTAAGTGCCCATGGATTTGTGGCTGGAGGGCACGTGGGTGGAGGCCACAGCAGCAGCTGGCCAGGGTAATTATAGGGCTACTAGTGCACTGAGAGCCTTGACCACAGCTTCTTCTCCCATCAAGGTGTGACCTCTCACCTTGCAAACATCTGGCTTCAGAGCTGTTCTCCTTGTGAAATGCTCTTGCTTTTGTGGACCCAGGATGGAGAAGAGTCCTCTTAGGGCTATTTTGGGGTGACAGAGAGCTAGGACAAGGACATGTCATATGCTGGGATGAAAACGTGGACGTAAGACACAGAGGGCAATGACAAGGTCACACAGTCAGAGCAGGGACATGGCACAAGCAAGTTGGAGCTGGATCAGGGAACAGAGCTGGCACAAGATGTGACATACAGAACCTGAAGTGGGATAGGACTATCATATCCCAATCAAGTCTAAGGTCCATCCAGGAAAAAGGACCACTTATAATGTGAATCTGAGATCCATCTAAGAGACAGGGCCAGAAACAAGACTGGAGATGAGGTTACTGACAATTCAGTTCCAGGATCCATCCAGAAAGACTAGCCAGTAAGTCAGGTCAGAAAGAACAGGGAATTGTAGTCCTGAAGGTGCTCACTTCCCTACCTCTAAAATTAACCCTGGCCCTAACACACAGCAGAGTTTGGGACTACACTTGTTTCTCCAAACATGCATTGAGCTTAAACTCCTTCCAGGCGAAGCCTTCTCCTAGTTCTCAAGCATAAACATGATTCCAGTGGGATTCCAGCTCTGCAGACTCTCAGTGGAGCTATGCTGTAGTCCTGCTCAATCCTAAGAGGCAGAGTGCGGGCTGTAGTGTAGACTGAGCTGAAGCCCTACACTCATTTGGAGTAAACATTGCCCAGCAGACAGGAGTCTGCCCTTCAGCAGGGAATTTTCCTATCCTGGCCCTGTCCTGTTCCAGAATCTCCCTGTCCATCATGCCACACAGACTCACAACTAATCAGTATTCAACTGAATGCATTTTGCTGCAGGAAAAGGCTCTGCTTTCAAATGTAATTTTTGTTCTGCCCAGACTGCTCACTCTCATGTCCTCTGCAGAAAAACCCATACTCCAAATTTTTGGGAGACACTATTTTTTTTCTACATGATCCAGCTTTTCAGTCCTCTGGTCCAGTAGAAGAGTAAGTTTTCATTATTAAACACAAGCTTCTTCTTATTATAAGAGAGGCAGCTCGTGAAAAATGAAGGACCAAGAGCTGAGAGATCTTACTAAAATTCAATGCAGCTGATCCCTGGTGTGGCATTTATGTGCACAGTCCTAAAGAGGAGACATGGGGTGCATCCTTTCCCTTTTGGTTCACTAAAGCAACGCCCTAAGGGACTAAGCTAGGAGTGGGTCAAGGAAGAAAGTTTCGTTTGCTAAAATACCTCAGTTTTCCCTGATAATGTGCAGCAGCTCCTTGAAACCTGGCATGAGGTAGAGGGAGAAAAGAGGACTGGGTGGGGTCACTGAAACAAACAGCATCAGGACCCAGCAGTACCGCAGGCCTCTTACCAAACTCCACTTGGTGTTTTTTTTGGCTTTCAAAGCAATTTGGAAGCCGATCTTCATTACAAAATTACAGCCCTACAAACAAACCCACCAAACAAAAACCACCTCACAGGCACCCCCTGAGGCTCTGCGAGGCCCGGTAGCTTTGGGACTAGCGACAGGACTGCGTGCGTCCTACAGCGCACCGAGGGTCACCGTGCGGCACCCGCCCCCTACGGCGCGCAGGCCAGGCCAGCCGTGAGGCCGAAAATATGTCTGAGCCTGCTTTGTTTCAAACTAGAGGCACATGCCATTTGCTTTCCATATTTCCCCATTTATTTCCCGCCCCGCCCGCTCGCACGGCGGCGGAAGATGGAGACGGCGGCGGGGCCCGGGGGCGCAGGCGCGGCAGGAGGAGGAGCCGGCGTAGGGACGGCGGTGCCAGGCCCGGGCCCGCCGCCTGGCGCAGCTCCTTCCCGGGCCGAGCGGTGGCTGCCATGGGCAAGCGGGTGGCGCTGGTGCTGGCCGGCTGTGGTGTCTTCGATGGCAGCGAGATTCACGAGGCGTCGGCGGCGCTGGTGCACCTGAGCCGCGGCGGCGCGGAGGTAGCGAGGGGTGGCAGGGTGTGGATGTGTGTATATTTATATATATATGTGTGTGTGTATCTGTGTGTCTGTATGTGTCTGTGTGTCTGTCTGTGTGTGCGTGCGGCCCGGGGTGCGACAGTGCAGCCGAGAGTCCCGCTCTCTGTGGGACGGGAGCCCCTCCCGGTTTGCGGTGCTCCCTGCGCCGCCACTGCACCCTCCGAAGCCCATTCAGCCATAACCTCTCTCTTTATGTTGTCCCTGTTTTATTTATCCCCGCCCAAAGACCCGTCTGGCTCCCTGACAGGAGTTCGGGTCGCATAGGCAGCTGGACACAAGACTGAAAAGGGGTTTCATTAATGCAGCTAAATTATTGCACTAAAAGTCATGCCTGCAGTCAGAGAGACCCCTGCCCAGGTGGGGAGCGCTCCCCTGAGCATGTGTAGAAGTTAACCGGAGATACAAAACTTGAATGGCTGTGCCAGCCAATCGTAACAGAGGGGCTGCGCTTGGAGAGTTATTCTGAATTTCCGTGTATTGACAATGGCACAAAAAGTCCACAGGATGTGCTTGATTTGTGGAATACCACTGAACACCCAGGCTTGCACGACTCTGAAATAAGTAGTCAATGTCTCTTTTGAGTGTGTAATTATTTGCTTGTCACACACCAGGTAATGAATCCAGTTTTGTGGGCAACAGTGGCAGACTCTTTTTAGTGGTGCCCAGTGACAGGACGAGGAACAATGGCCATGAACTAAACCATAAGGAGTTTCATCTCAACATCAGGAGGAACTTCTTTACATTCAGGGTGGCAGAGCATGGGCACAGGTTGCCCAGGGAGGTCATAGAGTCTCTGTCTGTGGAGATATCCAAAACCCACCTGGATGCATTCTTGTGTAGCTTGTTCTAGGTAACCCTGCCTGGTCAGTGGGGGTGGACTGGATGATCTCCAGAAATCCCTTCCAGCCCTAACAATTCTGTGATCCTGTGAAGCCAGGAGCAAGGAGAAGCTGGAGACCTGTCCCTTCTCCTCTGGCCACAGGGAGCTAAGGATGGGTTAAAATTCTTTATCTTCCTTCTGATTGCTTTTGCAGCCCAGCCCTCACTGGGGATTACCTGTTTCTTTTCTGCTCACTGTTTCTGAGCTCTCTTTGGTAAGCTGGGACTTGTCAGAGAAGCCTGGGCCAGGATGTAGTGGTGTGCATTGGTCCCATCCATGGCCTTCAGATGGCAGAAGCTGTCTGTGTATAGCTGCACTCAGGTGTCTGATGGTAACAACAGCACCCTCCTATTTAGCACAAAATTGTCATCTCTGGGAAGTTTGCAAAAGAAGCTTCAAAACAGACACAGGAAAACAGCCCCTGTGGTACATCTGTCACAGAGCTTTATATTCTGATGGAAAAATCCGTTCTCCTGTGTTTTGGTCTTCCTTACTGCTGTTGGTGTTTTAGGACAGCTGGTAACTAATGTTTGCTCTAGAAATGCTTGTAAAATTTACATCTTTATCTTTTTTATGTCAAACTTTTTTATCACTTTCATCCCATAACACTTAAGAGCAACCTTTCTTCAAAGTCAGCTGTATGTCCAGTTGGGCTGCTGGTATAAATTGTGGTGTACTGTTTGTCCTTGGGCTTATCTGCCATGACAAAATCAGTAAGTTTGATGTTGGCATAAGAATACTCTCCTGTTAAAATGCTGCAGGAAGAGGATGGGAAGAATGCTTGTGTTTACCCATCCTAATATATCACACGTGCTAGATTCAGCCTAATTTGCTTAACTTAGATAAGAGGCTTCAGGGAAAAAACCTGTTTTCATTAAATGATCTTTGTTGTGACAAATATGTATGAGTTTTGTTTACATTCACAAAATTGCTTCATCTCTCTTCCTAGGTGAAGATATTTGCCCCCAATATTGAGCAAAGGGATGTAGTCAATCACCTCAAAGGAAGTCCAGCAGAAGAGAAGAGAAATGTGTTAGTTGAAAGTGCCAGGTTGGCCAGGGGAAACATTCAGGATTTGGCTGAACTGAAAGCTAGTGAATTTGATGCTGTCATTTTCCCTGGTAGGTATCACAAAATCACAGAATACTCTGTGTTGGAAGGCCCACAAGGATCATCGAGTCCAGCTCTTAAGTGAATGCCCACACAGGGGTTGAGCCCACAACCTTGGTGTTATTAGCACCATGCTCTGACCAGCTGAGCTCATCTTTCAAAAGAAAATTGTGATTTTTTAAACTTAATACATTTATTGATTCATAGTTCACTAAGTTAAAACGCCACAGTGTTCTTTTGGTATGAAGTTATGCATCCCACCATTCCTTCTCACTGAATGTAGTGAAATCTTCACTGCTTATGTGTGGACAAGAACCCCGACCAGAGTACAAAAACTGGGTCAGAACTCAGTTATATGGCAATGCCTTAATTTCAGGGCCTCTGAAAATGTTGGCAGAATAGCAGGTTGCCAAATAGATTATGTTCCATGTCAGATGGGAGTACATTCTGTTTAATTATGTATCCACTCAGCTGCTGATCAAGTTGTACTAAACATGCTTATGGATAATTTTTTATTTGGAGACCACAAATTTGCATTGCAGACAGAGGTAATTGTAATCACTTTTAGAAATGAAGAAGCCAGAGCATCACGAGGAAATCATGACTTGCTGAAGATCTCTTTCCAGAATATTCATAGTACTGTTAAATACTGCCTTAGCGATTGGGCCGAAGTTTTCACACTGTTGTAGGGCCAGCAGAGGGAGTGTGTGTATAACACAGAGAGACAATTCTGCCTGCACTGTGAGTGAGTGGCTGATCAGGAGCGAGTAGAGGCTCACAGATGTTTTCCACATTAATTTCATGCTGTTATAGCCCAGGCTCGGGGGGATTGCTGTAATAACTGTTAGAGGGAAATAAACCCTATTTAGTTTGAAAATTAAAATCTTACCTCAGAGATTTCAGATAACACTTGAAAGTGAGCAAACCAGGAAAGGAAAAATATTAAAAATGCAAAGCTTCTTGATGTTGTCTGTTGAAGTACTTGTGGAAATTTCCTTATGCTTATCGGAGAAAAGTTAATGCTGTGCACATTCCATGTGGAATAACCTTGCTTTGATTATTCTGATGGTTATAAATCCAGCAGACAAAGGCGCTGTAAAATACAATCTGCTTATACAATTAAATGAAGACTAAATGTACCTAAAGGATTGTTAAAACTAATTTACAGAAAGACAAATCAGCACTATTTTTAATAGGAAATTATGTTACCATTTACAAGATATTTTTTGTCTTAGAATACCATGTGTTATAATGTCCATTTAATGTAAAATCCCCAGTGGTTTTTTATTGTGTTAATGACTTTTTTTTTTTAAGTTGAAAAGTAGTTCTAGGGAAGAAGAAAAGCTGTTCTATAATTGCTTAAGCATCAAGATAAAACTTGAGAGTTCATTACTATAGAGGGTCAAATCACTGTTTGCATTACTCCCATGAATTCCATACTTGTGCTTTTAACTAGTATTGGTCTTCTGGTTCCTCTTCCTTATTGAGTGCACAACAGATAGTACAGCTGTTCTAGTGACTAGCAGACAAATGGGAGGTTTCCTGTTTGTCTTATTTGTTGCTTTTTGAAACAAGGTTAAGCTTTCTGGCCTATATATAACCTACATGGTGTAAAAAAGTGCACAGTTAAACTTTTAACATTGTAAACCCATCATTTACAGCTTACAGTGACATTGTAAGGCTTTCAGTAGTTACTTAACAGTCCCATGGATACCAAGATTATGTTGTAAAAAAGAGCTTCTGTTTGGTATCAAATTTAATAGCTTTTAGCAGTGCCTTATATTTGAGCTTTTTGGTTTTGTTTTGTTTTTTTTCCTTAGGTGGTTTTGGTGTAGCAAAGAATCTATGTTCCTGGGCTGTAGATGGCAAGAACTGTACTGTCAACGAGCACGTGAACTCCACGCTGCAGGCCTTCCACAGTGCCAAGAAGCCCATTGGTTTGTGCTGTATTTCACCAGTTCTGGCAGCCAAAGTCTTTCCTGGTTGTGAGGTTACAGTCGGTCAAGATAAAAACGTAGATGGAAGGTAAGAAGGAGATGGATGGAGATGATTCACGTGGGAATTAAGATTAGGAAATGGGCAGGCTTCTGTGCAAAAGTCTCTTTGGTACCAGTAAACTGGGAGAACTTAGTTATCTTTAAGAAAAATTAGTGACAGTTTTCAGTAGAATAGTAGTAGTAGTGGGCACAGAACTCTCAGGGCAGAGTGAATCCATGAGGTCGGCTGACTTGTGATGCTACAACCAGATATACACTGATCTGTGATATCATAGAATTGTTTCAGTTGGAAAAGTCCTCTAGGATGGGTGAGTCCAACTGTTAACTCAGGGATTTTTAATTAAGTTTTTCTGGTGGTAGTGGTTTGAGGCCACTTTAGGGGAGGGAGATGAGAACAGGGTCTGGCAGAAATCAGTACTGCTTCAAGAACTGTCAACTCCCAATAAAACTTCTGAATTAAATTTATCAGCAGCTGTAGTGGGGGATTCTGTTCAGAACAGATTGCATCTGTTCCTTATCAGAAGGGAAAAAACAAATCAAAATATCTAGAGATCTCAAAGGATCTTACATGGTGGTGTTGGAAAAGATTGCACGTTCAGCTGGCTTCTCTCAAGCTTTTAAAGATCGGTTGTGGTTGCACTTGGTATCATCTTCCAAACTTTTGGAAAGATTGTTAAAAACTATTGTACCTTCTAACATATTATGGCTCCATATTTCAGACCTTGTTTTTAAAGGTATTAGATCACTTGATGTGTCTGTAGGGGATAGGAAAATCTGATAGTAGCAGCCTCTTTAACTCCCTTGTCATCATCAGCTAAAGAGTCACGTAGATATTATTGTTGTTCTCTCATTCAAGTTATGTGTGCAGAATTTTACGGCTGTATCATTGCTTTATGTTAATTAAAGTCTTTTTATTTACAGATTTCCTGATGCTGAAACGGCATCCGCTATAGCAGAGCTTGGATGTAAGCACATTTGCAAAAATGTAAATGAATCCCATGTGGATAAAGCCAATAAAATAGTTACTACCTGTGCTTTCATGTGCAAGGCTCCTCTGCATGAAATCTTTGATGGAATTGGAACAATGGTACAAGAAGTCCTGAAGCTCGCCTGACTAGAAGCGTACAGACTTCTCCAAGGAAATCAGTGTAGCTAAGCATAAACATTTAGCTTCCTTAGATTGAATTAATAAAATCATGTAACTGCTAAACCTCACAGTTCCTGGTTTGTTTGGTGTGGTGGGGTGTTTTTTAATGTTTAATACATCAGATGCTTGCTGCTGCATTTAACCTATTTATTTCTCTTTTAAAATAGAAACCATATATTGAAGGTGATGGGGGGAGTTCCTTTGTTTTTGTGTTTTTTTTTTTTTGTTTTTTTTTTTAATGAATCCGAATGTATTCAGTCTTAAAATGACTGAATTGGCAGTGGGGTTTTATCACATCATTAATGGTTATCAGTAATTCATATTTACTGTTTCCCAGCTGAAATTACAAGTGAAGTAGCTGTAAATGAGTCAGTTTACCATCAGTATAGGTGAGTAATTAAATTCTGATTTCTAATCTGAACAGGAAAATAAAAGAATGTGGTTATTTGGGTTCTTTTTTCCCCTTGACAGTCTTTAATCAAACATTACTGATGGACTTCCGAAATTTTTGCAGAGCCCCTAGGTAAACCAACTGTATAAACCAAGATGCAGCACAAATGAATGCATTGCATGTGGAAAATACACAAGTTTTGTGCTAACAAATGAAGTAATTTCAGATTTATTTAGTAAAATTAATTAGATTTATTTTGTCTTTTTTTTTGGCATACATTGTTTAGTGCCCTGAGGAAGACAATTTTATATGTGTTAGAGAACATGCTTTGATCTTAATAAATGTGAACAAAGGGTTTAGCAGCTTTCTTAGAAGTTCAATTTGGCAAGACTTTGTACTCCTGGAGGAACAAAAAATTCCTAATGAAAGAATGAAAGAATTCATTATCAAGGTTCACTGTGGACACTGGGTTGTCTCTCCTAAGAAATGCTCTGGTGCTCACAGGTCTCTGTCACTCCTGCCCAGTGTAGTGTGGCCCACACTCTGCTGGGCCTGCAGTAACCTGAGCTGACATCACCTGCTCTGGGTCTCATGTAACTGGGGCAGGAATAAAACAGAACCAGACCTGTACCACAGAGGAGCCAACAGGTGCAACTGGGAAATAATGCCTTTATGATGAGGAGTGTGGAGCTGTCCCTCATGCTCAGGCTGGGCCCAGGCCTTTGCTGCCTCAGCGCAGGAGCAATGGCCTCAGTGACACCTGACATGCTGCAGAGTATTGAGTGCCTACCCCTCCCTACATGTGTTGTGTTTATTTTAACACAAATGCCAATGCTCAGACGTAACAGGTGCCCTCTTCAAGGAGGTTGTAGAGATAAATCTACAGAAATAAATATAAAAAGGTTTTCATTCTCTGTACTTCTAACCATGCTGATTTTCACGGACTCAGCACTTCCATGCTCTTCCGGAATTTGGATTTCCTGTGTGGAGTTATTTAGGAGAAGCAGAACACAGATTTTTGGCAGAGGAGCAGGGAGATTTTTGTGCTGTGAGCCAGCAGTGAGTGCTCTGCCTCTAGAGGTACAAAGATAGCTGGAGTCGGCTGTGCCAGCAGGGGATCTTCTGTTCAGCCTGGCTGAGCTGGGCACATAAACACCAAATTATTTATTTAGTCAAAACCCACAATATTGGACTGAATATGGTTCTCGTGTTACAGGAGTCTTATTTAAAAGCGCTTGAGTCACTAAGTAAGAGTTTGTCCTGAATAATGCTTTGGCTTTGTGGAGAGCATGTATCTGTTGGCTGGAACATTCAAAGGAAGCGCAGCTTCTCTGGAAGTGCTCTGGCCGACTGTCCTGATAGAAATGTACTTAATACAGAACAGTCCTCTACTTTTTCCAGGTTGCACACCATCTCTATAATGCCTTCCATGGCTTCTGTGGGTAGGATGCCGAGCACATTGGATTGAAACTTTTTCTCCAAGTCTTCCTTTTCCAGAGGTTTCCTCCAGTGCCCGTAGAAGGTAGTGCAGCGGTCGCTGAGGGTGTTGCCGTCCCGCAGCGTGACGCTCACTTCGCAGTACAGGCTGTCAAAGCTGGGGCTGTTGTCAGGAGGGTGCTCCAGCTGTGTTTTGCAGAGGAGCTCCCTCAAGGCCGGCCGGTGGATGTTCTCACTGGTGAAGGACTGGGCTGACATGCTGCCGTCCAGCAAAGCGGAGCACGCAACAAACTGGAAGGAGTGTCGTGCTTCGTGCTCCGAGGCCGGGCTGGGTCTGTTCACGTATTTGACCTCAGGGACTTTGAGAATGATTTCCTCAATTTGTTCAAGGGGAAGCAAGTTCTCATTGCTCTCCACAAGCTTCCTCCTAACAGAAGATGCTGCGTCAGCCACCCAGTGTGTTGCAAGATGAGCAGGAAAGTGTTTGATGGCCACATCTTGCTGGTCCAAGAGCCAGGGGTAGGACTGCAAAGTTGGCAGAGTCTGTGGGTTGTAATCTGTATAAAAGGCACCCATCCCTGACTCCATGTCCAAGATCTGTTGGTTTCCTTGAAGGCCCTGTAAAGCTAAGCAAGCTGCTTCCAGTCCGTGCTTGGCAGCATTCCCAACGTGGAGGGGCTTTATTTGGGTTGCTGCATTAGCCAGTGGGGCACCTGCATAGGAGGCAGCAATAGCCAAGGCATTTTTACATTCCAGCTGGTCAAGAGCTAGCAGTTTAGCACAAGCTGCTGCACTCCCCATCGTACCAACCACAGCTGGTGGGTGAAACCTGAGAAAACAAAAGTATCTTCATTACCAGATTTCCAGAACTCATCCAAATTCACTCTCTACAAAAGCTTTTCATTCATTGCCATGAGAAATGGCAATTATGTGAAATGGATTGGACCATAAAGAAACATACATTCAGCATTCATGCGTGGGTTTAACTGAGAGTTGTCACTTTTCCCCAGGAAAAAGTAAAACTGGAATAGTACTGCTTGCAGTAAGTCCTTCCCAGAAAGCAACTGAAACATTAGTGCTGCTCATAGTTTAAATCAAATTTATAGTCAAATATAAAGTGATATTTATTATTATTTAAATTTATATATTATTATAAATCTATAAAAATTCAAAGTAGGGAGATCATTGCCTCATTGTGAATTGGTCAATATACCTAAAAAAAAAAAAAATCGATGAGCTACAGAGTTAGGAATCAAACGCATTTATGTGAAAGATGAGCCTTCCTAAAATTTCCAGACAAACAGCTTAGGAAATATGAATAACTGTGCCACCTGTATGTTAACTGACATTTAATTATGTATATTAGCACTGATTAAAAACCACCTCCACTACACTTTCTACTTTAAACATTTCTGTGTACCTTCTTGGAATATTCCTGGCTTCTCTGGAGAAGTGCAGCAACCTGCCTTGCACTTCGATTCCCACATTGAAAGCTAAGAGCAGATCAAGACCCGAGATTTTTTTCTTCTGAGGGAAGGCCTCTGAGAGTGCAATCACTGCGGGGAGCACAGCCCCAGATGGGTGTGTGGCTGGGTGCCAGGTGTCATCAAAGTCCATTGAGTGCACCTGATGGAAAGAGAAGCATTGGTATGTTAGAAATAAACTCTGACTTTGCAAGGTCACCTCAGTCAAATGAAACTACTGTAACTGGTATAAAAAAGTACCAAAGAACTAGATCTTCCCTAGAAAGCAAAAATTTCAAGTCTTTTAAAGACCTTTACTCCCAACATGGCTGTCTGAGAAGTGGCAATGCAGCAGAGTTCTTGCCTCAAAGGAGAATAATTCTAGTTCAACTTGTACCAGCCGGAAACTGGTGTGACAAAAGGGATTCCTTTTTTCTGCAGATGGCTTTTGCTGCTTTAATTAGACTGGTATAATTAAAGCAGCTGTTCTAGGTCCACCATGTGAACAGTGAATTTTCACTTTCCCCAAAACATAATGAAATATAAACACAATGAAATTACTTCCCTGGTGCTGCAACTGATGCTGCCATTAGGACTCGCACCATAAAACTGTAGCAGTTAAATACTGCTAAATGGAATTTATATCAGCAGGGCTACTTCTCTGCTGCAACCATCCACTGTCAACAGGCACAAGCCTGCAAATGTACAGGAGGCTTTAGCCTGAATCTTCAGCATATTGAAACAAGACCTGTCACACAAGGACCCAGACTCCCTGGAGTTGCTGGGAGCAGGAGAAAGCTACAGCCTTAATGCAGAACGAGCTGCTTGGCTCAACAGAGTATCCCAAGTGGTGCCTTCTCTTTCCCATGCCCAGAGCCCAGCTGCTCAGGAAGGTTTTGGGTGTTCCCAGCATGGCATATGGCTGCTGATCTGGCAGCCAATGGTCCCCAACAGTGCAGTCAGTGTCTGTAATGCACTGCTTATCTGGCACATTTCTTCCTCCCACAAAGTTTTGAGAACCCCCAAAGACCTGAGAGCATCAGGGACATCATTTTTTTTACCTAGCATAGTAAAACACCTCAAAAACCTGAACTTTCACATCTGTTCACCCATGTCTTAACTTCAGAGCAAACTGGGAAAGTGGTCAGGCTCCCCAGCAGTCAGGTTTTGCCCTGTAATACTGTGATTATGCATTTTTGAGGACTGTTTCTAAACAGATAGAAGAAAATGCAGTGTCTGCCTTGAAAAACTTTTTTTGCCATCTGGAAAGATGCCCTGCAGTGCAGGATAAGGAAAGCTGTAGCCAATATCCTGTAAGCTGTGTTTTTGGTGTCTTCAGTAAGTGCTTAAATTGACCTGTGACCAAGATGTAAACTGATCATATATATGCTAACAGCCAGAGCTGACTATCACAAGGGCTGCTAGGAGCTGAGCAGTACCAGATCTCATTTCCAAGGTAATTTTCTCTACATTGGAAATGAGCTGTTAAATTGGACCTCTGATATTGTTGTCACACTAATTTAAATAGGCTTAATATTACTATTTCCTTGGTTGGTCACCTTTCCTAGTTTTGCATAATTGCCAAATTAGTCTTCTCCACCTCTTGTGCATCTTTCAATTTCAAACCTCAATCTGAATTTAGACAAACCTCTGGGGAGTCAGTTATTGCTTTAATGACAAAGTGCACGTCCAAAATATATCACTGGCTTTTGGAGACTATGTAACTGAAGATTAAGTTGCCTTGTGATGTTATGTGTGCATGTATCTATATGTGCATCTGTGTTTTTCTCTAATTGTACTTTGCCAGTTGGCACGAAATTCATATCCCAGTGAAATGAGCTAGAGCGAGAGGGTGCCTTTTTAAGCAGCTACAGCAAGGCTTGTAGCTTGCTACAAGGTTGCCAGGTTGTAAGCTGTAGAGTTCTGACATTGACAACAACCCCAGGTCCCACATTAAATGTAAGGGATGCTGTTGAGTTGGATCATACATATATTATACCTTAAGTTCAGTGTCACTGGAAGAAGTTGAAGCACATTAGGAGAATAATCTAGGAAAGTTTTGTAGCAGGTTTCAGAGTAAGCTACAATTTTTGGGACATTCTGTTCTCTATAGAGCAAGAATGGCATCAATTTGTATGATTTCAGAGCAAATAAAAGAGCATCCCTTACAGCCACTCCATTCACAAAAGCTGCATACAGAGGAGGCAGTCGGAAATCCAAGTGGCCCCAGATGGTACTGGATAAATCTGAGCTGTAGATCTGAAACAAATTGACATAAATTAATTCAAAGTCCTGAACCTAAGGATAAATGTGCGTTGTATCTCTGATGTAACTGAGCAGAGCACGTCCTATGGGGACCTAACTGCTCCCTTTAATGAGAAAAAATATTGTTCTTTCAGAAAGTCTGAAAAGGAAGTGTTTCCTGTTGGCTTATGTTCTATTCCAGCCAGAGCTCAGGGGCAGACCAACACCACCCAACTGACCACTCAGTACCTTCACACAACCTCTGGCCACTGATGTCCCTTCTCACCACCCATCAATAGAATCAGCTGGGTTGGAAAAAAACTCTGAGATCATCAAGTCCAACCTAAGTGACGATGGGACTGTCATTGTCTTGCTGGGGAGGATGTCTCATTAAAGGGTTTTGTTTTCTGTGTTTCAGTAGGACCCTGAATAGATGGCCTCCTGGTGCTGTAAACTGAATAAAAGGGCATAAACTACCCTGGTTTGGAAAGGGGAGTTCTCTGCGGGAAGAGACTAATTGGCACACAGAGCTCTGGAGCACAGGTCCACCCAGGCAGGTCTGAACGATGAAACAGTGGGCTGAACTCCTCCTCACTGCAGCACTCTTGTGCTGGGAAGGCTTCTTTTCAGGTCAGTTACTCTGCCAGTTTGAGGAGGGCAAGACTAGAGGAGAAGCATGACTAATGCACCTCAGACAATTATGTTTTATGGACTGCAAGTAACCCATTGCTAACTCCCCATCTCTTTAACATCTCATTCCTTGATTTGAAAGGCTGGTGATAAGTGATGCTTACTTTGTCAACGTTTTTAATAAAATATCATAGGTGAAAGAAAGGAAAGGGTTTTTAGTTGAGTGTGTTTGTAGAGGGGGATCTTAGCACACAGACTGATACACAGACTTTTGCCCATCCAGAGTGAAAAGTAATCTGAGCCCTGAAGTTTCACCGTCTCCAGTGAGAAGAACACAATTTCTCTCTTTCCATCCATGAAATAATTTCACCATGGCAAAATTTCCTTTTCATCACCCAAGCTTTCCCTTGCTTTCTTAAAGCTAAACCTTAGGGTGTGCTATGAATGCCAGACAGCTTACCTTGCTGTACTGTGCCACTTTGTGGAAGACCTCGGTGCTGGTACCCAGAAGTCCCACTCCGAGAGTATCCAGAATCATTCTCTTACTTCTCTGAATTACTTGATCTGTCAACTGATTTGCATTCAAACCATGAATCACTTTGGCAAAATTTCCTGTAACTGTCTGGGAAGGGAAAAAATAAGAAAAAGAAGAAGTAGATATTTCTCTATATTTAAAGTAAACGCTTTATTTTCTTTCCTCTTTTTTTTTTTCCTTTTAGTTTTTGGGCTACTGTCTAGCACACTGGCCATTTCTGCCCCTGCTTACATGAATTGCATCAGCAAAACCAAGGTTTAAATTCTTCCTCTTTTTATTCCCAGAAATATCACTGTGTTATTTATATTTTACTTATGCTTTCATCATTATCCTTTTCTGTTCTGTATTTCTTCTGCTTTCTCCCTGAGCCCTTGAGAGGATGCACTGCAGGTGCTATAACTATGCAAGATTATCTCTATCATCTCTGTCTCATCCCCATCTCATCTCCATCTCTAATGACTATTCACACACACACACACACACCCCAGATAGAAGTAAAAACATCTGTCTTTCCCATGGCACCTACTTGTTGATATTGAAATCAGTGGGAGAGCAGCATTTCAAGCCAGTGCCACACAAGAAGGCAAGATTTCATCTCCCTGATTGGCAGCCTTACTCTCCCAAATCTTGCTGAGCCTGGAGCTCAGTAGGAGGCAGGAGCTGGCAGCCCTACCTTGCACATATTGCTCATAGCTCCCAGCTCCCATTGAATTCACTCTCAGCAGGAGTCCCAGCTTTTCTCCAAGACAAGATCTTGCCTATTTGAAAAGCAGTAGCTCCTTGTTCCTGGATCCTGCTGATCTGGGAATTATATATATTTATTTTCTTCTCCTATTGAGCAATGACCATTATGCAAATTCAACCTGCTTCTTGGCTGTGAGCTGCTGTTAGTATCTATATTAGAAAATTATCTAAAACTTCCCTTCCTGGACCACTAGAAACGTCCCACTGTCGAGGTACACATTATTTACAGCCAGTCTATATACACAGTTTCTTTTTTATACTGGCAGTAGTGAATATTTACCTTCCCTCTCTTTGGAAATGATCTCCTTTCATTTCCCCTCTTTGTTTCCCTTCCTTTACTCCCCTGCACATATCCACACAGAGTGTTGGTATTGCCTTTTGGTCTTAATTTTGCTGAGGTAAACAAACCAAACTGTGCTGTTCTCTCCTCTACAATATGGACTCACCCCTACTATGCTCATATATTTCCATTGAGCTGTTCACACTGCATTCCTTCCTCTAGCAATGGTGATCAGAATTGTACCCACCATTACAAACAAGTTCTCACTCACACTTGCAGTGAAGCATTAAGATAATCTTGAGGAAGCAGTTACAAGCAGTTTAAAGCAGGTGAACTACATATCCCATGGTGTGATGGTCACCAACTGCAACATTTGGAGAGAGGATACGAAAGCCTAGATAGAGAATCACATCTTACAGTGCAAGGAAACAAGACAGTACCTTTGCCCACATCTTGCAGGGGTGATGCACGTCCCAGAGAGATGCAGCAAATGAGTGGTGGCCAGTGAGCAGGGGAACTCACTCTCTCACTATTTATATGTGTCTGTCTGAGGTGGGGGAAGGAATATTAGGCCTTTACACTTATGCATCTTGTCCTGCCCATTTCCTCTTCTGCCTGTAAATGTTCTTTTTGCTTCACTTTCAACTTTCCTCTGACTAATTGCACTATAAATCTCTGGGACACATGTGATAGGACTTAGCCAGTCATGTTTACATGTTGTGTAAAATAATACATGTAATACTTCATTACCAGATAGAAACTGATTAATCTGGTAGCATGGAGAGCTGTGTGGAACCACAGGAATACATGGATAGCTCTCCTGGTTGGGAAAGTCCAGTACTAGACTAGAAGATGGCAAAGGCTGTTTTAGCTTAAACAACCTGTTGTTTATTTGTTTTGTTTTGTTTTGTTTTTTCTTCTTTTGCTACATGTCTCCTCTCTAACACATACAATTCAGCTGTAGGAAATGTATGCCATAAGAATTTCAGACCATAAATTGGATTAAGGCAGTTCTTGGCACTTAGCAGTGTTTTGACAGCATGAATCACTGCGTGTTAGTGATAGATAGTGAATGAGAAATCCCTGCCTATCCCATCAGGAAGGGAACAGACCCCACAGGAGCATGACTAGGGGCTACTGAATAATTCTCAAGTAAATAAGTAATGATGTCTGAAGTATGGAAATCACCTCGGTTAGGGAACAAAATATCAAATCTCAGAACTGCAGCCTTGCACTTCCATGATAAGTGCTGCCTAAAACAGTCTAGGAACCTCAGCCCTTTACTGAGAATAGCTCTAAATAATTTTGTAAAACCTTATCTAACTCCTGAGTGCTTCCAGGTAGATAACAGCATGGGTCTATAGGTGAAGCTAAACATCAATTTGAGTGGTTCTAACCACTACTGAAAGGTCCTGTTTCAGGCTGTGTCATTCCCCATCTCCTGTCCCTGGGTACATGGTCCTCCTCCTCCCTGGGCCAGCCCTGATCCTGAGCAGACTCATTTCTGAACTGGTGCAGCCTGTCCCCAGAGCTAGCTCTGTGATTCTCAGCAGTCAGGCATAACTGAGTTTCATTCCCTTGTGTGGTGGTTTGACGAGGAAGGAAGTTTCTTGGGAAGGTGGTGGTCAAACCAATCAGTGGCCAGAGGTGAATATTGGCACCTGGGGTGGCCACTGCTAGGGACCTGGACACGCCTTTGAAAACACACAGGGGTTAAAAGCAGAGCATTCCCAGGGGAACTTCCTTTTTGGGTCCAGCGAGGGATCAGAGCTGACCTCCCTTGCCCAGCTCCGGCTGGGTGGGGGAGGGGGTGAGCCATGGGGCCGGCCGGGGCCGAGGTAGGCCAGGCCGGAGCCCTGAGGGACCCTGGGGTGCTTTGGGCAGGCCAGGCCGGAGCCCTGAGGGACCCTGGGGTGCTTTGGGCAGGCCAGGCCGGAGCCCTGAGGGACCCTGGGGTGCTTTGGGCAGGCCCCCCCCAGAGAGAGGAACGGGGACAGTCTGTGCCAGCTCGAAGTGTGATATCTGTGCTGGCACCTCGGGCTGAGGAGGAGAAGGGGGAGGGCAAGGAATGAAGCAGGTGCCCAGCCGCGGTCAGCCAGCTGTGGGAGTTAGATGTTCTGGCAGACAGCGGCTGAGATTTTTAACCCCTTCCTGGACAATGGAAGCCACAGAAGCACTAATCCTCCCTAATCTGAAGAAGAGAGAGAGCTAGATGGAAATGAGCAAGTGGAGAGAAAGTTCGAGTACGTAAGAAAATGTCAGCAGAGGATGGGAAGCGTCCTGGATGGAGGAGATGATTGGAGTGGCTTTTGGCTGGACTTTTCTCTTGCATAGCCACGGGACAGAGCCTATTTCTTTCTATAATTCAGAGACTGTTTCCGGGGGGAGGCGATGGCTGGGAGCCACGAGGAGTGCAGTGTGTCAGAGGAAGATGTGGAAGGAACAGAGATGGATGAGGAGATCTCTGTTCCTGAGAGCCCCAGGCCCCAGGGGAAAGAATATGGGGGGGACTGCTGTCCCAAATGTGAGACTGTCACTCTTCTGGAACTGGGCCAAGCATCCTTAAAAAAGGACACCCAAGAAGCAGTTTGGATCCATGGTCAGTGGTGAGAGCACTGAACATGGAAGGAAGATTTGCACCCTGGCAGATTTTCCCTGGATGGCTGCCAGGTGTGCCGATGGAAGCGCAGGAGGGTTCGACCGTGCTTCCGGGGGGAGGCCTGTGGTGCGAGAGGGAGACTCCTCTCTCCTGATGAACTGGGAGGTGGTAGAGTGAGAGATGGTACTGGGCAGAGAATTGAGTGTTCGAGGGGTGGTTGCTGGATTGGGAAGGTAAAGCCTTGACTCATGATGTTGATGGGAGAAGGTGGGGGGAGAAGAAGTGGTTTTGAAAACTTCCATTGTAGACATTGTGTGTGTGTATTTTTTTTTTTTCTTTTCTTTTTGTTTTTATAGTAGATGTAATAAAGCTTTATTCCTTTACCCCTGAGATGATGGAGCCTGCTTTGCTGTATTTTGGGTCACATCTCACAGTAACCATTCGGGGAAATGTGTTTTCATGGGGGCACTGGCATTGGGCCAGGGTCAACCCATGACACCTCGGAAATGAAAAATTAAATCTTGCAGCACAAGCAGAGGGAGAGAGGAGTAGGGCTTGCAGTATTCTGTGAAATTTTGGGAAAGCATGGACAGGTAACATGAGAGAAGAGGGAATCAGCTGTTCCCCAGCAAGCTCTAAGCAAGACATTTGCCTATTTTGTCCATGCTTTTAGCCAGTTCTGCTTTTGGGTATCATCTGCTGGTGCATAACTTGATGCTGAAAATTGCACTGGGTAACAAAGAGCCTTAAATGACAGAAGCAGTGCTGAGTCAGTTCATGGATACAGCCAAAGAGCCCAAGGCCCAGGACTCCTAAAACCCAGCCCTACAAACACACACATAATTTTGTACAGGCTAACCTACATCATGTGAAGGTTCCATTTATACCCTTGTCCTGCCTTTCTTTTGAAAATGAGCAGCTGTTCAGCATGGCTACTGAACCTATTCCCACACATTTCTCTATGAGTAAGACACAGTTTCCTCATCCATGCAGGCATAACTTGCATCTACATAAAACATCCCAGCACATGTCCTAGGTCCTGGGTTTGTTTTGCCAAACCCTGACCCCATAGGGACAGAGAACCAGAATATGCATCTGTGCTTCTTCCTTGCCCCCCATATTTCCACACTGAGGAAAACCTCAGAGCTTGAAGAATTACCTTTGGTGCTGGTAAAATCCAACCAACATAATGGGATTGCTCAGGTTGACAAGGTTGGCAGTCATTAGAAAGGTTAATAGAAGTTAATGCTATTGGGCTGAAAAAGGGAAAGATTGTGTTAACTTTCACTTTTGTTCTTTCAGCTCATTCTTCTTTCAGAAAATTGGAAGAAAATATTTAAATTTCAGAACCATGCAATCACGTATTGGCTGCAGTTGGAAGGGACCTCCAGAAACCATCTTGTCCAACCTCTAACAAGGCCACCCAGAGCAGGCTGGGTCCAGTTAGGTTCTGAATATCTCTGAGGACAAAGGCTCCATAGCCCCCTGGGAAACCACAAAAAAATTTACATATTAAATAAAAGATATTTAAACCCTAAAGTCCACTCTCTTTTCCCATTACCTTTGGGATATCATTTATAAACCCATTCTGTTTCTCATTTCTTTCTCCTCCTCAAGTGAGATAGAGGTCCCCCTGCCTTAATCCCATAATGAGACTCCAAAGTGAATTTGGATGGGACCCAGAACTTGTGCTGTCCCTTGCAATGTGCTGTGTAGTCACATGCTGCTGGCTGATCTCAGATACATGGTCACTTCCTTCTGTGATCTTGATTGCAAGATGGACTGTCCCATGCATTGCAATAATAGCATTAGTAACATTTATGGACTGAACTGAGATACTACAAGAAAGTGACTTCTTGTTGAAAAAAGAACAAAGTGAAACAGGACCTTTGCCTGGGAAACTGATTTCCAAGCTGTGGTTTGCAGACCTCAGGCTCAGGTGTACACTGCAGACTGTGCAGGAAAAGAAAGCAATATGATTATCACTGCAGGGGGAAGAGGCATCTATACAAAGTCCTGTACCTCCACAGCAGAATTCCTAGGGGTCTAAACAGAAGAAGGTTGGAAATCAGTGACTGAGAGTTTGGTACAGCCTGTCCACCCTGACAAAAGGAATCTGCTGCTTTTCTCTTCTTTGGCACAATACTCATGGTCCAGCAATTTGGGCAGACAATTTGTTAAGTAGCAAGCATGGTGGAAAGACAAAGTGTGTTCATCCAAATGCCATTTGCAGCGTTGCACGCAGCTACAGTAATGAGCTGTGCTGATTACAGAACAAGGCTTTAGAAAACCAGTGACCCACAGAGTCTATTTTCTCCTGCTGACATCACATTTTTAAGCTGCTTTTTCCTTCTTTTGCCTCCAGTTATTTTAGGCTAAACTCTGCCCACACCTGCAAGCTGTATGTCTGCAACTGAAAGCAATTTTGGCCCTAGCCTTATGCTTCTTTTGTTCTGGGGAAATATTAAAAATTATGACAAAATATGGAGTCCAGGCTTCCTTTTCTCCAAGCCAGCTATTAAGAAGTGACTTTGTTCATGGCCTGTGCTTAGATGAGAAAACAGGAGACAGGTGCCAGTGTGTTGTGTTCACAGAGATTCAGCTGTTGCTGGCAGTCTGAAAACAACTTACAAGTTCAGAACTTGCTCCTTTTCCCTCTACTGGGATATTTAATTACAGTGAAAAGGTGAGAATCTTAGACAGCAATAACACACAGCAAATGCAATAGGCAATGATTGCACCACCAAATGTATCATCCTGTGAATTTCTAGCCTACAGTAGTTCTCTTATTCACTTGCACAACTAGTGGCAATGGCAGTGAAATCGCTGAGAAGTTATCACCCTTGTTTGTTTTTTTCAAAGCTCCCGCAGCAAATCTTGGAAGTTCCCAGCCATGTTCTGGTAAAGGTTGCTAGGAGTCAATGTGCTGGTCAGTGCACTACATTACACTGCCCTTCTTGCCTTCCTAAATTAGCAATGCTATTCCTAAAGGCAAGACCTCAAGTTTCATTTTAACTTGTAATGTAGATGCTGGTTTGCTTAAATGAGCTGTAAGATAGAGGCCCCAGACATACCTGGGACATTCCCCTCAGGATCATGTTCAAGACACATCATTTATGGCGTAGTGTGAAGAGCACTGGTCTATAACAGTATGAGAAGACACCACAGCTCCATGAAATTCCTGTTGATCCAATGTGCATTTTAGCTCGCACCAGTACTACAAGCTTTACCTGTTTTACTGGTGACAGCACTCAGTTTTACCCTGTCTTCTGCAGCACCCTCAGGCTCTGCTGCAACAATGTGGATCACATGGAGTCCTTTGGTGGAAGGACTAGGGAATGAGTCTGGGGGTGCTTTGGGGGGGGGGGGGTCTTTGATAGTTTATGACACCTTCTAAGATAGGACAGCTGCATCTCAGGTAGCTGAGCCAGTTGTGGCCCATCAGAAGGGATAAATATCTTCAGGCCTACGTGTGAATGTGACCTTCCCCAAAGTGGGGGGTTTTACACCAAAGTCAGAGGTGTAAGGGAGGAAAATTGGCATGATAAAAACCATCATCCCCCCTCTGCAGGGCCTGCTTCTTATTGACCTTCTATCTTATCTGGCTCAAACCCCAGAATCTCTGGTGGTGGGTGTTCTCCCTCTCTGTCCAATTTGGATTAGAGGTTTTGCCACCACATACCCCAAAACTCATCTCCTGCCCTTGGTGGGTGCAATCCCTGCCCCAGCACAGCACCCTGCTGCCTCTGCAAATGGCCAGATGTTTGAGCCATTAACCATTAATGTCTCTCCCAATGATCTCCAGTATGAATAATAGCAGTGGGTGTGGGAGATCCCATAGGTTTGGTGTACCTGCAGTTTCCATAACTACATTTTGGTTTTGGCAGCCTGTGGCAGCCTGTAGCACACACTGCACTCTTAATCAAAAAGCAGCTCATGATGTCTGTATTATGTGTCCAAAATGCAGCCAGATGTTATTACATGACTTGTGCTATTTGGGGGAGATGATAAAACTTGACTAGCATAAATTCAGAGTTTGATGAGCAGAGACCAAACTAGTGAGAGCACATGTGAGGGATGTGGCAATTTTAATTAAATTATCAGCAGAACTCTGGTGGTGCAAACGAGCCATTACCCACTGTGCTAGGCTGTGCATCATACACAGAAAGGTACCAAGCAAATTGATGCTCCTGATCACTTCAGAGCAAGGCCAGATGTCAGGACATAATGTGTCCCAGCAAGGCTGGGTGGTGGTGGTCCAGTGGGGACATACAGTATCAAGATCTAGTGTACAACAAGCTTAACCATTAATTAAGGGATAAAAGAGCCTCTCTGCATCTGTATTGGTTCTCAGGGATTTGGCATCCCAAGAAATTATCCAAGACTGGTTACAAACTTTTGTATGCACTGAAAGGGCTAAAATAACACTATAGAATATATAGCAAAATCAGAATGAAAGATAAAGCAGCATTCTTCAAACAGAAACAGGTTTTGGGACAAAAAAATCACCTAATTTTGTGGGAGTCCATCATTTACCTGGCAGCAGCTGCAGAAGGCTTGAGACAGGTGCTGGAAGATACTTGCGTGAGTTAACAGAATTGTTCCTCCAGCTTTCAGGGCAGATGCTTTCTCTCTTGCTCTCAGCTTTGTCCCTCCCAGAAGGATTTAAACAATGAGTCATCTTACAAAAGCCATAGAGTACTTGTTGCTAACGGAGTGCCCATTCTTCAAGCTCTTGCCATGAGTTAATTTCCACCCCTCCCTCCTAGCTGCTGGACAGAAACACCTGTTCAGACATCATGCTTTCACTGAGATCCCGAGGCAGCCTGGGTATCCCATGAGTGACAAGTATGCCCCTGCTCTTTTGGAGCACTCCAACAACTGCTTTTTTTGCAGTTTTTTTTCCTCATCTGTGGTTGTGCTCAGCTAGATTATGCATTTTCCATCCTGATATACTTCCAAAAGTGCCAAGAAATATTGCAAAACAGCCTGAAATTACACTTTAAAAATGCAGCAGTCTCTGATTTATGGTGCAATTATAAAACATGTCATGGTAGTTATTAGCTCTGAGATTGAGTATCACATATTTCAGACTGTAAAACATACTGAGGAATTTCTAGCTGTGATTATGTATTCACCTCTAAAGAGAAAATGGGCTTAATTACACCAACATTTATAAAAGGGAGAAATAACAGCAAAAATGGAAGAGAGGTTAAATTTGAACACAAGAGCTGTGAATACATAAAACATTTATATTATTACACTTGTAATTGAGCATCTAAGCAGAAGCTAATGATTAGATTTAAATTGGTCCTTTTTGCATAAGTAGCATTTGAAGAATTTTAGGTCTTAGAATTTATAATGACACTATTTTTTCCCTATGATTACTCATCTTCAGCATAGTAGATTCAACCAGATGCAGGAAGAATTAAAAATCAAGAAAAATAACTACTTTCACAAAATGATAGGAATGATCAACCATGTTGATGCTTCAGTCTTGGCAGGGTTTAAAACAATTCACCTAAAAATGAAACCTACTGTCAGATGTAGAGGACAGTATTTTATTTATCTTTTCCCTCCCTGCAATAGCTGGAAGATGTCCCTCCTTGTATGGCCTTGAATTATTGCAGGAGCACTAGGGTTAGCTGTAAGGGAAATAATGTGATGTTTGAGACTTGCATTTATTTATTGAAAAAGGACATATTCAGTGAGAATAGATGGTGGTAGTGGTACCACCAGCTCACACAGCTTATCCTCCTGATTTTGGTAACTTATTTGCACAATGTCATCACTATGACTTTGGGGTTTATATAATATGGAAATAAATAATTCTTATTTCTCCTTTCCACAATCAGAATATTTTTCTATTTCTGTAACCTGGCTGTTTCCATTCTTTATCAAATTGGGCAGTTTTGAAGTCTGTTTTGAAGTCTGTGTTTTCTTTGGGCATTTATTTTCCTTTCTCTTTTCTTGATTTGGTATGGTATTTTATTAAACTCCAGGAGAGGCAGCTGGGAGAGTCCAAAAAGACAGGAGGTACATTTTTTTCCCCCATTGAATTAAATGAGTCTCAAATGAAGGAGCAGTGAAATGTTATGGCCATCCTAGGCTACGGCACAATTGCAGTGGGGTGTAAATCACCCTGCACCAGCAATCCACAGGGTAGAGCCAATGCAATTCTGATTCACCACAAAAGAAAAGCAGGAAGCTGCCTTTGGCAGCAACTTGTAGGAGATAGTTTGGTGCCTGTGTTGCCTGTGAAAGAAAAAATAAATCTGAGTGATTTTTAGCCCAATCCACCCATTGCTGCTTTGTACTTCTGTGTTCAGCTGTTGCTGCCAAAGGAAGGGTTCCTAAGGAGGAAGGGAATGGCTGATGCAGAGAAGTAGATTTTCCCCACAGCTTGCTGCTGTCTCACCCTACTACCCTTGGCAAAAGGACTTTTTCCCACTTGTGCAGCCCAACTGAGCCCTGCACTGCCTCTTTTCTTCCTGTGTTATCAAGGGCCAGCCATATTTCCCCATGTTTGTCTACTCTGTGCAGATTTGGGAAGCCTCTCCAGTCAAAGTCAGTGAGTGAAGATGGATGGAGACAGTGAAGGAGGAGAGAAAAGAGAAGATATATGACTGTGTGGGAATAAAACATTACATGCCTCACAAGGATACTGGAAAAGCATATTTTTGTGGGGCAGGAAAAGATGGGTAAGAAAGGAAAGGAAGGGGAAGAAAGATATCTCAAGCCCTTAAGTATTCCCATCCAGTAAGGACCCCTGATTCCTCACAGGTCTTCTCTTCCCAGGCCCCAGCAACATTCCTGTGTTCCGACAGAGTAAGATATGTGGTGAGCTTGCTCACTGTGGACTCAGGTGAACAAAACTTACAGATCTCTGTCCATCCTCAGCATTCTGTGCTGTTTATTACTCCTTCCTTCCTGCCTTCCTACCTTCCTTGTCAGCATCCTGAGAAAGGATGTAAGGCTATGGAAAGATGAGCTTCAAAAGCTCCCTGAGTTCTCAAAAGAGGGTGGGCAGCACATGACGGTGAGCAGGATTCCTTCCTCCATGTCACTACACCACAAAGAACCCTGGAGTGGACACAACTTGCCCAAAGGTCCCACATCATCTCTGAGCCTGCAGGGCAGTGTATCCAGAGTCTGCCCATAGGCTTCTGTCACTCCTGTACTCTGAGAACCACACGAGAGCCTTCACAGGAAGGACAGGAGAGCATGGCAATCCTTATCTTCAGATCAGGCATTTTGGAATGTTTCTGAACAATCTGTCTCGTCTCAGACCGGATCTGATTACAAATGATGGAGCAACACACAGGCTACCAGAGCCTGTGGTGGGATACAAGTGGGTGATGGAACCATCATTGGTGCACCCTCCTCTGCAGTGTGGGTTTCATCCACAGCACCATCTAGCACAAACTCCAACCTCACAGTTGTTAACAATTGGTGAGATTTATAAGGCTGCATATATTTGGGACTTTTACTGTTTTAACTTTGCTGTTGCTGTATCCTCAGGCTTCCCATTTTTCCAATGATAATAGTGAGAAACTATTAGAGTGAAAACTTAAATTCTCAGTTGACTACATGGCTTCAGGTGATGATGGCTTTAAAAGAAAAAAAACGCTTCAAGAGTCTAGATCATGTGTTGAGAGAAATATATGAATGTAAATCAGAAGTTAATCTATACGGGGAAATATACATTATTTATAAAAATCTAAATTTATAAATATCTAAAAGAATATAGCAAATCTTAACATCTTATTCCTTTAGAGTGCCACAAAATTATACTTGCATGAAGCCATTAACCCCAAAAGAGTTCTGATTACAGGAAAGACTGAGAATCTGTTATATGCCTACTCTCAATGTAGGTCAGTGTATACACAGAGTGAAATGCAAGGAAACTTGAGGAAATTTATCTACCTCATCTACAGAAATTCTTGCTTGAGGTTCTTCTGGAATTTAGATGATGTCTTAAGTTAAAACTGAACATGACAAGATGGCCACATGAGCAGTGACCACATAGGGAAAGGTCAGATTGGAATGACTGCCCTGAATTTAAGAAATTGGAATTTCTTAAATTGAAAAAGCTCACAACAGGGTGACACACTTGTGTTTATCTGTCCATCTTGTAAGAACAATTATTACACAGGCAGGCAAAGTCATGTTAACAGCACACACAAATTAGGCAAGGAAAATTGGGCAGAAGAGCATATGAGGAACAACTGATCTCTTTTATGCTTCTGATGGCCTGCTCACTCATAACTGAATCATACATTTTAAATATTCTTTGGATAGAGAAATTCATTAACTATACCATTTATGAAAAAGATACAGAAAAATGGAAATTATTCAGAGGAGCCTAAGAACAATAACAGCTTTAGAAAGCATGGTCTGTGAAAGAGGTGTGAGGAGATTTATTTATCCTAGAAAAGAGAAGCTATTCCATTTCACATCACAGCTAAGCCAGTCCAACCACTGGCACTTGTCTGATGCCCTCCCTAGGGCTTAATCCAGTAAACTAAATCACCAGGAAGCAAATTTTATTATTTATTTGAATGCTTCTCCACTTTATCCTCTGAACTGGTTCATCACAATCACATGAGGGCTGGCTGAATGGGGAAAAATGTAGGGCGGTTCACTTTGCAGCATCTGACCTCCAGATTGGCATAGCTTTAATATGGGAGTGTATTTCTGCACACAATACAAAAATACAATCTCTGTATTTTAGAAGTAGAGAGTGTTGAGCAACTTTGCTCTATCTGTTGAGAAAGGAAAAAAAAGGAATCTGTTAAATATTTAGCAGATTCTTGACTGATGTGATAAAACCCCTTTATAACAGGAAGGGGTTATAAGAATATTGTGGAATATGTACATAAGAATATGTACATAAGAATATTGTGGAATTTCCTTGACTAGATGTATCACCCCAATGCCAGGATTAGTTCAAGGTTTCTTTTTCTGCCTTGGTGCAGTTGTGGATTTTAAGAATGATCTCTTGAGATTCATTCTATCCCTCCTTTTTTCTGACTTCACAATTTGCCAAGTTCACCCATCCTGCCTGAGTTAGCTCTAACTGAACCCAATAGTACTTGGGAAAATGGCTTTAACAAGAACAGTGCCAGATTCTAATACTGCTGTTTGACTTATGTTTTGTTGAAGACCAGAGAAGCATCTGTGAATATGTGTTACTGCTGTGACACAAAATAACACGACTCATGCATGGTTGTCTAGTATCTGAATAGGAACAGGAAAAGAGAACTTTATTTTTCAGAGCTCAACATTTATAGAATTCCAAAAGTGACAGTGGATTGGAGGATGACATTGCCACCTTTCCAACCACACTGGTCAAACTAACAGTCCATCAAAATTCTCCTCCTACAGAGAAGAATGTAAACCAATCATTATTTACATGAAAGTGTATGAGAAACTCCATTACAAGAATGTAAACATCAGAAGGCTTAGAAAATCTCAAAAGAACAGGGTGACAAATATGCTGTTCATGGACACATGACCAGACACACTGTTCATGATCTGCTTTGCATTCTGGAAAACTTCCTAGGCTGGCATACACCATGGTCTCTAAATACACCATGAAAATAAGCCCATAAGAACAAGTCACACATCAGAGGTGATTTCCAGGTTAAAGGTTTGTACTGCAAATGGGGTCGCAGCGCTTGCAAGTAGGTGCTGAAGCACAATGGAAATCCAATTGCAAATAGGGGAAGCAGGGTCACCAGTAGGGAAATGTGTATGCTGAGATATACAATGTCATTAATATATCAGAAGAAAAGTATAGCAAACAGTAAAGCTTTGTTGAAATCTAAATGGTGTTCACATTTAAAATACAGTAGTGCAGAAATGGGAAATTGGAGATCAAATGAGGAAGAGAGGTGCTGTATTAGGGACTTATGTTTCCCTTTTGGAAATCTTTTCCAGAACTGACAGGCTGCAGGATCAATACACACAGATTTGGAAAATACTGAAATGCACTTAACCTTCTGTCTCCCCAGAGTCAATAAATGTCAGTATTAATGATGTTATCTAACGACGTGTTTTGTGACAAAATAAACACTTCAGCTTTCTTATACAAAATTCTCTACTCACTTTACTGCAAGTAAGTTCTGGGAAAAGTCTTGTAGGTAGGACAAAAAAAGAAAAAGTAGAGGCATTTATTAAAAAAATATAACAATCACTTCAATTAAGAAAACCTTATTATTCAAAGAACTAGACAAAACTAGCTCGAATGCAGCAAGTCTGTGGATTCACCTAGACTTTCTGGGGGAGGGATCAAGCTAAGAAGTATGCTTTACCAAGTATCTTTTCAAGTCTTTGAAAGTCCTGTAAAGTGGAGAGGATCAATCTAATGTAGGGAGAGCACATAAACCCTTCAGAGCCATCAGAGCACAGGAGCTGCTGTGTAACCGTGCCCACCCTGCGAAGCTGGGCAGCCTCACGTGGGAACCACCACTGTGGGACATTGAGCTGCAATCCACAGTTTGAGAAGCAGGCAGCTTTCTTCTTTGACAAGCCCTGCAGCCTTTGAAGCTGGGATCCATTTGTTCTAAAGGGACTGATTAAAGAGGGAGAGGAAGCTTCAAAAGACCTCACTGCCTCTGTGAGCTGACTAGTCAGAGGGCTGCACTGACAACCTCTTGTGACACATACCATAGTTTATTTTTTAACTTGTTCCTCATTCTGCCCTTTAATATTAGCATCTCCTTTCCATTTGTATGTAAGAACACTGAAGCTTGCAGAAACATCATAAAATGAACAGTTCCTCTACTTCAGATGGGACTCTCCCATATTTTTCCCCGCTGGGCTTCATGTATTTTTTGTTTGGAAGTTTTGTTGTGATCCTGATTCAGCAATGTGATACATGGCTGTGAGTACTAAAAGAATAATTCAGTGGGAAGGGCAGTAATAACTGACACATGGCATAGGAAAGGACAAAATATGGTTAACAGCTGGACTCAATAATGATCTTAGTAACTATTCTGTGATTCCCTGAAAATGCTAACAAAATTCTGAAGATGGGTCTGTAATTCCTCCAGACCTCTGTATGTGTGTGTTCACTTAATTTAATTTCACTCATGTAATGCTGCTCTGTGCCAATACTGTCAGTTTACCTCATTGCCAGATGCAGCCCATTTCAGTCCAAAGCAGGACAATGGACAGATTATCTCACCTTTCTCAGTCCTGGCAGTGAACATTGGGTCAGCATATTCTGCTTATTTCCTTCTCCCACTTCTGTCTGCCCTTGCCTTTCTCAGCTGATTCACCAAATTATCCAAGCCCTTTCTGAAAAAAGCATTTCACAAGACACCCGCACTAACAGGAATAAATTTTAGAGATTATCTCAGAGGGGAACTTTCAAATGTCTCCACTTTGACTGATATGTCTTTTCAGAGAGGCTAAGGGTTTTCTTTATTTTGCTGACACTGCATCAAATAACTCAGATGTCCCATTTGAGGAGTTCAGATTAAAAACAAAACCAGATCCATATTTATGTAATAAAGAAGCTGACAGAGATGCTTTGGTGATTAGGCAGACATCTAGTTTAACATGTCTTCAAACTGTTGACCTCAGTGATTCACATCTCATCCTTTCAAAGAAAAATTCTTTACTTCACTTATTTTCTCAGTTTATAGTTATGCTTTTTATCTTACTTCCTGTGACCTAATTCATACTTTATCTGAGTCCTCTTGGGATAACAGAGACCACAGAAGACATTTTTTGTTTTCATTTGTTCAGCTCTTGTCTTGGTAGTTAAAAATACAGTGGGAAAAAAAAAGGAGAATTAAAAAAAAGAAGGATAATGCCACTTGATCACATTCATCATGAAGGCCTGGTCTTGTGGCTTACCCTCATCTAGCATTTGCAACAAGTCATTCCTTTCCCCATCACTCTCCTACAAGCTAAGGCAGCGGCTGTCACTCTGTCTCTGCTCCTCCTCCAGTCCTGCCCCTACTCTCTGCAGGCAGCAGACATCCTATTTGGTATGTCTGTGCTGATAAACAGCAGAGCATGCAGTGGTGAGCACTGGTTTAGGCAATCTACATTGCCTAAACTTTAATTTTGTGTTTTGGGTCATAGACCACTTCAGTTCTCTGCCTGCAAGACAACCTGCTCCTGAGCCATCAGCAGACTCATGTGATCTCAGAGGCATGGCCCACAAGCAGAGTTTGCAGACACAGAGAAGACAAAGGCACGGCCAGACATCCCATCTACTGCCTTCCTGACCAGCCCTTAGGTATGGGGTGAAGCCTCATTGCAGGAGTAGTGTTTGCTCCTGCCACTGCCACTGCTACTGGATCTACTGCTGAGAAGCTCTAGGGATGAGTGGCAACTGTGCCTGCCAGAGGATGCTGCCAACAAAATCAGTAAAGATACACAGTTCAATCACTTTTAGGCAAATAAATCTGGGGTTAAAATTAAAAGCATAGAAAAGTCACTTGTAGTCCTTGCTATATACCTTTACTTCTTGCTACATAAACTGCAGCAAACACTATATGCATGACTTAGAGGAATTTCACACGGAGAAAGAAAGCTAGAGTCTAGAGGGTCTAGTCTAGTCTACATCACCACCCTGATGAGGCCAGTTGGCATGCCCATTGGCAGAAGTGCCTTTGTTTGTAGGAACCTGAACTATCAAACACTCTTCATGAAATGGCTTCTTCCAGCTGTGCTGTTGCAGTGCCTTAAAAACGGAGAGCAGAGACAGCACTGCCACCTGCTGCTCCTATGGACTTGGCTCTCATGCTCACCAAGGGCATCAAAGCTTTCCTTTAGAATCCCAGAATATTCTGAGCTGGAAGGGACCCATAAAGATCATTGACTCCAATTCTTAAAACTTGGATGCTGAAAGTGGTATGTATTGTAAGAATACATGTACTGTAAATGTTAAAAAAAATTAAAAATTTATAGTTGAAAATTGTTTACCATAAAATTAAATACCAACTTTGATCTTTGCAAAGCATCAGGTAATAACATAAGCTACCATTATGGTTCTGTCACAGATCTTAAAAGAAAGCAAGCTGCCTTGCCACCCTGTTTTGGAGTTTAGTCACATGCTTTGATGCTGTTGTCTTTGGCTAGTTCAGTGTAGAGAGTTTGGTTAGCAATTTATTGAAACTGCAAACGATTAACCTCTTATCAGACTAAGGCTTTATATGAACAGTGCTGTCCTTAAAGAAAAGCATGATGGGCAACAGACAAGAGGGATAGTGGTAAAAACAATATGCAAGAAAAATATGGTAAAATCCTATTGAAATGCATGGCCTAAAAGTGTTAGTGCATGTATTTATTCCTCTTCTGCATCACCTGTCCTATACAGCTGAAATTATTAGCCTGAGTCTCACACACCTTGTCTTTGATGAACGCTATCAGAACTGCACTTAAAGCAACACTATTTTAAGGTCATATTAGAAATTATCACAACATTTGTAGTGCTAAAATGGTACATTATTGGTAAAAGATAGGAGCTACTACAATTGCTATAAAGTTTTGTGGAAATGAGGCACTGATATTTGTGGCTGGCAAGAGCTGTGGTTTCTGCAAATAAATTCAGTCACAACAGACCTGAATAGTGAAGGATATCTAAGGGTTACTATAAATTCAGTGCTAATGAAACTATACTGGGTTTTTAACAGCCAGGCCTGTGACCCTGAAGCTTTTGATGACACTTTTATTAAAGAATTAGATTAGAATCTGTGATTTAACTACTGAGTTACAAAAGCTGCCAGAAACTGACAAAGGGTGATGATCTTTTTTTACAACAATGGCTATGTAAATTCTAAAGTAACTGTACTATTTCAGAAATTCAATTTCAAATCTTCCCCCAGAAAGCATTTAGATGAAATCCAGAAGTGCATATGGAAAGACACGCACGCTGTGCAGCCAGTCACGCATCCTGGCAAAAGCTGCAGGGAACTGCAGCCACCAAGGTGAGAGAGGCCAACATTTCAACTTCTCTATTTACATTTGCATGTTGATTTCACTGGGAGAGAGTTGCTTGCTGGCTTTTGGAACACCACTTTTTTGTGCTAGATTCTAAAGAAAACTGCTTTTTATATTAAAAACAGTGCTTGGAACACGGTGTGGCATTAACACCTGCTCATGCTTTGCCTTGCAATGCCTGGAATCAGGATCATCCTTGCTTATCAAGTCAAGCTGTCAGCTGCTTCACTACCGAGGTGTGTGAACACCTCTCTGTAAGCCCATTCTTCTTCCCTATGAGAGTCCTTGCTCATGAATCATTCACATCCCTCAACCTGAACACTGCTTTGCTGCTTCCTCCAGTAATTTTTATTTGTGCCTGGAAACTCTTTGGGATGTCAAAAAAGAGCCGGCTGAAACAAATGCATTCCAATGTATTTCTTTCGTCCTGCAGTGCAGATTCAGGCAGGTTAGCTTCTAGCACTGGCAGCTTGAACAAGAGTGGAGCAAAGGAATATTTCCCCAGGCAGACATGATTCTCAAGTGTGAGAAAAGGACTAATACAGCATTACCTCCTGGGCAGCCAGATGCCTGGCATCTCCTAACTGAGGGGTATTTAACTGGGTCCTCTTTAGGATGCATCAGGCTAAGAAATTTGTGAGTCAAAGCACTGTGAACATACTCAGAGTCCTTTTTAAGGAAAATTACTATGAATCTTAACACAAACATTGAACTTGATATTCCCAGACTAGTTAGAATGCACAACACACAAAATATTACTACTGCTTCCAATAATCAAGAAATCATTGAATATAACTAGGGGTTATATATATATATTTAGATGTGGCTACTACAAAGTTCAACCTATGTAAAGATAGAAAGTAGAAGTTAAGATAAAAATAGATTGGGTAAATTTGTACATATTTTCTCAGTCACACTGTGTTAGCAGACAAAACATGTTCAGGCTTCATGTGCATTTAACAGTATATTGTTTCTCTCTCTGATACAGCAACTTGAAAAACCATAAGCCTAACTACAGTCTTCCTAGCTCAGGTGATAGATGTTTGTGCTTCAGGGGTAGGGATTAATGCATTAAATTAGTGATGCTTTCCTGGGCAGCAATTTGCCAGAAGAAGTGTGGATGGATTTGTGATTTGCATAACAAGGTTTGAAATACTCACAGCTGAGGAAAACAGAACAGAGTATTTCAGTCAGATGGGATCTACAATGATCACCTAGTCCAAGATTTAGGCAAACAGCTCCAATTAATGTATGTGTAAGTTGTGTGGCTAAGACCACTAATAACCTTTGTGTATTCAACCAAGAATCTTTAGAATGTCATAAATTTTCTTATACAATCTCTTATTTTGTGCTCTGAGTAAGCTGAACGCTACATAGAAGAGGAATTTCTTAAATTCTAAAGGACACTCAAAATAAGATGTAGGTATGGTGAATGGAACAAACCAGGTGCTAGGCTAATCTGATGTGATCTGTAAGGTTTAAATGCCCAATAATCTTACTGACAACACCTAGCTGAGATTAGTAAACAAAATTTTATTCTTTGCAGAGGAAGTGCAGTATCAGCAAAACCATTTCTGCTCAATGTATGGGGAAAAAAAAAAAAAGGTTTATGTAGAAGAATAAATTACATGAAGCAGGGCAAAACTACTTGGGGAGATGTTAACAGTCAGATTCACATCATATCAGTCACTATAGTATTTACAGATGAGATTACCTTGATGTTTCCCAACCTGTATATCAAATGCATACTGCTGGAATGTACCCAGCTCACTTCTGAAGAAGTGAGTCCTCCTGTGGGTAGTATGATTAATCATACTAAATATAGTTAAAAATATTTTTCCTCCCTATAGCTACCAGAAGACCCTCTCCATTCCATTCATCTGCTCCTCCAGTCCATCCTACACTCGAGCCTTGTTCTGGATGCATGACATGTAGCTAACTTGGCACTATTGAGAATTTGCCCTCTTGAACCTACAAAGATGCTAACTCTCAGGGTCACAGGTAAGCACCTTCTTTGCCTTCACAAACATTTTCTTTCTACTACAAAGCAAAAAAAAACCCAAACAGGTGTGTTGAATATATTCACTGTGATGAAGGAAAAAAGCAACCACACAGTTCAAGGATGAAGGTAGAGGTTTCTTGGAAAAAGTAATCAGAACCTCCCCTACAAGTATGTGCCTTCCTGTGTTCAGCTGGTAGTGATCCAAACATCATCTTTGTCCACTAGAAATCAAAGAGACCCACATCAGCCTTGACCTGGGGACAGAGGCTGAGAGGTTAAGAAGAGACATCGCTTAGGTAGGTTACTGATGAGTATTTTCAAGTCACTCCACTATCAAACAGGTTTGAATGACCACATTTATTGTCAGTATTATATATATCAGTATTATACACAATATTAAATATGGTTATTGTACTCCCCATAAACACTGAAAAGATGTGCCTGAGGGCTTATAAAATACAGAAATAATAATTCCATATTTCTTTTGCTTTTCCTTAGCTATGTATTTAGTTTCTTCCTTTCTCCCCTTCCCTCTTAACAATCCTTATACTTGGCAGTTTTAATTTTTCCCTCTTTCAGACTGTCAGTCACAACCAGTATCTTGACTTAAAAAGAGATCTTTTCTTATTTCAGAAGCCTTTTACTGTCACTATGACTGGAGGCTTTATGCTTATCTCCTGCTTCTCAGATAAGCTTCCCCTCCACTAAGATCCATTCCATAATCTCAACTTATTTATATGTGATTTGACCTCCTTGAGATGAATAGATTTGTTCTGCTTGTTTTATTTGAAAGGATTTTATTTAAGGGACTCAGTTCTGATACAATCTAGACTCTTAGTATTCAGTTAAAAATACAAACATTAATGAAGAAAGCTTTCCATTTTCTGAGAAAGGCATTTTGGCAAGAGCTATACATACACAACATACTCATGAAAAATTAAAAGGTGAAAACAAATAAACAATTTGCTTTGCATGGGCATAACACGTTCCAGGCTAGCAAAACTTTGGGGCATATATTTCTTCTGTTGTCATGTTGCTGACACAGGGAAGATAATTCCTCTGTTTAGTTCATAAGCAATTAATAAATAATCTTTTTTTTTTCAACAGCTTGCAGTATACAAAAAGAAAAGAGCCTCTTAAAAATCTAATTCCTATATTCTCAAGGGCTTGAAGACTGTAGGTTGCTGGAATTAACTGGCTGTGATTTTGTGTAAATCCAGATGTTTGCTTCATTAAAACTTCATGAAATCTAAACACACTCTTCCTTCCATATATCTCTTACATGTCTCTCAAACATTTATTGCTGTTAATATATTTATTTTTAGTGATAATGTATTATTTACATTTACAAACATGGATCATACATAGATGATATCTTACAGGAAATCCCTACAAAGCAGAGTAGTAATCCCTCTATTCAAGTGTAAACACTTGGAACGGGAAAGCACATTCAGAATTTTCTAGACACATGAATTGAATTCTATTTGGGCCTCTACAAGAGGCCAAGAGCAAAATACATGCAGTGAACTTTTCTAAGAAGGAAGACAAGTTTGTCAAACTCACCTTCAAGCAAAAAAGAAGCAACCCTTAGTCTTTCTTTACAGGTAAGAAACAGATGCTTTTCATTACTTTGGGCAGTAACATCGCATTAGCACAGCACATCAGCAAGCTGGGAAACATCAGCTATGCCTGATTAAGTTGATTCCAAGTTTCTTCAAGCTTGGCTCAGTCCAAAGAAAAAATCAGGTTGGTTTATGCAGTGGATAATAGGTAGGAGAAGTTCTGGAAACACTGCTAAGGAAAAGGGCTGAAGGAAATGTTCTGGCAAACTCAGTTTTGGCCCTAACAGAAGGCTGTCTGCTATCTCACCCTCTAGGAAGAGATTTTTGGCAGTTTAGGAGTGAATAATTTCCCCTGCCAAGTAACTGAAATGCATTCTCTGTGACACATTATTTTACATAGCAGGTCAGGAAGGCTATCAGTGAATAGGAGATCCAGCATCCCTTTCTGGCATGGGCTGAACAGCTGAGATACACTGCCTGCAGGAGCTAAGAGTGGGTAATTACAGCCTTCACTCACAGATGTCCTCACTGGCATGAACTCTAGTTATAGCCATTGCTGACATGTACTTTGGCAAGGTCTTGACAGAATGGATATTTTCCAGGATGTCTGGAGCAGCTAAGAGCTTGTGGAGCTGCACCCACCATGTAGGAGGCTCTGAGGCCAAAGAAGGAGAAACAAGCTTGAGTAGGCTAACATTTAAGGGTCTCTCTTTCTGTGTATAGAAATAGTTTTCAATCTTCACTTCTGTGGAAGTGAATAGCAATTCTCTAATGAGATTTCATTAATTTCATTTCAGCCTTTGTTGAGAGACGGTGAAATCTGGTGGAGAGACACTTAACTGTGAAGCACAGTGGAAAGCTGGAACCACCTCTATTGAAAGCATCCTTCAGGACTGATCCCCTGGGGGGACAGGAGCAAGCAGGGGACTGTAAAAAACTGCTCAAGCCTTGTGGACATTCCTTGACAGTTCATTCCTTGACAGTTTAATACCATTCAGTAATTTACATGGGGTGTGAAACCAGCAGGGTTTGACAGCAATAAGGTCAGTTCTGCCAGCAGGGATACAAACCCGGGTCTCAGAAGAGGATCAAACTAAACTAGTGCAAACATGTTTTACTCAGGTAGTCAAGCAAGGTACCTAAGGTAGTAAAAAATCATTTACCAGCTTATCTATAGTAGAGTGCCTGCTGTGAGCTTTCACTCCTTTCATACCTTTGCAGATGCTGTAAGCACCCCTGCTAAGGGTTTTGATATTTCTTCTATTAAACATAACAGGAATTTTAAATTGTTTTCAACAGAAAAAGATGCCGAGAGAACAAAGCAGCACATTCAGTTTCCGAGTCTGTTGAAATTAATGACTGCATTTCCTTTGCTTATTTTAATCTAATTAAAGAGTTAATGTTGGTTAAGCACAGCTCACATTGGTACATAGTGGAAGAAAGCAAAAGCAAATTCATTAATTACTGTTCACTGACCACAGTTATGAGTTTGAAACATGCTCGATTAGTGAACAGAATACCTCCAAATCACAGCTAAAGTGAATACAAGAATTTGAAGCACACAATCACCAATGTCATTATTATTATTATCTATTCTACCTTTGAGGGATCACTCTTTCGAAAAGAATAATTTTATCAATACATTTTTAATTCCTTTTTTTAAAAACACATTTTTGTAAGAAAAGGGTGTAAGTAAGACCTGTAAATTAAAAAAAATATTAAAAGGCATTTTCTCTTGGATAGAATTATTACCCCGGAATGATACCATCCTTGTGATTAATTTCTCAGAAGAATAGACTTAGGGACAGCCCTTAACTTGCTCCTCTGCAAATCAATGCTCTTATTTTTAGACTGTATCCAAAAGCACAAAAAAAATGTGCTTTTACCCCTTTAAAACCTATCTGAAGCCTGTCCAATGCTACTGGAAGGTAGGCTGGTAAGAAGGGGGAGTAGAGGTTGCTTTTTTTATCCTAATTAGCTAGATAATGAGTTGTATTTTCCCTATTAGAAGAGCTCTTTTGCTGAATCCTCACACTGTTATGTTCTACAAGACAGCTTAAGGCTCTTGACTCACACTGATGGCAATGTAGAAGATGGATGTAGTTTCCACTCACGTGTTTTGCAGAGGCCTGGTTGTCTTTCTGTTGTTGTTGTGGTAGAAGCCAGGTCAGAATGCTATTTATTCACAGATAGGAGAATTGCTGAGAGAAGATTTGAAGACATGACAGAAATGTTTCACAGAGACACGGAAGATTACTTTCAGAGAGCCAGGCTCACAAAAAGAATTCTGATTTAAAGTTGCTCCATAGGGGTTGTGAGTAATTTAGCATAGGAGAAAAGCCTCACATGTTGTGCATGTAAAACACCACACCACTGCATGTTTTAAAATGGCACAGCTGTCCTTTGCTCCTTTGGTATCAGACAGGGCTGTAGCTTCCTTATAATTAACTGAAACAGGAGATCAAGTATCACATTTCCCTAGATATCACCTGAAAAGAAGCAGCTGGGAGTATTTCCCCATTTGACATAAGGTGCATAGCCTCTTTTCCTGTGTTCTCCAAAGTCAGTGATGCTCAAGATGTGTGTGGAAGGTGTTCCCTTCAGTGCTCATGTTTACCAAGGCAGAAACTACCTGCATGTCCCCATGACACTCAGAGGGTACTTTCTGTCTTCCAATTTTCACAAAGGTGCTTGAAGGAAATTAACACAGCTCTGACCCTCACTAATTGCTCACTTGATTGTATTTCTCAGTCACACTCTGCAGCTCTGTATCGGCCAAGGACACAGAATACACTGCTAATGTCTGTCCTCCTTCTCTCCCTCCCTCTTCTCCAGACTCTGCAGAGCATTGCCCTCACAAAATTATCCAAAGCAATGTCTGTAGCACCCTGGCAGGAGGAAAGCTCATGAGCCCTTGATGACTTTCTGAGGTCCCTTACAGCCTGTATTATTCTGGCTCTTCAATATCTTCCATGCTTGAATGTGTGGATTTTCACAGCAGCTGGATTTCCTAGAACATGCAGTTCCAGCCAAACATATCCAGCTGTATATGCAAACACAGAGACAAAACAATTTCTATGAACAGATATTATCAGATGTCACTTCACAGGTAACATTCATTACAATTCACATGAAATATTGAAATCTACAAATGTATGCATTTGTGTTCAACTATATACAGCCTGTGAAACTGAGTTTGCAGAGACAGCACTCTCTTTAGAAGGAGTTGAATTCTTCTTCTGTCATTGGGTGGAATAATACATAATTCAAGTTTTTGGAAATATTACTTGGTATCACTTGAGCATAATGCTGAGGCTGATAAGTTCACTCTGAACAATGACTCAGAAATGGGAAAGGCTTCAACCTAATAGCCATCCATTGACTGTCAAAGTCAAACCTATGGAACTGAACACATTTTTGAGAGCATGTAAGTCCCAAAAAAGGAAAGAATTTCTGACTCTTAGGCAATATGCTCTGCTGTGGGACGACTAGACTCTTTTCCTGCATTGTCTAAACAAGACTGTGAAGCTTAAATGAGCATATTTGAACCTCCAATTCAGTTTAGATCACTAACTCCTTTTTATGATTTTATGCAGAAGGCTAAATATTTCACTGAATTCGGTATTAAACTTCAAACAATGCAGTCATATGTAATTGGGTATTTTCTAAGCAATATTACACCACCTCACACAGCAAAGACTGCTAGAAGAAATAATAAGCCAACACTTCAGAACAGGGATAAAATATGTTCTTGCTCTACTAAGTTTCTCACGAAGAAGCTGAATACATAATAGTTTCTATCTACCGAAAAAGTATCGTTTTCTCCTTATGTGCCTTGGGTCATGCTGGCAATACTTTGGAGCCCTTTGTCTTTCTTAATAGCAATGTGGATTTACTGCCACTAGGTGCTACCCTTCATCCATTTGTGAAGAAAACTGTCCTCCCCGAGTAAACCTGGCTCATCCGTGGGTGTACCGCCCAAAATGCAGAACAGGGGCCCATCGCGAGGGAAGCATCTTTGTAAACAGGGAAACAACAAAAGCCTCCCCCGCAAAACCCCCACAAACAAACAAAAAGTCACAAAACCCCCCCAAATCAACTAAACCACTCCCCCCAAACCAATGTAAACTTCTCAAAATATTAAAATAAGAAAAACTGCTGTATCGTAACAGGTTAAGACAGTGTCGCTGTAGCTAGTTCTGGTTAACAGCTAAGAGCAAACATTGAAATGTGACTGTCCTACCTGTAAGAGCTACTGCCCAGGAACGTCCCAACACTGCACAGTCCAAGATATTCAACTGCACATTTATTGTCATAAAGCCTTGCCTGTTCACTAGACCATATTTAATATTTTACAGCCCTTTACGGGGCTGCATGCCTTACAGAAGGCATTCTGTGGCAGCCTTTAAAGTTACATGTACCAATATTTCACTGTTCCCACACAAAATAAGAATAAACCACTACGACTGTGTTACGCAACCCAGTGACTGACACATAAGTAAAAAGCTGTTGATATATTTACCCATTGTAATACCCACAGACGAAGTCCAATCCTCTTCACTGAGACAAACGTTGCCAAATGAAAAGAGATGGGAAATGGAGAAGAAATTAGATGAACATATTGTGAAAAGAGGAAAAATCTGTTGGCAAAAGAAGTTACAATAACCAAAGCCTTGCAGCCAGGCAAGGCATAAAGCAGCAGTGAGATGCCTACAGAATATAATTTCTCTGAAGAGACGTAGCTTCGAAACAGTTATTTCAGAGCTGGACATGTTTTTAAGCCCAGAAAATGACATCTATCTCAGAGACAAACACTGCAAGCTGGGTCTTTGCCCAGGACTGTTGAACAGGCTGTGTGAACAATGTCTTGAGAGGGCTCCTTGCTCCCTTGTTGAAGGGGAGTCTGGAGTCAGCTTCACATTGACAGAGAGAACACTACAGTGGGATGGACTGGTTTGTGTCCTTAAAAGAAACCTGGGACAGTGGGCCAAATAATTTATTGTGCCAGCTGTGCTCCTCCCCACCCCTTTAATGTGCGTGGCTTTGGACATCCCAGGGTGCTGCACAGGAGCACGGTGGGTCCTTGTCACCTGACCTCCCGAGAGACTGTAGGCAGGCAGAGGAGCTCTGAGAAGCCAGTGGCTGAAGGAGTAGCATAACTTACTCATCTCTGAAGCTACTGAAAATATGCACTGGAACAATCCATTAAGCTCAGGTCTTATGAAGTCTGGTCTCAAATCTAACAAAGCTCAAGACAAACAGAAAGTTCAAGTCTAATGAATATGCTAGTGTTTTGGTTTTTTCTTTCTTAACCTGCATTGATACTCACCTAATGCCAGAAAAATGAAATAATTTTAATTAATGGATGAATTAAAGATCCCATTTTTTAATATGGGAACATTTGTTAAGACTCACCTGCTGGTAGGTACAAAATCTTCCACTGCAAGTTCTGCTATGAATAAGCGCCTGCTCAAGCATTATATGATCTCATCCTCTGGGTGCACAGTTTAATCACAGTGCTCTCAATAGAGAGCCCACACGAGGGAAGTGGAGTTTAAAATACGAATCTGTGGGAGGCTCTTGAGGTGGCTTCTTGCTAAGTATGGCCGGGAGCAGGGTGATGTGGGGGGAGATGCCACATTAAGAGACCAAGAGGCAAAAGCAACTCCATAAAACTGTCACCAGCAAACCACCACGTGAAAATTTCATATGCTTTTACTCTGGTGAATAGACCCTGAAATAGTATACAGAAAGAAAACAAAGATTCTGTGTGTGGCAGTACATGTCACGTTACTTCGCCCCTTTTTTCCCTCAAGCAACAAACTCAGCTGTTTAAATGGGTAGCAAAACAATTTAATTCAAGTTTATTTCATTTTCCCCTCATCTTCCAGAAGATGTTTCAACCTCTCTTCTGTTTCAACCTCTCTTCTACTTCTCTCAAAAAAACAACAAAAAAACAAACAAGCAAAACAAAAACCAAAACCAAACCAAAGGGAAAAAAAAAAAAGAAAAGAAGAACAAGCTCTGTTAATAAAATGTCAGCAAAGCATCAGCTTAACCTACTTTGCCATTCTATTCTCACAAATGAAAATACTTGGTGGTCAAAACCCTAGTAACTGGAATTCCAACATGGAAAAAGTAGTGGTCCACATCTTTGTTACCATATTCATAGTCTTGTTCAGATGAAACTCCTGTAAATTCTGAGTGTTCATTCTCCCCAGACCACCCTGTCTCCTTCCTCAGACTACATATCTCCCTGTCAGTTCTCCCTAGACACATTATTCTTTTTTACCACCCATTCCCTTTTCAAAACTTCTGTTTCTCAACTCCCCCTCTTCTTCCTCTTCCTCTCTTGGGCAAGCTTATCTTCCTTCTCGAGAACTAACTTGCCTTTCCTTCCTTTCCCACTTCTCAATTTTTGAGGGGCTTCCACCCCCTAACTCTGCATCTTTTGATTTCTACTTCACAGACCACTGCAGTGGGGCACTTGCAGTAGGGTATTCCAGAGAGGGCTTCGTTCACCCCTACAAAAGGAGAGCACTGGCCATTGTCTTCGTACTCCTCCGACCTCCCTGTCCTCGGAGCTGTTCTCTCGAGGAAGAAAGCACACGTGAACTCCCACTGGAGAGCAACCGAATGCATCAAGCCAGCAGCTCTTTACTGTTGCTTGCAAAGAGACACAGAAGCGTAGATTAAATTCAAGCAAGAGCCTGAAACAAATGCTTCCTACCAACGCATGTTAAATAGGTGCTTATGTTTCACGCAGATCCCGATGTACCTAATTAATTCTAATTAAATCTGAGCTGTAAGGGCACCTAAATACACAAATATGCACGGAGACACGAGGAGCCTGGCTCTCACGGTGAAGTGCCGCTTGTCAGGCAGTTGGAGGGGACCCCATCCGCGCCGAGGTGTCCCTCGCTACCAGGGTGGAGCATTCCCCCGGCCGGCGGGGCATCCTTTGGACGGCGCTCCCGACGGCGCGATCCGCCGCGTCTCCTTTCGGAATGAGGGTCGGCGGGGGTTTTACAGACTCCTTCAGGGCTTTAAAAACCTCCGTAGTGATGGGGGTGTCTTGCAAGGCCGGGGAGCCGCGTGAGGCGACAGCGGGCAGCACCACAGCCTCGCGTTTTCTCCTGCGAAGGCGCCAGGAGGGAGGGGACACGGTTATCTCGCCGGGGTTCTCATTTGGAGAGGGTTGGGACAAGCCTTAGGAAGATTAGCTGGGCTACAGCACAGCGCCTTCGGCAGAGCAGCAGCGTCCCGCCGCTTGCCCGCTCCGGCGCTTCGGGGCAAACAGAGCGCTTTTCCTGCCTGCGAAAAACGACACGTCTCGGGGAGGCCGAGGAGCGAGCCGGAGCCGGAGCCGAAGCCTCGCTCAGGGGGACCGGGAGGCAGGGGGCGAGGCGGGACTCCCAAGGTTTCGTCCCCGCTGGACACACACCGCGGTGCTCGCCCACGGCGCCGGGAGCCCGGCGGGCGCGCACCGGGCGGGGAGAGGCTCCCCCCACCGCAACCGGGGAAGGAGGACCGGGCGGGGAGGGGGGGGACGGGGGACGGACGACGACGGGGGACCCTGCGTCAGTGCAGGGCCGTCCCCTTCTCCTCCCCGTGCGCTCGGCTCTGCCTCCCGCCAGCCTCCCACGCCTCCCGCGAGGTGCGGCCGCGCTACATAAACACGGCCCTGCCGCCGGTGCCGGG
>VZRH01002481.1:897008-1019515 GCA_013397555.1 Urocynchramus pylzowi
GGCGGCGCTCGGGCTACATCACCATCGGCTACCGAGGCTCCTACACCATCGGGCGGGAGGCGCAGGCTGATGCCAAATTCCGGCGGGTGGCCCGCATCACCGTCTGCGGCAAGACGGCCCTGGCCAAAGAGGTCTTCGGGGAGACCTTGAACGAGAGCCGCGACCCCGACCGCCCTCCCGAGCGCTACACTGCCCGCTACTACCTCAAGTTCAACTTTCTCGAGCAAGCCTTCGACCGGCTCTCCGAGGCCGGCTTCCGCATGGCCGCCTGCTCCTCCACCGGCACCTGCGCCTTCGCTCCCGAGCAGGGCGGTCCCGCCGATGACAAGATCTGGACCAGCTACACCGAGTATGTGTTCTGCCGGGACTGAGCATCCGCCCAGCCCGTGGCGTGGGGACGAGACAGCCGGCCCTGGCCCTGCACACCCTCGCACCTACGGTCCCCTCGCGTCCCGAAGGAAGGAGGATGTGAGGCGGGGCTGTGTCTCCCTGTGCTTTTCTCACCCCGGTGTCTGCCTCCACGCATAAGGCGGGCCAGCCCCGGCACAGCCCCCACCCCTCTTGCAGCACCTCCTGACGGCCCCGGGGGCAGGAGGTCACCGTGTTGTGCCTCGGCTGTCGTGTCCCTGCTTGGCCACCACGTCCCTGATCGGCCACCATGTCCTGGCTCCCACCTTCACCCTCCCTCCTGCATCTCCCAGTAGCTGTGTTGGTAGCAAGGAAGGAGAGAAATCTTGGGAGTAGACAAATGCCGGTCCCACAAAAGCATGCATGTGCACCCAGTTTTTGTCCCTCTCCTTACACAGAGCTGAGGTATAGCTCTGGCAGGGTGGGGTGTTTTAAAAATCATCCAGTTAGGGGCTGAGAAACTTTAGAGTTGCCTTGAGCAACTTCTGTTGAAGATGGCGTGACAAATGCCTGCGTTTTCCCATCCCAATACCCTTACGAGGGAGTTTGCCTTGGTGGGCACACCCCAAATGGTCCATTTTTAACTCCTCCCTTCCCCACCCATCAGAGCGATGCCTGTCTGTGAAGGACTGTCACATAGAAAGGAAGCCTGACTGTGAGGGGTTTGCACTGGCTCATACTGTATCTTTTGAGATGAGTAATTTTGCAGGAGGCGTGCATGTGGCCCTTCACAACTGGTTGCTCCCATCTCCCCTTTTTGCTCCCCATGTCTCTGAACTCCTCTCTGTTAAGCTGGACCAGGGCCTGCACAGCGAGCATGTAAGGCTGATGTGAAAGGACAGATTTGCTGGATAACCAACCATTTGAACTATGAAGTGTCCTCAGAGACATGTGTTTATTCCCTTGGGAGGTAAAACAACAACACTTTGAAAAATTAAAGTGATTGTGAATTGTAATTTCCATGGGTGGTCTGAAGTCCTTATAATTCTCTTGAAGTTACTGTCTATAATATGGACAGAAATCACAATGCATATTTCCTTAAACACCCTCAAAACAGTGGGAGTGAGGTGAAGCCAGGCTTGCCTGAGTAAAGGTAGGGTCTGTGTCCTGGGAAGCTGAAATCATGTACATTGAATTAGTGCAGATGTACATTATAACTGTCATCAAGAGCACCCTTGTTACTTTTTGTCATGTTAGTGCTGTAAAACTCTGAAGCCAACAGATGACAAAAATCACTTTTTAAAGAGTCATTTCCTTAGTTTTCATAGCAGTTTTCTGGGCACTGACACTGCTTCCTAGACAAACTTAGTGCTCCTTAGAAAGGATTGAGCCCTGTCCTCAGAAAAACAAGAATAATGCCAACTTTCTTCAGGGGACATTGCTTCTTCTGAGCTGTATTTTGTTACTGCTGAATAACAGTCTTTCCCAGAGGAGGCAGTCAGAGTCTGCATTGGAACAGATGATCTGAACCGCAGGTTTTACAGAGATTTACAGAAGCTCTTTCTAACAAATTCTTGAAGTCTGGCATATAAAAGCACTTCCCTTTAAAAACCTAAACTTGATTTAAGAATGTGTGTAGCCTGTTCAGACCATCACAGAAAAATATCCTAAATAGATCTGAAGTGTTGAAGAATTTAGCAGTACATATTAAAGGCTTGAAGTTATGTTTTAAACACTCTTGAACAATAATTCTAGTTCTGTCTAGTTCTAGTTCTAACTCCAAATTTAGAAATACTGCTAGCACCTGTATTCTAACCAAAGAATTTCATAGTAGGGCTTTTTTAAAAAACCCTAATTCCTTTGGAAACAGCTATAGCTACATTTCTGTCAAGTTTCAGTGCTCAGTCTCTGTTCACTTGGTCTTTCATTAAGTGCATGCACAACTACATAAAACTGAAAATAATTTGCATCACTTCTTTTTTCTAATATTCGCAAGGTTGTTTATCAACATGATTGAATTGAAGATGTGCATATGAAAGCACTGGATACTGTCCATTTGTAGATAGTTGTATTATGGAGTATTTTTAAAAGGATAGAAATGTAAACCTGCCAAATTAGATGAGCAATAAGATACAGTGAGAGGCCAATACACCTGAGGATGGAATGAAGTCTGTTTGTCCTATGCCTTACTCTGAGATGACTTCTTTGTGCTTAACTTTTACCACAAGTGAAAAGACATTGATCAGAGCTACTAGGTCTTTACAGTGCCCTTCTCAAGAGTAATGACCGTCTTTTTCTAGTTTCTGTTAAGTAACTCTGAAGTATGTTTTTTAAGATTTTGTATAAAATCAGTTTTCAGTAAGGTGTTCAAATTTGCTCTAGATAGCTTTCTTTTTTTAAGAATCTGGTAGCTTAATAAATCCATCATAGGAGCTATGAATAGGGGCAGTTTTAAATTGACCTTGTGATTTAGTGTACATATATACAGTATATAAACATTTTACACGAATCATTTAATTTTTTAAATAATTTTAGTGCTACAGGGTTTCATAATGTATCTAGCTGAGCATTTTCACATTATGTTATGTACATAACATGGTAATGTTTTACTGGTTTTATTATACCTGTTTCAATGGAAAAACTGAATATGAGTATCATCAGCTTGTAGAACTGAAATTGATGACATATTTGTTTGAATGTGAATCTTCTAGGTGGCTGAATGCATCTCTAAAACAAAGATTGCCTGTCTTTTGATTAATGGTTGCCTATCCCTTTTCTGGCAGATGATCCAGTAATTTTCACTTTTTACATAAAAATGGATGTAATATAAACAGGATTTTTTTTTTGGTCTTTGTGCTAAAAAATTTTAAGTGTTATTAGTGTTAAGAAATGGGCCTTTAATTTACTGATAACTCATTATCAGTATCGTCAACAGTCTTAAAATGATGGTGCCATAAATATAGTAGTCATTTGATGCTTTGCCACAGAAGATGATAGTTTTCTGAACCATTACTTAGTAATGGCAGTAAACGTTTTAAAAGGAAAAATGCTGAAGGCAAAGTCAATGAGTTTTACTTGTCTGTTCTACTGAGAGCTTAAAGAATGGATGAACACGACGACTCTGCTGACTTGTTGACATGAAAACATACAAAAATATAAAGGCACAATACTGGAGTCCTGTATACCTTTTGTAGCTGTTGCTGTTCACAGTTCATGTACTTATGGATGAATGCAGTGGCATTTACAAGTGCTATTAAAAAATCCACAAGGGCAGTCTTTCTTTTAATTGGAAGTTAAGGCGTAGGTCTTTTCAGTGATGCATATCATGAAGGGTGATTTTGCATATGTTTGATAGGATGTTTATATTTTTATACATGTAGATAATGAACCACTTATTCATTCTTATTTTCACATGTATAGCATTGAAAATAAAGATCCTCCTAGGACAAAGTTGCATACCAAATTAAATTTTTGTTCTTTAAATATGAACTCAGTTGTGTGGTTTATGCTGTCCTTTTTATTCTCTGTGCAGATGTTGTTAGCTTTGTTCTCCCACAGTATCATATTCGTAACTTCAGCAAAGACTCCAAACTAATGTGTAAAGCAGAAACACAAAATTATGTATACAAAGTCCTCTAGTAACGCCCATGGCAAGATAAACAGAAATGTATAGTACTCAGACTGCATCATTTCCTTTTAAGCATCACAGAGACTTTTTGTAGTACTGGTCAGTCAGTCTTCAGGAAGAAATAGTGATTGAACAGCTTAATTTGAGTAGCACTGAGTAACTGTTGAAATCAAATGTTGATGTTTTTTATGAAGGCAGAGAATAATAACATGGGATACAGTACTCATTTAATGAAAGAAACATTAATACCTAAGGTAACACATGATCTGAGAGAATTGCATCTTGAAATTTTAATGAGCCAATCTGTAGTATCTAGCAAACTCTTCTAAACTTGTGGTCAGCTTCATCAAAAATTAGTAGTGACTTGTTAGTATAATCCATGTGTGAAGTGCCTGTACATTTAATAGTTCTTTCTTGGGTATCATGGTTGTACTACAAAGGAACCAGCTGAAGGAAGTTTAATCAGCTGTTTAATTTGACAGCTTGATTTGAGTGTTTTGTTATCATGCAATAATATAAGAAAGGAGGTCATTCTATGAGCAACAAAACTTTGAGTCTGAAGGTCTCATTTTCTTTGTACTACTCCTTCTGCTCGTCCCTGCCAATTTTACTCAATTTCTACTTGAAAAAGGAGGCACATTCCTTCACAGAGCCACCTTCTTCTAGGCTGAAGGTTATGGCTGAATTTTGGCTTTGTCCCTCAGTGAACTACAGATTTTCTTCTTCTTTTCCCTTACCCCGCCATCAGTATTCATAGAATTTGTAAGAATGTAACAGCTGTGAGGTTTTTCAGTTCTTTTGATTGTGTTTAAATTACCCCGCAACTCAGAAGTTAAGGGGGACAGATATCCACCCATATGGACAATGCAAATGCCACAAGCCTAATTTCAGTAGGAAACAAGGCTGACAGAATACTGTGATTTATACCTGCCACAGTCTATATAGTCTGAGTGTACTAAATCCCTATAGAGTGAGAAGGCAGGTGGTCACTCACTTTTGCAGCTCTGACTAGTCAGTCAAACTAATGGGTACACTAGAATGTCTTAAAAATACTTAGTCTCCTAATTTCTGCAGCATTTCCAAGGCTGAATCAAAGTATACAGGAAAATATTTTCCAAATACTTGATTTGCCTCAGGGCAGGGTTGCTTTTTGTTCTTTTTTTTTTATTAAGAACGCTTCAGTATAGTTTTTGATGAAATATTAGTGCTAATGTGTTATTTATTTAGAAAGTACGTAGTTTCATGAAACCGAATGCTAATTTTGTTTTTCATTAAAATGAGCGGCATGTGTTTTTCCCCTGCTGCTAAACAAAACTCATATGTATGACTGCTGAAGTAGTAATGCCACCATTGCAAATAGTCTGCTGGAAATACACAGCACAACTGCTGTGACAGTCAAAACCATAGCTGGTCAAATTATCACATTTCTTCCCCATTCTACTCTCCACTGTGCTCAAACTGGAATAAAATTAAATTCTGTTACACGGTTTTTTCTCTACAAGTTTTTTAGTGCACACTATGGAGCTTTTGATACTTCTGTCAAAGTTGTTGGCAACTGTGAGTCAGGGATTTGAAGCAGGTCTGTTTCCTTGTGAGGAAATAAAGGCTAGGAAATATTCTTGCACAAAGTGGAAGCAGCTTCAAGAAATTTGGGAAAAATTCTTGGTATCACAGGAAATCAAAGATGTTTTTCTGTATAATCCAAGTAATACACTCAGACATTACACCTATCATGCAAACCCAACCTGCCCTGGAAAGCTAAAGTCCTTGATGACATTTGCTTGTTCTAGGTTTTATTTCATATAATCTGGATGAAATAAATTCTTTTGTTTTTCTCCTTCAAATAAGCTCAGTATTTAGCAGTTGGGAAATGGCAATGTTAGCAGTACACCTTGCTTCAAGTTATTATTTTATCATCCTTTCAAAATAATGCAGAAGGTGGGGAAGTTCACATGGGAGCATATAGGAATTACAGAATCATGGAATTACTAGGATTAGAATGCTTAGCTCCATGCAGCCTCTGACTTGCCTTTTGCAACTTAACAATTTTCTCATCATAGAGTTCAAGTAAGTGTAGACTCATTGAAGTTCAGCCAAAGAAGTTGAGACCAGAATGTCTAGATTGTGATGATAAAAACAGGTCCATTGATAAAAGACCATGTGATCTATGCTTTGAATTTGTAATTTTGAGGTAAATACAGAGCCTTGGTTAATTTATTAAGGAGCAGGCTGTTATTTAAAAAAAAATATAAAATAAAGGAAAAATCCTCCAGTCCTCTCACATTTTTGAGAAGGGGATGCAGTGCTGGTGTGATGAGAACACCCTATCTTTTTGATTTCAGTGATAACTAAATAACCTACAATGTTGCCATCTCAGTCCTGTCTGTTTTTCTGGTCTTGGCTGAACTTTAAGGTTACACCCACCCTTAATAAGTGGTCTTTAGAAAAGCATATATTCATAACTGTAGATTTCCATAAATTTGGAGGTAGTTTGGTTTTGACTCATATTTTCCAAATAGCTTGGTGACAATCTTTGTTCTCATATTACATCAAAGCCTGTGATTATTAGAAGCCTGAAGTTAAGGTTTTTCTCTTTAAAAGGGCAGAGACTACCAAGAATATAATTTTTTTTTTTCTGTGAAGTATACAAATGATGCACTTCCCCCCCACCCCAAATTTATAGTCTTGTAAAAACACTCCTAATTTTCCCCACCTTATAAAATTCACTTCCATGTCTTCCTATGGCTGACAGCTCAAGGCATGAATATTTCTGAAAGCTGCAAGCACAGGAGGTCTTGCAGTGATTCCCAATTGTTCCATAGCAATCCCTTCCTGCTGTGGTCCCTTGTGCAGTCAGAACCAAGCTGGGTGGGCAGCTGAGTCCCAGGCCCCAGCATTACCCACTGGCCCTGACCACAGCTTGTCCCTGTGCCTCGCTTCATTCCTGGCCATGACCAAGGTAGTGCAGTAGTCCCTGAGCAGCACAAGGCTGCTGGTGCCTTGTCTGAATAAAGGGGCAGCATTTGTATTCTGGTATGCTCTGTGCAGCCCAACAGCCACAAATTGGCACCTCTTCACGAGATTTCTGACCCACTTTTATTTCCAGGGTTTGCTTTCGCACTCTGCACTTTATCTGCCATCTCAAGGTATGGTTGGAATATGGGAAAGGTTCAGCTGTTTACAGCAGTCTGTCTAAGAGCTTATCTGCCATGGCACTAAAGGGACAATGAGGACAATTCACTTAAAAAGAGTTTTACAGTTCTTTAAAATTTTATGGTCTAAATAAACCATGAAAAGTGCTGCATAAACTATGATAACACTGGGTAAAGGCACCTTTTCAGTTTAAGGTGAGAATGATAACTTTATCAGTTTTGCTGGAGCACTAGCGAAACTATGCACTAGCACTATCTTTATCCTCTTGGACTGGTTTGTATCATGCTAGATGCTGAAGAGCACCCACCTGCCGGTAACTGGGCCAAACAGTCCAATTTCTGTAGAAAATGTTAGATTAGGAGTATATGTATACAAATGCACCAGTGTTTCTTTTTCTAAAAGAGAAGTTTCAGCTTGACAATTATCAGATTGGATGTTTTCCAACACATCACCTCCTAGGGTTTGAGGACAGAAAGAAATGTCCAGATCATATGGTCTCTGTTCAATATTGCATACACTGTAGGGCTTCCCTTAACAAAGTCTTTAAGTCAGGCAGTGAAATATCTTGGAATGTCATCTAACTTCATGGATGATACTGCTTGTGCAAGAGAAGACATCACAGTGCCTGGTTAATTGTTAGGCTGTGAATGCCAGCAGCTTTCACTCAGAAGGGTCTTCAATGTCTTCTCCACTGACGCCCTGAGGCTGTAGCGAGTGTTCTGCAGGAGGGTATGTACAGAAGTAGTTCCTGGGGGTGACCTGTCCTGTAGTCAGTGCCCTGCCACTTGTCCCTGTAACCAGTTTTGTGTTGGCACTGTTGATGTGGCCATGGAGTGGACCAGTTCAGGGCCCTGGTGTAGATGGAAACCTTAAAACAAGCAAACAGGAAAAAGCAGGCCTACTTTCAGCTGGATCAGCTCCCAGAACGGGCTCACAGTATAATGGAGTTATTAGTGTCGGGCAAAAGAGCCTGATATCTAAACAGAAGGAGCTCCTGTGGTCTGTCAGTAAGGCATGTTTTTCATTCCTTTAGTCATCTCCCGTCTCTTCTCTAAATCCTCTTCAATTTATCAATGTCTTTTGAACTTCTGATTTCAGATGCTTCTCATTCTAATAAGGGAATTCACCAAGGAAAAGTAGCATTGTCCTAGCCTCTATTTTTTTTACATTTGTTTCTTCAAGGTTTGAATGAGCAGGCCTAGGGGTTTAAGCGTCTCTGGCGTTTATGTTCAGTAAACAATGACTGCAAGCACCTGTATTCTGTCTCCAGAATTCTGTCCCAATTATCAGTCAAAATGCATGGGAGTGCCTAAGCAGTTTAGCTTCTAACAACTAAGGAACAAAGCCTAGTAAAAGTGGATCTATTTTCTACACTCAGCATTGATGGACATCACTGTGACATGAATGCTTGGTATCATTTTCACTGGTTATTACATTGGATAGGTAGTTTTCCAACCACATGAATGGGTGACTAAGCATTGATTGATGGGTTGGCAGGCCTGAAGTTCCTAAATTACCCAATTTTCTTTTAACCACAGTCCAAACAGTCCATGGTGGTTTTTTTTTTCCCCCAGTCCTTTGGAGCTTCCGTAGGAATCTGAGATTTTTGAGAAAGCTGCATTAGTAAATACACAGGCTTGTAAACATACCAGATATAAATTGGCCAGACCTGATTGAAAAAAATACTCGTTGCTCATATGTTTGTTAATTAGTTTTGGAAGGGAAATTGGTCATTATTCCTAACAGACCTGAACAGAAAAATGTTTGTACTTCTCCTGAACTAACAAGCCTACAAATTCCATCTAGTAATAAATCTGTACGATTTTTCACATTGTTCCAAATAAAGTTAAATAATTTCATTTGTAATCATGCTGACTACTACTTTCTTTGTGTTCTTTTTTCTTACCTTATTAAATTTATACAATGCAGTTAGTACAGTATTTGGCTTTGATTTATACAGATTGGTATAAACTTCTCTTTCCATTTTAGACTTTATATCTATGACTTTTTAATAGCAGCTATCTGGATCCTGTCCCAGGGTGTACTGGATGACTGTTACCTCCTGTTGATCTCAACAAAATGTGCTGTCACTACAGGATGCTAATGAGAACTTAGATGAAAGCATTATTCTCTTTTTGCTTTCAGGACTTTACATTTGCAGTTATTTGCTGAACCTGTAACCTAGGATTTAGAAATTCAGTATTTTTAAAGGTAGGTGTCTTAATGTGCAGCTAGTGTGAATTTATACCATCATGTTACTTTGTGTTTTGACTGTTTAATCTCTTACTATCTGTTGTGGTATATGTATAAAAAATACCTAGATGGATACCAGATGAGTATTTTAAAAGATTTTTCCTAGCGCTCTTTCAACACATTTAGAAGTTGCTTCTTCATTAAATACTGTTATTCCTAAACTCCATTTACAGAGTTACCTAAGAACATTACTGATACACATTTTGGAGTATTACACACACAGCACACAGGTCATTCCTTTGTTCTTACTTGGACTTGCACTCACTGGAGTCACTATTTTCTTTTTTCTGAGGCCCTGCTTCCAGTATGCATGAACTGGTATGGAAATCAGATGGACAGCATGAAATTCAGCTGTGGTGAAGGTTTGTGGCCAAATAAGAGTGCTGACACTGACAACCTCTCAGCTCCTAGAGGCCACACACGTTGCCCACCCACCCCACAAATTCATGGTGTGTGAAGGCTGATACTGTCTGGATAAATAACAAACACTTAAAAGCAATAGGTTGTAGTAGCTTTTCTCTTACTTTGTTTTCATCAGGTTACTCTTCAAGAGAAGGCTCCATTGCAGTTTTAAACATGATCTTGGCTATAATTTCCCCACTATAACCATATAGTTGTGATCTCCATTTTTCCCTTGTGATTGTCTTTAATAATTTCCACTTTTTCATTTGCAGCATTAAATTACAGGGAATTAGAGGAAGAAATGTTTCTTTAAATTAGCATCCTTAGACAATAATAAATTACTTTTAATCTTAATTTTGATAGCAGCTATGGGAAATATAAAAGTCATTGGCTGAAATCAGCAAGTCGCTCTCTTTATATGGAATACCAGAAGAGGTAACTCTGAATAAACTGGTTTCAATCAAGCAAGAAAACATTTCCTGTGGTCAGAGCATCTCTCTTCTGGAACAGCAGTTGCTTAATACTGAATATTTTCCTCAAGATAAAGTATATATTCCACAGACATTTCTCAAACACAGGACAATAATTTCAGAATAAGAAAATCATAAGAATCTCAATAAAGCCCACAGAGCATCTCAGAGTACTGTATCACAAACCCATTTTTAAGTATGGCAGAGCAGGGTGTGAGTTTAATAAGGAATTGTGTGCTGCAAAGTTTGCCTTCTCTAAGGAAAGGTCGTGAGAAAAAAGGCCTTTTGAATGTTCTTCTGGTTTTTGTCTGCAGAAAAACCTACAAAGTACTGAGGTTTTTATGTAAAAAGAGCTTGTGTGTTAGGATAAAAGGGCAGACTAGAAAAGGTGGCACTGCTGTGGGTGTTTGCTACCAGAGCAGGAGGAGGAAGTGCATGAGGCCTTCTACAGACAGCTGGAAGCAGCCTCAAAGTCATGGGCACTGGTTCTTGTGGGGAATTTATCTCCCCTGACATCTGCTGGAGAAGCCACACAGTCCAGAGAAGCACAGAGTCCAGAAGGTTCCTGGAAAGCTCTGACGACAACTTCTTGTCCCAGGTAGCGGAGGATCCCCCAAGGAATGGTGTGCTGTTTAACTTCATACTAACCAACAGGGAAGGCCTTCGAGATGTTGAGGTTGGGAGCAGCCTTAGCTGTTGTGACCATGAGATTGTCTTGGGAATTCAGTCTTGGGTGAGGAGGAAGCAGGGCAGCAAGTAAGATTGCCACCATGGACTGCAGGAGAGCTGACTTTAGCCTCTTCAGGGATCTTCTTGGAAGAATCCCGTAAGGATGGGCCATGCAGGGAATGTTGTTGTCTAGAGATCACTTCCTCCAGGCTCAAGAAAAATGCATCCTGATGAGCAAGAAATTGGGTAATGGGGGCAAGAAACCTGCATGTATGAGCAGGGAGCTCCTGTCATTACTCAAGTGTAAGCAGGAAATACACAGGAGATGAAAGCAGGGTCAGGCCCTTTGGAATGAATATAGAGGTTGTCAGGTGAAGTAGAAATGAGACAAGGAAGGCCAAGTCCATCTGGAATTGAATCCAGCCAAGGATGTCAAGGACAACAAGAAGGGCTTTTAAAAATACATCATTAACCACTAAGGGTAATGTGTTTCTGTTGCTAAATGGAGAGGGGGCTGTTGTAACAGAGGGTGCAGAGAAAGCAGAGCAACTGAACTCAGTCTTTGCATCCGTCTTCGCTGGCTGGAGCAGCCCTCAGGAATCTCTGACCCTGGAGACCAGGGTAAAGGGATGTTGAAGGACTTTCCCATGGTCAAGGAGGTTTGGTTTAGAGAACACCCAGGCAAAATGGACATCCACAAGTCCATAAGCCCTGACAGGATGCATCCATGAGTGCTGATAGAGCTGGCAGATACCACCGCAAAGTCACTCATGATCATCTTTGGAAGGTTATGGTAATCAGGAGAAGTGCCTGAGGACTGGAAGACAGCAAATGTCACCCCAGTCTTCAAAAGGCTCTCTTTCAGTATGGGACAGGTACAAAGAGGATGAACTTTGGTGACAGAGTCCAGAGAAATTGTTTCCACAGAATGCCATCTTTATCCTTTTTGCTATACTCCAGCTTCAGCTTGCATTCACCTCCATGTAGGAAGTGTGTGCAGACATTTATTCTGAAGCCTAGGTTTAACATCCACTCTGGGTATAGTGGAAGTTAGGCATGAGCTTAAAGAAAGGTGCTTTTGTGAAAAGTAGATTGCAAAGACTTCCTTGAATAGTATATGTTGCTGAAGCGTTAAGGCATGAAAGATGTAAGAATGAAAAACACTGAGTTATGCTGGAGCTGCAAAACCAGGCATGGATTGAGCATACCTGTAAACCAGGCATGTTTGTATAGCAGGTGTTAGTTTTGCCCTGTTTATTGTTGAAAATGTTGCTACTAGGACATGGAAGGTAAATTGAGATTAACCTAGCAGCGTTCTGAGCCACTGTTCCATGGTTAAGTGCTCTACATGTGAGGCATGTGAAAATGTGTTGGTGACACAGACATACTCAGTGAGAGCCAAGTGTCTTTGTTCAGCTGAAGAAGTGGAGGTTGCACTGGGTTTGTTGCTAAGTTAGAGCAATAGCAACTACTGCTCTAGGCAAATGGCTTTCTAGAATTAGAAGCCATTACTGTCTGAAGTGACAGATTTAGAAAATGTCTCTACATGAGTAATTAGCTCACCCAGCAAAGCTGCAGCTACCTGATAGTAAAATTTTTTTCCCACTTTTGAGCATATTTTATTTATCTAAAACTTTCCAATGATCATCACTGGTAGTTTATTCCATTTGACAAATAAGTAGTAAATGAAGGTGTTCGCATAGATAGGAACAATCTGCATGTTTTCATTTTTTATAGCTCCTCCAAGGATGCAATTGAGACCCTGAAGAGCTTTAGCTCTTATACTACTGAAAGCCACGCTCAACAGCTTTTTGCAAATTTTCACTTTGAAGAACTGATGAGTAATTATTCAAGGGTTTATGTGGATGGAAAAAAAAATCTTCCTGTAGAGGCAATATTTTGCTGCAGACTTTAGCTCTCTTTTCTCTTTTCATTTGCTCTTTCTTCAGCTCAAAAATGTCTACTTTAGATATTGTTTCATATGGTGGAGTATCTTTGTGAAGTAGCTGAAAAGGAACTGGACCTGTCCTTTGTCAGTCAAATACTGCACTAAATTCTCGTTTCCATAATGCATGCAGTTTTCCTTTACTTATTGAAGAAAATAACTTTTTTTTTTTTTTTTTTTTATTTCTGCCCTACAGTTGCTGGGGATCACATATCATTCTGAATGTGTATGGCCCACCATTAGTTTTTGCAATTGAGCTAAAAATCTGCCAAGTTGTGTCATAACACAGTAATGGAAATAGTAGAGATGACTTGCTTCACATATATTGTCTGAAGATTGGTGTGACCAACTGCAAGTAAATGGGAAAAGGATTGGTAGTTGATATCTCTAATTTAATCTTTGACATCTTGATGAGTCATTTTAATATTAAAATTGTTTTCATTATACTTTCTGCATGAAAGACCAAAAGAATCTGTGTTTTAATAGAATTTATTCAGGAAAGCATTGACAAAAAATACTAGAGTACTTTTAATATTTGTTTCTACATCAAATATGCTGAGATGAGGCTTAAAAGCCCACCTGAGAATTCACATGTTCCTCATTGCTGTTAGTAAGAGCTGTAATTATCTGTATCTTTTGAAAATACTTAAAATGAAACACAACCTAATTCTCAGTTATAGAACAATGTAGTACAACAATGACATTGTAATCTATTTTTTTCATTATAAGATGCAGGTGCATAACCAGGAAGAACACTACCACAATTATTTCTTTGTAAACCTTTGCAGTATATAAACATTTACTGGAGCATTAAAAATCAGAATTTATTCTGACTTTTTAAGAGCAGAACCATTCTGTTGTTTAGGTAGGCAAAGACCTTGACTTTCTGTAATACTTTCACTCTCATAGTACTGTTTTCTCTCCTTTAATTGTCAGTAACATCACTACCCTGTGATCTTCATGAGGGCTTAGGGTTACCCTGATTGCCTTCCCCTTCACTCCCGACAGCATTAGTGAAGCCAGCTACTCCAGCTGAGTCCCTGGGCCTTGCTGCTGCTGCTGCTGCTGGGTGTCATGCATTCCAGAGCCCTGCGCCCCAGAGCAGCAGTCACCAACCACACTGCAAGGCTTAGCAAAGTGAAGTATGATCCCAGCAGAGACTGAGCCTAGACTGGGGTAGGTCAGTCTAGGCTGACAATGACCTTATTGGGAGCTGCAGGACTGAGAGGTACCACAGAGTTTTCATCAACATCCCTAGCCCTAGGTTAAGGACATTGGGATTTTTGCGTGGATTTGTTTTATTTAAATATTAAAGCAACCACTGGCATCTTTCAATTTTTCATCTGTTCACATCTTTTTCAATTTTTGGATTCTTAGAGCTGAAACCCAATGGCTGAGGAGAAAATTCCAAATGTGTTGTGACAGGGAAAGGCATGCTACGCTTTTTACCTTCTGGAATTTTAAGTACTCAACTGTTCAACAGCTTGTGTAGTTCAGGGGAAAAACAAATGAAGAGAAATGTGAGTTGAACAAGGGGCTTCTAGAAGAAAGTGTGCCAGGTCAGGTCACAGATTCATTTAGCCCAGTATTGTCCTTCTCCAAGTGAGCAATAAGGAAGTTTAGGCAAGAAGGGGAGAAGTTAAGGGAAGACTGCGGAGGCACACAAATGTGAAGCAAACATGTAATGGTATTTCCTACTCCCATTTTCAGATTCTAAACCAGTAGCTTTGTCCTTGTACCTTATAATGCTTGGTGGATTTCTAGTCTGTGACTTTATGTGGTTACTTTCCAAACACCTGTGAACTTATGCAATCTTCAGCATCTTGCAGCAGAGAATTCTAAGACTTTAGCAATATCATGTTAAAGGGCTTAATTCTCCTTTTTGTTTTCAACCTGCCACACAATTTTATTTGACAACCATATTTGACAGCCTAGTTCTTATATACAAAAAAAATCCTTCCTCATTCACCTTCTCCCTGACATGGCTTTTTTTTAGCTTTCTGTCATATTATCTCCCTAAGTCTTCACTTTCTGAGGGTAAACAGCCCCTGTCTAGTGGGTCATTGCTTGCCATTTCCTGCCTCTGGTCAGTCTTATGCTATTTTCATCTTCAGTGTGCTTCTCATGTTCTCTTTGTTGCTTGTAGAGCTCACAAATGTAGTTACATTGATTCCTTTATACACACTCCTCCTGCAATTTATGGTCTGGAAGTGAGGAGCTGAACTGGACCACACCAAAAGTCTTTTTAATGTCCTGTCTCAGAATACCCATCTAGCAGGTATCTAGGGAAGTATATAAGACTAGAAAGGTCTTCAAACCTTTTAAACCTCAGAGGTTTAAAGAACCTTTGAGGTTCTTTAAACTTTTTAAACAACTGCAAGTTGTTTTTCATACTGCTTTGAAATGGTGGGATATTTAGACTTGTCCACAAGACAGTTTTTAACCCTTTCAATCCCCAGCTTTGACCCCTACTGTCCAGTAATAAACTAAAAAAGTGGCTCAATCTACTGATTGCAAGTTCTGTTGTGACTGTCAAAAACAGGAAGAGATTTCCCTCTTAAGAGAGATTGCATTATATTATAAAAAGTTCTGAAAAGTAGACAAACCCAGAATATTCAGCCATAACTATTCATTGAAATAATAAAATTTTATATTCACCCTGAAAGGTAATTTCCTGGGGAAAAAAACCACTTTGACATCTGAAGCTGGCTCTGCTCTGAATTTGTTCTGCAGTAGCAAATAAATACAGAATGCTGCAAAATGCAGTTAACATAGCAGATCATGAACTGTTGACTGCAGAAGATCCTTGCTAAAGCCTGGTTTCAGGCAGCACTGTGGTGTGGGCAAACTGATGAGTGCCCACCTTGTGTAGGCCTTCTAATGAACTCAAAAACCTTCACAAATTAACATTTTGGTCATCTAAGAAACTGATCATATATACATGTAATGCCTTCATAAAGGAATGAATCACTTAAAATGCAATTAAAAACTGCTGCTTCAGCATGGATCTTTGAAGTCAGTTGGGAATAATTAACTTCAAGATGATTTATTGAAGAGATTAATCTTTCACTTAGAGCTGGAGTAATCTATATGAATTCTTCTGAAAAATATTACTCTCTACAGTTTTAATGGTTACAGGATGAGCCAAGATAGTGTTACCTGCTTTTGCTATTGCCCAATAGATGCTTGCCTCAGTACCTCTTTGTGTATGTCATTTGTTTTAACTGGCACATACCTAATTAGGTAGGTTCGTATCTTGAACATTATCTTTCTTGATGCAGGGGTTTTATAAAAGACTGAAGAATTTCACAGATCAGATCTTTCCACTTTTTGCAATACACACCAACATAATATCAAATCATAAATTGGTTTTTTGTTGTCAAATTTCTCATTGAAGTCATAAAGCCACAGGAAGTTAAGTGCAAATGTAAGGTCCTGTTGATTTCTGATTAACAAAGATAATGCTTGCAATCCATATATACTGTAGGCATAATAGTCTTATTTCTCTGGGAAACAAGCATTTGTGGATTTAATTTGATGAATGTATAATAATAAATTTGAATCCATATAACATAACGTGTGCTCTTTGTATCAGTTTTTGACTTCACTATTTTTGTTAAACAAATAGACCTAACTTCACTGTAGAAAACAGTTACTTTGTACATATACCTTGAAAAAAAAATCTGAGCACTTTTGTGTACATGTTTCTCCTCTCTTTCAGTGAGTTCTTCAAGCACAGTTAACTCACAGTTTGTCTTAGAAAAGCAGACTGCGTTGCTCACAACTCTGACCTTTTTGGGTTTCAGTCAGTCTGAGAATAATCCTTAGATTGTTGACAGTGTATTCATCTCCTATTCTTCCCAGAAGCAGCTTTTAGCCTTATAAATAATAAGCTAAAATCAACAAAGCTTGGAAGAAACCAAACATTACATTTCCTACATGATTGTTTTGAGGAATCAAGTTGTTTTATATTGTTTGATTTCATTTTCCCATTATCAGCCTCCTTACATTTCATTTCCAGTGTACATGAAGGACAGCAAACTAAGGCAGACAGGCTAGTTGCCGAAAAATACCATCAGTTATGCATGGCATTCCTTTCGTCAGAAAACACTTGAGCTTGAGGAACCCTGTATTTTCCTTCCATGTCATGCATATGTCTCACATAACATGTCAGATAAATATCTTCAGTATAGCTGATATCTTTGCTTAAGATAACAAGAGGGAATCTCTGGAATGCCAGCTAGCAAGATGCCTTCCCAAATGGTCTCTTGTTGTTGCTCTTATTAATATTCAGTATCTTCTGTCAGAGATGTTAAAAAGTACATTGAGCCTTTCTGTTATTAGGAGCAGGCATGACAAGTGACAGCAAAATGATTGCATGAATTAACCAGAATAGCTTTCTGCTGGAGTGAAGCTAAGCTTTCTACACATTGTGATACATTCTGTTTTTAAGCTTATTTAGCTTACATTAACACTGCTTCAGTTTTATCTGTGCCACCCCACCACTTCCTTTTGCTTACAATGCATTTCATCACCTACCAGAGTATCTGATCTCCTACTAGCCCCAAAATCTGGGCAATTGGCACACACAGAGCTTGATGGCAGAGCAGCAGCTGGGCAACTTGCAGTGCGTGCTGTAACTTGGGTATGCCAGTCTGTGTGTAAACAACTTCCAGTTTAATAATCCTACTTTTTATTAAAACTTGTTTTCTCTCTTTGTCAGCCAGTTAGGCCTGGCTGACGCAGGAAGGAGAAATTTTTGTGGTAATGAGATTTCAAAAGACAAGTTAAATTTGTTCCTGTAGAAAAGGAAGGACATGAGAAGTAGGAAGTGCTGAGTACAAATACAATTAGGAGAAGTTTACAGGCTCTAACAAGATCTTCGGACACCAGAAGGGCCACCTATGCACAACCCCCAACTCTGGGCTCTCACAGCCAGCCAGAATGTGACAAAGGACATCTCCATGTGTGTCTGTCTTTTTCTGCAAGAAGCTGCTTGTTTCAGCTGGTCGTAAAACCCTGGAAGGGAAACTTCCGCCCTCTATTTAGTTACTCTAAGAGATCATCATGGTTTCTGCTCTTGACAAGTCCAACCATCTCAGCTGCTAAAACTGTAAGACCCATGAACAAGGACTTTATACTCAGTGTTACCAATGGCTTTTGTGTTAAGTATGGACCTTTTGAAATTTCCCCTCGTTTTCCCTTCTACCTCCAGAAAATGATTTTAAGCTGGGGAAGACAGTTTTTTTGTGTTTCCTCTGTTGTCAGTACAGTAAAACAGCCACTGCCATGGGTAGCATTCCCTTGGCTCCTGAGTGTATAGACTGTGAGGAGAACTCAGAGAGGAGAGATTTAAAACTCACACTTCCTGTGTATTATAGGAATAGATACAGTTTTTCTTCTTTTTTATTTTTCTGCTTGTAACAAAAACAACGTAGTAATAGCACCTAAAAAGGACTTTATATACCCTGTTACACCAAGTTGTTTGAGATGGATAAGGTGCAACAACAGAAGAACCACGAGATTCCAAAACCAGAAGAAACATTGGTTGGTTCAGATTATCACATATCAGATGATTTCTGTACCAGATAACTAATTTTAAGGTGTGGAATAAATGCTTTAAACTCATATAGAATATTTAAATAAATGCAAATACTTAAGGATTTTATTTAATAAATAACTAGCTTACGTATAATATGACAAAAAATATACTCTCCTTTCAGGTCAATATTTGGCTAGAATTCCCTGTTGCATTCTGCATTATTGTTTTTTTCCTTGGTAAGTACTTTCAGGAAGAAGTTAGGTCTTTTAATTGTTTCATAGATGATTAAAGAGGCTCAATAACTTCTTTTTGTGGACTGGGAAACATTTATTTCTTGTTTTAAATGTCGCTAACTTGCACACATCCTTCCTGTATTACAGGTATCATGTTTCACTTATGACCTCTCTACTGTCAGCCTTAAAATTGGTACCACCACTATCCTCTGGCTTAATATTCCACTATTGATATGTAGACACTCAAAAAATAATTTTATCTTTTCCAATACTGCGTTGTGACTGATCCAGGGTCTTGTGAATAATCTGTGTCAGGAACAGGAAACCAGCTCCATTTCCTTAATGGCAGTTAGCGATTTACTCACTACAGAATCACTGGAAAATAAATTACAGTGTAATCTGAAGTCTGGAGAAGCTTTCTAGTGACTCTCAGGGGCTTTAAAGCCAGGAGTTACTTCATTTTTTGGCATTACATCTGTATAGTTGAGTTCAGGCCAAGCATCTCTTTTTCACTACAGAAGCTGCCTCAGGGCACAGTGGTTGTTTATCAGCTCTTTCTTTGCTTGTGTACTCTAGCCCCGCTAACTTATTAGTTGTCTTCCTTTTTGTGTAGTATACACTAACACAAAGCTTCGGGAACTTATCAGGAAAAATTTAATGTACTCTCTTACATGCAGATGGGTGAAGAAATGAGAAGTTTTGCAAAACCTCAGATAACGAATATATCAATGCCAATGTCTTTAATACAGACCTAATTTATCAGTCGTTAACACTGGAAATTGCCAATTACCAATTACCTTCATTGCTGTTTTCCTACAGATATCTCCAGCGGCAAGAAAGTTTAGAAATAAAGTAATGGAACACTAGTTTGTTGCACAATGGTGCCAGATTGTTGTTTCCATTTTTCTTTCAGAAACTTTTTCCCAATTCTGCTTTACCAAAGAAAGGGTACCTAGATTTTTGTATCTCCAGCACCTGGGTCTTCATCCTAAGTGCCTTGTGATTCCCCCAATCTCTATCTCTTTCTCTCTCTCTCTCTCTCTCTTTAACAGTCAGAAAGAATGAAAGAAAATTTTGGATGGTGTAATTTTTAATAATAGCCACACAGCAGTATTCTAATACTGATACATTACCTAGGGGTAACCATCCCCTGGCAGTATAAAATTATTCTTTTATTCTGTACTGTGTGTACTACCTGTGTACTGAATATTTTTACTATCTCTGATATTAGAAAATTGTTTTGGGAACACTAAGGTTTTTAGTGAACATTTTATGTCTTTTTAAAAAGAAAAATATAGAATCTGTGTCTTAGATGTGACCTCTCTCCCTGTTAAGCTTTGGGCCTGTTGGGCCACCTAAAGCCAAACTGGAAGACAAGTAGGAGCTTAAAAGACAATTGTGTTACCACCCTTCTAATGAATGCTGATGCTTGGGCAGAAAGGAGGCCCAGGCTAATGGCCCAGCTAGGAGAAAGTGAAGGATTTGGCTGGTGCCTCAGCACATGCTTTTGTCTAGGATATTGCAGCATTGGTGCCTCTTGTTTTTATGGGCCCAATAGGGATGTGGAGTTGGGGCCCTTATGAAAGGCAAGAACCTGGGAGCAAGACTCCATTTCTAATAGGCTTGGGCTTTGTTTGATTTCCTACTTATAGAAAAGCTATGCTTTATAAGCTCTTTACTTGTGTGATTCTGAGTATACAAACAGAAGGATTAATTTGATCCTTATTTTTGATAGGGAAGTTTTTTTGACATAAGGCCTGCTCAAGGGAAATCTGCCATTATAGTCTGCCTGCTCACTCCTATGCTTCCTTTCCTGTGTTTAACTGTTTATCTAGGGGTTATATAGCTTTTACTATGCATGCTTCTTGCTGTACAGCTTCTTACAGCTTTTTCAGGCAGTTCTGCTTGCGTTTTCTCTAGGTAGATAGCCACCTATTGTTCTGCTTTCTACTCTTCGCCTTAAAAGACTTCATTTTATTGTGCTTAAACCATAATTTGAAAAAAGAAAAGGTTACAGAAGTGCTTAGGGCTGGCAATAAGGATGAGCACTTTCCTTGGAAAAGTACAGCAGCTGAAGGAATCTAATATCAGGAACTAGGGTGTGATTTGGGGAGCTTTACAAGGAGCTGGACATGCTGCAGGTGTTTCAAATTATAAATTGTGGGATAAAACCCCTTTTTGGCACTTTTGTAAGCTTTTAGTAATAGATCAAAATAAAGGAGGGCTCTGTGGTCATGATTAAAATTGGTTCCAGGAGAAAGAGACTAAAATGTCTAACCAGCACCGATTGTCTATGACAAAGAGGAAAGGCCTCATAAACCATGATGGAGGTCTTCTAACCTGTTTGATGGAAGAACAACAATTTCAGCACCATTACTTGCCCTGACAATGGGACCAGGGGGTGCTCTATGAGGACAGGAAGGCCACCCTCACCTCAGTGACATACAGTTAACTGTCCAGAAAAGTCCCACTGCATTGCTATAGTGACTCTTCTCACACTTGCATCTTATTTTCAAGGTTTGTACTATAAGCAGAAAAGAGCAGAGGGAAAAAAAAGATGTGGTAAGTTGCAAGAACCTTTATATTAAGTAGAACATAATGGGAGATAATGAGGAATGTCTGCTGGGAAATAAATACAGCAGATTGCTTGGAAAACCTTTGGATTGTAGCAGGAAAAATGTTTCTGATTCAAGAAGTACAGAAAGCAAGTAAAGAAGAGATTATTTTATATTTCTTGATGATTGTGAGGAATATATGAGAATTTGAGGCTGAGAGGTCCATTTAAGAGTGGCCATTAGGAAAAGATTCATGATTGTTCAGGACACAAAGGAGGAATAGCAGCTGAGGGATAGAAGGCAGACTTCTATAAATTCACAGAATGGGTAAGCAAGATCTCATGTGAAGAAAAATGCTGCTAAAGGGTTAGTGCCTTACCAATAATACACACAATGACAGTATTCATCCACAGGTGTATTCTACCCCACTGTGAAGAAAAAGGGAGAAAATGCAGTGAGAAATCAGCTTGATTAAAACATGAGTTGTTCATGAACCTTAAGCAGCACAAGAAAGAATAAAGCTGGAAGCAGAAACTAGGTCAGGCTACTGAGGATGAGTGATAAATATAACCTGAACATGTAGGAACAAAATTTTAAAAAGTCAAAGCTCCAAACAAGATGCATCTGCCAAGAGATATCAATCAATTTGAAAGTGCAATTGTAACACAGGGAAGGTGAAGGAAAGGGTGAATTGGTCAGCTGTTCAGCAGAGAGGAAAAGCTATTGCTGGATGATACTCAGAAGGTTAAATTTTGTAATAATATTTTGCCTTGTTCCTTGCAAGCATGATCAAGTGAAAAATGAGAAGTAGTACAGTAAAGTAAAAACATGAGCTTTGAATGGAAAAGGAACAATTTATAGTTTATCAAGTCAGCAAGGGATTATGAGTGTCCTAATGAATTTTAATAACTTTATGATGAACTATTGGATACTCATGTTGCACTGGAGTGCACATAATAGGCTTGAAACTTGGAAAGTTCATGAAGGGAGAGCCAGTGACTGTCTTCAAACAAGGAGAAAGGACAATCAGGATATGATTCAGCCAGTAACTTAATTCTGCTCTCACAAAATGCTTGAACAAGTAACTGAAACTGTTAGAACTGGAAGACAACAAGGATATGAGTACATCCAATACAAAATAATAAAATCCATGTAATTTCCTTTCACAGCAGGCAAACAGGATTTGAGAACATAAACGTGATTTATCTTGACTTTATTAGGGTTTTCTGTATGTAACAAGTTGAAAAAAATATTATTTATATTAGTGTTAGGCATTTGTCTTGATGGCCTTCAAAAGTCCCTTCCATCAGGACCCATGCTAAGCTACAATTCTATAAAACACTGACATAGTGTGGATACAGAAAGACTGGGGAGGTTTCACAAGCTATGAAATGATGATCAATGTTTTTCAACAAAAACAAAAGCAGGTATGGTTCACCAGAGATTATTCTTTGTTCAGTTTTTTTTCCTAATGATCTGAAGAATACTCCCATTCAATTTTCAGGTGACATGGAGTTGGGTGGCATGAGAAGACCAGAGAATTCAAAACTGACCTCAAGAAATTGTCTAAGCAACTTGAAAATGTAAGATGAAATTGAGTAGGAACAAGTGTAATATATTATTCTTGGGCAGGAGTAATCAACTAGACACATATGGGAAACAAATATCTAGTTCAATAGTGTTACTTCAGAATAGGGTCTTGGGGCTGCAGTGGATCACAGTGTGAGTGAAAGACACAAATGGAAAAGGCAAAAGGAATTGTTACACATTCAGGGAATATAGTATGTAAGTCACAAAACACTGCTTTCCCTCTGCTTGTTAATGTCAAGGTGACAGAACAGTAACCCAGTTTGGGACAATGCATTTTAAATAAAGGCATCTGACAAATTCAGAGGAAAGGATGAAGAATGATCACAAAATTGTAAAATATGACCTGCACTGAAAGATTTAATCATTAAGAGACAAGGGCTATGAAGACAGTAGTCAGATATGTGAGAGAGTTGCAAAGAAGATGGTAATGTGTCCCTTTTTTTCCACAGTGAATAGGAATAATGAAATTATAGGAGGGAAGACTGCAATTAATAACTGCAAAAACTTGCCTATGTATAAGGATGCCTGACCTAATGACTACCTGTAATCCCTTCTAGCTCTATGATTTTTAAAGTTAGAAGTCAGGTCATGTAGGTTTGATGTTTATGTTACGAGATCCCAGCTGTCAGTCTGTCTTTAGGGGTTATAATGTGAAAATACTTGAAATGAAAAGGGGAAATGAGTAAGCCCCAAAAATGTTATTGGAGAGTTAACAAAATGTAAAGCAAGAAGACATGCACTCTTTTGTCCAAAAGAAATCCAGTGTAAGAGAATTATGAGTTATTTTGGCACACATGTGTGTGAAAATGTGTATGAAAATATATGAAAACTAGCTATTTATCTTGTTTAAGAAAATATTGCTTTTATGGTTATAAATAGAGGGGCAACAAACTTGTATTAAATAGCTTTTTACTAAAAAAATAGATAAAAATTTTGTATGGGTTTCCTGAAATGAAATTTGCCCTATACTTGCAGTATAACATCATGTTCAATAGATATAATTCAAACAAAGGTTTAAAGTGAAGACTCTATAGACACAATGGATGATATTCTGTAAGAAAAAAATTGTAATCTACAGCAATTCAGACTTTTCTAAAGGCAAAGACTTTGTTCTGCAAAACTAATTTATAAATAATTTTCAGTTTAGATGATTTAGCATTATTCAAACAAGAAGGCCTTCACAGAGAAGAAAAATACTCCAACATTTGTGAAACACATTAAGAGATTTCTAGGGGGCTTTTGGGCTGTGAGTACCTCTACTATAATTTCAGAAGTGCTCATAAGAGAAGAAAAGAGATAAAACCCCAATATAGGTGAGAATGAAGCTCTAGATAAGTACTTCCAGTCTAGATGAGTATTTTCATCACTACATTTTTACGTAACAGTGAGTTGATTGGATTAAGGAAGGAAAAAAAGCAAAGAAATAGAGAGTTCATTTTTTATCTCAACTGTCAAAATTTGTGTAGAACCTCTTAAAATGCTCTATTGCTAACATAAATTCTTTATATGGCCATGATTAGAAAGCTGAGGTTTATGCCTGCACATTTGTCTAGATTTTGAGTATAATGAGCTGCTCAGGTTGTACTTGACTCGATAAAGCTACAAGTGCTGTGAAGTTGATGCACCCTCATGAAGTAATTTTTGTAGCGTTTTGAAGTCACTGCATGTTCCAACCCTTCCAAACCACTCAGCTGAGGAAGAGGTTTGACTATTAGAGAAGGCAGATTAATTTTCCTTTCACTAACTGTGGCCCAGTGATGCCTGAAATGCAGGCAAGCAAATTGCAAAAAAATCAAATTAGAAGCCAAGATGCCTTAAGAAATGTAGCTGGTTAGAGGTGTTTGTGTTCCAGTAAAAGCTGGATTTTGATATAATTTTCTTTTGCATGCTTTTTTAGAACAATCAGTGGAATTTTGGCTAATATGTATTAAAATAAAAATTCATTAATTTGTCTTGTGAAGGTCCTGGTGTGTTTAAAGCATCATATTGAAGAATTAAAGAATCAGTCAAGAGCAAGAGTAGCAAATAATGCAGACTTTAGACCTTGTACTGATTTTGATTGGGATATAGTTAATTTTCTTCTAAGCAGCTGATGTGCATTTGTATTTTGGATTTGTGATGGAAACAGAGGGGATAACACAGATATTTTTGTGACTGCTGAGCAGCCCTTAGACAGGGTTAAGGCCTTTTGAGGCTTCTCACCTCACCCCACCATTGAGGAGGCTGGGGGTGCACAAGAAGTTTTGGGGGGAAACAGCTGGGACAGCGGACCCCAAGTGACCAAAGGGATGTTCCAGACCTTATGGTGGCATGGTCAGCATATAAAGCTGGGGGAAGAAGGAGCAAGATGGGGGTGATGGGAGTGATGGTGTTCGTCGTCTCAAGTAGCCATTACATGTGAGGGAGCCCTGTTTTCCTGGAGATGGCCAAGCACCTGCCTGCTGATGGGAAGTGGTGAATGAACAACTTGTTTTGCTTTGCTTGTGCACAGCTTTTGCTTTACCTGTTCAACTGCCTTTATCTCAACAGACGAGTTTGTTGACTTTAACTATTCCAGTTCTCTCTGCCATCCTGCTGGTGAGGGAGTCAGCAAGTGGCTGTGTGGGGCTGAGTTGCTGGCTGAAGTTAAACCACCTAGCTAGCCCTGATTCTCTTCTTGCACCTACTTTATAGTGCTATATTCCAGTTGACTGCAATGGAGTTATTCTTTATGTGTACTGCAGTTGAAAAAGATGGTGGTCGACACATGTATGAATACAGAAATAAAAAATAGGAAAATAGAGATTTCACCGTCTAGGGCAGGGTGACAATCACATCCTGACAAAGGTAGTTGCTCCAGACACTGATTCTGAGTCTGCAGGACAAGCAGGCTGCAAATAGGGTTATGCTGCACTTCAGTAACCCAGCCACATCCATCCTGTAAAATGCTCCAGCCCTGGGTCCCATTGGATGCTTTTGCAGATTTCATTAGTATTTTGTGTGTGGTTTTTCTGGTTTCAAGGACCTGGAATAATCTTAGGAGAGTATTGTAGCATGTGAGATTGAAAATATCAAAAACAATAACATTTGTCTAGAAGAGGAAAAAGAGGGATATATCTCATCTTATGGTCTTGCTGGCACTCAAGGAAAATTGTGATGGCTGATGTGGTGTCTCTACATAGCCCCTCCCAAACCCACTCTGCTTCTCTAAAATGGGAGATTCCCACAACCGTCTCCAATGCCAGCTGAAGCAGACAGCTGTATCTGCAGGAGCATGCTGTGTGTCTGCACCCACATCTTCTTGTAGGGACAGAAAAGGGAAAGCAGGAACAGTCCTAAAGCTCTGTAGGAGCATCTGTGTATTTTGAGATCTTCTATGAAGAGACACGTCCAAGAAGTCAGCCTTTTCTTCTAACTTGAGGAGTCACTTGGAAAACAGCACTCATGGAAGAAATTTTGCTAAGCTTAGGGCCAAAAGCTGCAGTATGCTTTGCATTCAGTGGACTGAAGAGCCTCTTGTGCATTTTGTCTGTCTTTCTCTCAGTCCTTTTCTCTGGATCTTCCAGGACTGTCCAATTTGACAGTAAATTGTCCAGTTCCCTTGATAAGGAAATCCTTAAGATTCTTTTGTGGTTTCCAGTTTAGGTGCCAATATCAAGACAATACTCATCTGTAGGAGAGCTGTGGGATCCTATTTTCTGTCCACAGCTTGTCTATGCTTTGTATAGAAATCTTGTAAAGACCTTGGCTTTACAAGTACAGAAAAACAGCCCTAGGTACAGTTAGGGAAAGAAAGATTTTAAACCTGCACTGAGTGACCAGGAAACAGAAAAGCAGCCCTAGATACAGTTACGGAAAGAAAGAGTCTAAGCCTGCACTGAGTGATCAGGAACATCCATGGTGGTGTGTAGCACAGCTGGGGCACTCACCAGGATACCCTAAAAAAATAGGAGAACTTCAGGCAGAGCAGTTTGTGTAAGAGAATTTTCAAGAAGGGCTTTTACTTAGAAATTCACCACGATGACAGGAAATGTCCTCCAAGTTACACTTTAGGCTTTTGGAAATATTTTTATTTAAATACACATTATCTCTCATAGCTTTTCAATAGTCAGGCATCATTTATCTTGAAGTTTAGCTTCCTCCATATGTTTACCATCAGCTAAAGAACCAGAGCTGATGAGCAGCTTGGAAATGTTTTGTCATGCGGTTTATATAAGGTTTTTTTTGCTTTTCAGCTAAATGTTTTTACATTTAACTTGAACCCCTTCTGAGAAGAGCTGAATATTGAACATTAGTACTGTTATTTCATACTTACATAATGGCTATTCATTTGTTCGATGAGTGAATTTTTCCATTAAGGATTTTCAAGCCCCACATCACAGAAGTCTGGAGCTGCAATTGCAATTTGATGCAATCTTGGATTGCACATAATTAGTGCAGAATGGTGCATGATGCCACCATCTTCCATATGATGAAAGCTCTGTCTTAGGTGGTGCAGAACACTTCTATTTGACCTAAACAAAATTGACTCAGTTTAGCAAATCAATGTCACTAAAGAGTGTCTTGGGACTTAATAACATGAACACAGTATGATAAAATGTTTGGTAAGTGCAAGGGTAAACAGGGATCTTATTACAGAAAGCTATTAGATAAATTTGCAAATGGAGTTGTTTGTTTATCCAAGTTTATAAAAAATTCTGATGCAGTTCTATAGTTGAATGATCTATCATTATACTTCATAATTATATTCATTTGACTTGCATTTTGTTTCTTACTGTTTTAGAATTTTATCAATGAAATCTAGGAAAGCAAAATCATAAAAAAATTCCAATTTGATTGTATTAAGCATAATTCAGGATAGGGTTAGCACTCAATTAATTCTTTTGACCTCTTATAAAGTCTGCAAATAACATTTATAGTCTGTCATTTTTTTATCAAAATCCTTTAGAAAGGCATGGGAGTAAGAGAAGAGTAGAAAAATTACCTGTGTGATTCAGGACTATCGTAGTTCAGGACATACACAGCAGTTTTAGGGATTATTTTCCAGCATAAGACTTGTAATTAAGAACCAAAGAAAGTTTGTGCCCCATTAGAAATTTTATTAAATGCATGGCTATTTGAAAAATAGCAATTGAGAGCACTTTCCAGAAGCCTTCAATTCCCCCTCCGATCTGGAGGAAGGTTCATTTACTTTGGCCAACATTGCTTGCACAACAGTCATGTAAATTCTCACAGCCTTTCCCTTCTTTGTTGCTTTGACTAATAGATTTTCAAAATTTTCATCTTTGCTTTTATAATCATTACTTGTTGTCCCTTCAGATTTTTCTGTTATGTGCATTAATAACTCACAACATTTTAAGTGCCCTTTGAATATTTGGATTTGATTCTTACTTACATTTAGTGCTTCTTCTCTTGACACCTCTTGTGAAAAACTGTTCTGCCTTTTATGATACTAACCTGATGTGTTAAAAAACTCTGTCTCATTTTAATGTGTTTTATCTGAATATATTGGTTATAAAAGGTCATAGATTACTGGTGGCTTGTTTATTGCCTAGAACTGATGCAAGCAGAAGCAGGAGCTCCTTCAGAGTGAATTCTGTCCTGATCCAGAGTGCTCTGCCTCTTAGTAGCAGGGAGGCTTCTCCTGTTTGTTGCAAAGTTTGGTAAAAAAACCATACATTGAATAGGAGCACAACTCATTTCACAGGGGCTAGAGGTCAGTGCCAACTCTGTTTTTCAAGATGTCCATGTGTTCTGGATCCCAAAGGCTGGCAGGGCAGGTAAAATGTTCCATTGCCTATTTCTCAACACTCTCTTGCTTAGCAGGACTGTCTATCACCAGTGATCAAACAAGATTAAACTTGACTTTCTAGTCTGTTTCTAGAAAGAACAAACAGGTTTTTCAGTCTCCATTCTACAACTTTTATCATTCACTGCAGCATCAATTGACATGTGCTCCACAAGTTCAGCAGCCATCCTGTCCAGTCTCTTAGTGTTACAACCAAGCTTCCAAATGCACTCAACTGCATTCATCTTCCTCTAGATGAGAGTTCCCATCAGCTGCTTCTCTGAGCCCCAACAGCTCAAGAGTCAAGAGTCCCAACAGCCCTGCTGGGGCACCCAAAAAACCAGTTGTATGCCATGAATCCATTGAGGCATCCATCCAACAAAATGCTATATGTCATGTCTACTGTGAAATACAAAGAACCCATAGCTCACCTTTGAAGTCAGAGTATTGGGGGAAACAATTTAGGATTTAGGGAGAAGTATGAGCAGGGCCACAAAGTTTGACAGCTGTCCAAATTCACATGAGTTTAACATGAAGCTCTCTGACAAAGGTAACAGCTCACATGCTCTAACAGTGAACAGACACATAAATATTAATGAATAACTAAATTAATTTTACCAACCAACAACACAGAACAATCAAACAGGGAGACCAGATTACCCTTAAAAACTGGTAAACCAAAGAAAGTCCAAAGACTCTTCTCTACCTAAATATTGCTGTATTGTACCCTCAGTTCCCTGAAGCCCTCATAGGAATCCATAGTTCTTAGTCTCAAAGAATGTTACCAAAGAATGATAGGCTGAAAAGACAAAAAGAAAATCTTGTAATACCATGAATTTAAAAAATCTAAATGAGAAATAGTATGTTTGTTATCAGCATTTTTTTTTTCAGCTGCAGTGTTGGAGTAAACACAATGCTGTGAAAGTTTCTGTTTCTTTCCTGGACTAATAAAAATAGGAGCCTCTATAAAGAGAGAACATCTATCAAAACCCACCAAATAGACATGCTGCTTTTTTTTTCAATAGGAGCAGATTATCTTTTGCAGAGTAATTTCCTAATACTTTCCCTAAAACCATACTTTTGAAACCAATATCACAGTTTATAAAACTTTTGAAATAAGACATCTCATTTTGTGCTTTGATGCTTGAAGTTATTTAATGATGTTTACCAAAGGATGTTTCTAATAAGTGCATTTTGCATTTGAATGGTGCTGTGTAATCGATGTTAAAACACACAAGTTTGCAGATATTAGGCTATATTTCTGACAAAAGCTGTCTAAATCCTTGTCCTTTATTGCCAAATCAGGGCTGGGATAACCTGACATGCTCAGTGAAAAAACTTGTGAGAATCTCAAGTGTTTTGAATCCAGTAAACACCAGATTACTCATTATTCTGTGGAACATGATGTCAAGCATTTTTGTTGGGTTGATTAGGCATGAAAAGTGGAAATCTTTCATATCAGCAGGAATGATCTCTTCAAGATCTTCATGTCATAGTTCTTCCATTTTCAGTCATGGATTTAGACTCTTCTTTCCAAGTGAGTCCCTTGAACAGGAAACAGGAAGTACCTTCTAATCTTCTGGGTTGATATGGTTTTTAAGTACAACCCTTTTCTGTGGTTGATAAACACCAAGGTGGTGTTGCAGGCAGTACTTTCTCTTCCCTATCTTTAATGAAGGTTTTTACAGCTAGTCTTCTTTGTATTTCTGATACAGCCTGACAAGTTCAGTAAATTAAATCATGAAGCTTTTCTTTGCAGTATTTAGCAAAACAGCCAAGAAAGGAGATGGCAATCATTTTCATTTTTAGTACAGAAGCTCAAAATTGTAAGGCAAGCTCTGCTACCTTTTGCATAATCCATGGAACAAAAGATAGAAGAACAAATCTAATTCCCACCACAATCTTATCAGATCCTAAATCCTTCAAGGATACTTGTCCTAGATTTGATTACATCTGGAAAAAATATAATCAAATTTTTTTATTGCCACTGTATAAAATTGTTTGCTGTTTGACTAAACATTATTTGCCATCCCCAGATCCTCATGTAAATTGAAAACACTGCCCACATCACTGCTATATATGGATGTGTTGCTGCTGGCAGATAAATGACTATGGAGATTTTTACAAAGTTTTTATCAATCATAATTTGCCTCTGAAAATATGTATTTCCATTATCCTAGTAATACATACGTGTGGTCATATGTGGGAAGGCAGAAAGAAGGCATTGTTTTTTCTGAGTCTTTTCCAGGGCAGGCTTACACAGAATTCCCAGGACACATTGCATTTGAGACAGCAAAAAATATTCTTACAAACTTGCAAAAAGTCTTCTCTATATTCAGATGGAATAAAGTCAGCATAATGAAAAAGCACAAATACTGGCTTTTAATTCTCTGTTGCTTTGCTATTCAAACAGACTAAAATATCAGTCATGTGCTTTTTTTTATTTGTCTGAATGAGCTCTCTCGACATTTCAAGGCTTGTTGCAAAGTGGGCTGGTTACTTGAGTCTTAAATTTTCTGTCCAGCTAAATGATACAACTTTCCATGGTCCCTCTTCTCCAAAAGCCCTCTAAACAGTCTTTGAAAGAACTTTCTTTTTTTTTTTTTTNAACTCAATATTTGTTATACAAATTCTCCACAAACCACTGGCAATAACTTTCACTGGGCCAATAGGCACATGAACATTTATTAGACTGTGGTTATGAAGAAACAGTCATATTTCTTCTTGAAAACAGCTTTTGGCAGCTCTGGTGGATATTATGTCATTCTCTGATACTCAGAGGAACTAACTTTTAGCTCTGACCTCAAAGGAGACCTGAAAGATCTATCTCAGCAATCAGAAGTCTAACAAGGTTACTTTGCACTTGCTGCAAGATGAAAAATTCTGTTTTCAGTGGTGTTAGGAAAAATATTCTTGAAACCTTTCTGCCTGCCTCTTACACATGACAAGAGTTTCTGAAAAAATGCATCTTGGTGGCTACACCTTAGTAGGTAGTAACAAGTCATCTGACAATCTGTTGCTCAGAGAGAAATATTCTGTTATGTCTACCCAGACAAGTTGCCAAGACTTTCTCACTAAAAGATTCTCGTTTCCACGTCCAAAGATTGTTCATTATTTCTTTAATCCTTCAAGCAAGTGGCTTCACTGATCCTAGACACGACTGTTAGAAAAAGGAACCCACGACAAGGCTGCACGTGCCACTTGTAGCTCTTGAAGGAATCTGTATGGCTGCTGCCAGCCTGAGAAGCACCCTCAGGTATTCCTGCCATGCTGGGGCAGCGAGGATCCCGCTGAGCACCTTGCGGAGCAAGACCTCCCTGCACACGTGGGGGCAGCTCTGCAGCACCTGTGTGTCTTCCTTCCCCCTTCAGGGACTAGATGTTCACCATAAGAAATGGATGCCACGTGGCAGTCAAAAACCTGCACACAGACAAGACAGGTGTAATCTGGTTTAGGATCTGGAAGCAGCAGGATAAAAATAAGCGTGGGTTAAACACCACCTTGGCGCTCACCCAAGGTCTGGGGTAGATTCTGCTAAGTTTTGTGTTGCCATGGCTACACGGGTGGTTAAAACACACTCGAGGGTTTCTGTCTGAATGGCAGATTGTCTTTGACTGCATTTAGATGTGTCTTGTGTTCTGTCACTGGGACCACAAAAACTTTTTGCTGACTTGGTTTGTAATTCTAACCTCTCTCTACTCCAAAACTGCTTTGCAGAAGTAGGTTGCACATTACTGGGTCTACTTTTAAATTAAAAAATAAAATGGAAGTTCAGGAGCCATAAATTTCAGTGCTAATATTAAAATTGTTTTCATTATTTTAGGGAGATATAGTACTCAATCATTGTTCAGTCCATGCTTTTGAAATGCACAGCTGAGGCTGAGCTTTCCTGCATCATATTTTCATACCAAAATTTAGCTCTGAATAACCATTGGTTTTAGTTTTGTACTCAGAGAGGACACTCCAAAAGTGGTTTGATTACTATGTCTTTGTCTTTGATGAGAATGAAATCTAATGAAGCAAATAAAGTTTTCTTCACAAATGAATTAAGTGGTTCTTGAACTGGGTTATCTCACATTTTTGTCCTCAGCCAATTTTCCCTGTCCTGCTAAGGAATAAAAGATTTGGGTTGGATTAATGTAAGACTATATACACAAAACAATGCAAAATAACTGTAGTCAACCTTAACTTTTTTAGTGCAAAATAATTTACACTGAGACACTGGAATCTGGAAAACTCTCAGAAAGGAAGACTGGCTGAAAACAGATTTATATACTTTTATGGAAGATGAATAACACATTCTGCTTGGCAAGGAAGCCCAGGCTTTTACAAATCCCAGCAGCCTTCTTTGAATGCTAACAGTGTGTCTCTGTTTGTGGAAACACAGCACTCCTGTTTTGTCTCCTCCATTTTGAGCTGAGTGCATGTAACTTTTTCTTATTGGATGTCTTTGTGTTATAAAGGTTAGTGGAGCAGTTTTCACTTGCCTTTGCAGGTAAGGACCAGGTTTACTGATGGCTGCTGTGCTCCAGCATTGCTTCTTACCCGTGCTCAGTAAAAGGACTAGCAGCATCAGCTGAGGATTTCTCCAGGGTATGGGAATCAGGAGTAAACCCAAGACTAGAGAAAGAATAAACTCTGACCCCAACTTTTCATATTACTATCTGGTTTACAACATTAAATAGAAAAAGGCATGTGTCTGCCCTTCTGTTTTAATATAGTAATTTCTTTGCATTGACTTTCAAAAGCAAATCTTTCAAAAGACGATATTTCCAACATTCTGAAGCCACAAAAGTGAAGTTAAAATATGTAGACTTCTTACAATCATAGTGACTCCAACACTGAAAATCCATGCTGAAAAGGAAGAATGTGTAATGATTCTTACAGACATGGAGCTTAATTCAGAGCAGTTGATACTGTAGTGGATGTGACTCTGTAGACACTGGTATGCCTTGAGCTCTGGGAATGTTTGTAATATTCTGTGAGATCTGTCATAGTGTCAGCTCCACCTCATTTTGACTTTGTTTTGCTTTCCTTTCCATGGTTGTTTCCAGCCACATTGAAAACACATGAATGAGGTTAACATCTGAGTACAGAAGAATAGGATCAGGAAATGAAACCCCCACAAGTTTCCTAGGAAGTGGAAGGTAAAGCACTATGGTATGTGGCAGGAAATTTTCTCAGCATGTACACAGATAGACAGTAGTTATCCACTTTATCTGACCTTTATTTTCTCCATCTTCAGTGCAATCATACACAGTTATTTATGCTCTTGGTATTAGAATTTCATGCTGTTATGTCTGCAAGCACAGCATGTGTGTATTTAACCATGCATATATCGCATACAAAACACCATTACTACATCAGGATACGCAAAGGTATCTTCTAATATGTCCACACACACTGTTAAGACCTTCAATTCTTGACCTGTCAAGCTACCTTACATGTTTTCCTCTCTTTCAGAAAAATTCACTCCTTTTTTATTCTGTGATGGTGGAGGAAAACAGGAAACTGGATATCGGCTATCTAATTTTTTTTGTTTTCCCTCTTCTGAACTGGTTTTATCTTGTACTCCCAATTGCTGTTGTCGGTCAGGAAAAAGCTTTTGCATGACTTTGCCAAAACCTCAGAAAATGACATTTGTTGGTTTTCTGTTCCTTTTTCCCCTTGCATTGCCAAATAAACATTTCTACATAGATATAGATATAGATATGCAGGCATCAAAGCATAATGGAAAACTGTAAGTCAAGCATTCACGTTTTAGAAAGGAGATAACAAGCAGAAAGGGCTAATGTGGCCTCCTTTTTGTCATGCAGCTGGTAGCCTACTAACTCTCATATGTTATGGGGACAGATTATTTTAGGTTCCAGAAGCAGAGAGAGAAGGACAAAGCAGAAAATAGTGATAGTACTCAGCAGAGTACTATCTCAGACAGAGAAGGACCAAGCAGAAAATAGAGAGAGTAGTCAGCCTTTCCTTTCTGCTACATGTAGACATGCTGTGTCCTTGCACTGGGGTGTAATTGCTGCTGGAAGTTGCAGTCATTTTCAATTTCAACTGGGAACCTTTGGAGCTGAGTTGCCATGGTCTCCCTTCTCTCCTGACAACAAAGCCTCATACAAAGAGTTTAAGTGTCATGTGAGGATCAACCCCATCTCTCAGGGTGACACTGGGGCACCTACTGCCCTCTTGCCATGCTGCAGGCTGTGAGAATTTTCAATCCTGAGTCAAATGTCCGTGCTGAAACTGAACAAGTCACAATTTTTAAGCCCTCCTCTGAGTCCCCAAGTGGGCAGCAGCAGGGTATATCCCTGCAGATAGAGCAGAGCTGAAAATCTTCAATAAGGTTATGGCACTGGAGTGATAAGGCCAACATATGTACTTAAAATAGAAAATGTTTCACAGATGGCTAAAAAGTGGAATGCTGGCCTTTAGGCTAGAGTTTGAAGTTCTTGTTTCATTCCACTCACCCAGGACAGAAATAGAAACAATTAGTGAGAAAGAGGAAGAGGTAAAGCCCAACATTCAGGGATGAGCAGTATGTAGCTTGCAGCTCAGCTTATAGGCATTTGTTCCTTGAAATATGGCAAAAAAAAAAAAAAAAGTAGCTGAGAGAACTGAAGAAAGAACAAATTTTTGTTGGAAAACATTAGTCAACTTGTGATTAAAAATAAAAAACTCTATTTGTATAAGATTTACAAGCCACCTTCATCTGGGATATTATGACAGGAGATGCCCAAGAATACAAAATTTGGTAGCTAGGACACAAAAAAGCAAAGCCATGACAAGAAAGTATTTTAAAATACTCTTTCTGCAAGGACTAGGAAATACCTTCTGAAGATTTTTTTTTACTTAAAGTTTGAAAAGTTCCAATGTCTGATGATTTTTTCTCCCAAAATTTTGTGATTATTTCAAAGAAATTATTGCACATTATTACAAAGAATTTTTTGTTCTTGCTTGAAATGCATATCTTTATAACCCAAACTGTGGTGTTATGATAGCCTGAGCTTACTGTGTAAACTGATTTCATTTCCTTCATTGCCCTTGCATCATTTCCCATTTTTATGGTGTTATTGTTCTTCATAACTAGTATTCTGTATTCTTCCCTTGCAGAGCACAGAGAGTAGCAGAGGATGCCATAGATTCTTTAGACAGAAGCCACCTGTGAAATTTATGTATTTACATTAATAGAAAACAGTGAAATTGAGTGATGCTTTTGCAGTTTTATGTCCAGCATAAATCATTTATTTGTCCTCTGTCTGTGACAGTCTGCAGTTTAAGCAAATTATTTGCTGACACAAAACGTAACTGGAACTGTAGGTTCAGAAGCTTTGCTGTGCTCTTTCATCTGCTCCCATTTCTTCACAGAGCATTTTGATCTCCCCTGCAGAAATACTTTGAAAATACAAGCTTTTTTTTTTGTTGTTGTTGGTTTTTTTTTTTTTTTTACGTGCTGCATGCTGGGTAATAATATGAGGACCATGTTCTTATTGAGCAAAAATGACTTCTCTTTAAAACAAGAATTTTCAAAGTTTTTCTCACAGCAACTAGATTTTTTCAGCCATGTGCACAGAGGGATTTCCTGGTGCCTGCTTCCCCCAGCTTGGTCTCCTTCCCCCATTGTATCGTGCTGTTCCTATGGGGGCAGTTTTTGGAAAAAGATGCAAAAATCACCTTTTAATTTTTGCCTTTCCAGTAACCAAATGATTCATTGCAAAGCCAGTAGCAGAATGGTCTGATTAGAGCTGACCTGGCACAGCAGCACTCCACCTTATGCAGAGTATCCATTATTTCACTGCATGGATTGTTATTTTTGCTCCTGCTGGTGCCAGGCTTGATGTGACAGAGAAACTCTAGCCTTCAGAAAGTGGGAAGTAACAAGCCAGCGTGACTGCCTTCTGCAAGTTCTTGCCTCCTGGAGACGAGAAGTCAATCAGAGTTGCTGCCAGAGAGAGAGAGAGAGATATGGCCCCCTCCCTTCCTTTCCCAGTACTGACCTAAGGTAGGCAGGAGGAGGTGAAGAGTAGACCTTCTCTCTCCTTTCACCTGCAACTTTTGGGCTTGGGAAAGAGCAGAGGCAAGTTCTTCTGAGCGTCATTGGCAATGCCATGGTCAGATTTAACTTCTAGGAGTGAGATTACAGAATTAAAAATTTTGCTCAAATCCAACATGATTCATTGCCCAGAAATAAGTGGAGGAATGACTCAGAAGTTGCCTGCTTAGTGGGAATTAATATCCAATGACCAGTGTACTTGGCGACAGGGGCAGGATATTCCTGGAATATAGAAGTGTCTAGCTCCAGCTACCAAAGTCTGGTCCAAAGTTTCGGAGTGACTTCACCAATCCCCATCCTCCTACCTCTTCCTACCCTGCTACCCTGCCTTCCAGTGTTGCATTATTTTCCCCCAAATGATGGCAGAAACCTCTGGTCAACTGCAAATGCCTCAAACCAAATGCCTCAAACAGCCTTCAGCAACATGCAAGTGGTAGATAAAGCTCCAATGAATGGGGCATAGTCCTTATCTACTGAGATGGCAGTTCAGGGAATAAGTCTTTTTTTAGTACTTCCCCTTCTCCCTCCTTCTTCTACGCAATGCTACAGCCTGTTAGTGCTTTCTGGCAAAATTAGAGAAGTGTCAACAAATGGAGGGCATTCAGAAAGCTTCACTTCTGGTGCTAGAGAGGACAAATGTCTGGCTAGGAAAATAAGTGTGCTGCAATGTCTGCACCCTTTTGACTCAGACTCTTCACTTTGTCTGCTATCCATTGTAGTTTAACTTCCTTCTGCATCCAGCAGCACTGCTACATTTCTATCTCTCTCTCTGTATAGCAGCTTCCTGTACCTTGTAAATCAGGTTTTATACTGTAACTTCAAAGTTAGAGGCCTGCTTTGAGTGGGATATGGACCTGATGGCCCCCAGTGGTCCCTTGAATCATAAATGGTTCCCAGGTATATGATTCTGACTTCATTTTTACATGTTTTAATGGCAGGCCACTTTCAGGGATCTGTGCCAGAAAATGAGGTTGTGTCACTGCACGTTTGTTTGGAGGATTGAACAGCTGCATCTATTTGAAAGGTAAGGTAAACTACAGAATTTGTGCTGTAAACAGAGGGGTCAGACATGAATCTGTTCTTCTGCATGTTACAACTGGAATATGGTTGCTGAAATTGAATATGGACAACAGATTTGGAAATTTTACTTAAAATGTGTATTCCAGAAAAGAAGGACATCATCAAATACCTCTCCCACGTTAAAGAGAAGTAGATTTCAGGATGAAATCTTGAAGACATACATGCACTGAACTAAAAGTTGCTCAGCTCACAGGCACAAGGTCTGCAGGTTTTCCAGCCAAAAAGAGAGAGACTCTTGGAGCAAAGGAGGTAGAGAAGGAGTCCAACCTCCCAGGAATGTGTTCAACAGACATTTTCCTCTTTTCTTTGCTAGTGTTTTTATGTGTCCTATAAACATAGGAACTATCATGGAGGAATTAATTTTGTCAAGGAGTTGAGCATCTGGCTCTCTAACAGTGTTTACGGTGCAGATTTGTTGAGCCTGGGTCCCATCATGATGACAAATAATTCTCACTGCTCTCTTTGACTGTCCCTTTCTATCTATATCCATTGTGTGTCTCATCATTTACTGAGATTAATTCAGATTATGAATACCTTGTGACAGATAGGTGCTGTCTTGTTCCATGTTTATGAGATACTTAGTACAATTATGTGAACATTCGTTGGATCACTGCTTTTTAACCTGCACTTGTGCCATGGACATTTGCATCTGGGAATTGTAGCCCTCCTGAAATTTGTCTTCACCCAGCTAGGGAGCAGCTGTGCTACTTTAAGTGAAAGAGGAGGAAGCAGGAGAGCATTTTGAATTTTAGGAAGCAGAAACCTCTGTGGTCAGTGGAAAAAGACTCATCTTCCATGTCTCTCTTGGTGAAAATATGGTGACTGTGACTGCTTTTGTAGTATTAACATATCACGAGCACAAGCTGTTCTTGTGGCATTTTTGACTTGGCTGTCTCATAGGAAAAACAAGGGATGAGAGGGAAGAAAAGGAAATATCAAAAGGACTCTGAGTATCTGGTCATGTGTGTGTGTACATGCATGAGGTGGGAAGAGGGACAGGAATAGTAAGGGAACAAAAATAAAAATTGTATGAAAGGTGGGAGGGAAATAAGCAGAGGAAAACAAACCTAAAAGGAAGCAGATTGCAGAAAGACTAAAATTATGAACATGCCGAAAAGGATACAAGAGAGAAAAACCCCCCAAACCACCATAATGGAAGAGCAAAAAAGGAAAATTAGGCATTCTTGGATTACTTCCATCAGTTTTGTCAGAAACTGAATTAAGCTGTTTACCAGCCATTTGTGTTGTCATCTGATTTAAGTGGTAAACATATTACTGAACTACCACATAGAGCTGGTTAAGTTTCTCTCTGAAGTCCTCAGGAGTTAAGACTGAGGGAGAAACATGAATTTTGTTTATCTGCTTACGTAGTTATCTAAGGTTTTGATTATTTTTAAATTTTAATAAATAAAGTATCTATGACTTCCTTTACTGTTATGACCAGCTATTGAGGGTATCTGAGAGAGCAGGCAAGGAGAAACTACATGAACTTTTTTTTGTAGCTGCTACTCTGTCTCTTCCACTTTCTGTCCCATTTCACTAAAGAGAAAGGTTTTATAACTGTGGACTGATATCTCACAACCCATCCTTTGACGATGATATTCCCAAACAGAGTATTCAGCGCTGATGTCAGAGTTGCTGGCACAGCACTGGGCAAGCTGTGGCTTTTTAGAGGCTTTGGGCCTGTGTGGAAAGAACAGGCTGCTGAGGGCTTGTGTGAAGAAAAATTCCCTTGAAAATGCTGAGGAGGCTGTGCTTAGGTATGCCCTAAAGGGTATCTCCTCACCCCTCCATGTGAGACAATCCAGATGTGTCTCTGCCAGGAGTCCTTTGGAGGAGGCCCCTGCCCTGTCTCCCCCCGGAGCCAGCCCGAGAGACGTGTGAATCCTCCAAGGACTGTGCCATGCAAACATCCAGCTCTCCTGGTCACACCAGGGACACCTGCCTGAGGATTGGAACATGTGTAAGGGCAGCCAGCCATCCCCTGGAGCAGAGCTGAGTACTGTGGGTGGCTGTGCAGCTCAGGGCTGCACTGGGAGCACCAGGAGAAGAAACGCTGGGCTCTGCTTGTTCTGTTTATCAGCTGTACCTGCCGTGACCCACTGGCAGGGTAGAGATGCTCAGCTGATAAATTGCATCTGCTTTTAACGAGGGCAGCTGTGCAGCAAGAAATCAAGTCACAGTCAAGAGCATGTGCCAGCAGAGAAACCATCACCTGAGGCTGGAAATGGAGAATGCAGGAATTTCCAGCAATATTTAAGTATTGTCAAGACTGTGGGGAGCTGGATATCCCTGACACTCATTGGTATCCTTGGAGTAGATGGGATTATTGGTTTCACATACAATTTTGTGTTTGCTTTTTTATTACCCATTCTATTCCCAGTTTTAATACTTTGATTTTTTTACTTTTTCATCTGTGTAATTCTAGTTAAATAATTTGGGTTTTAGTTTTGACTCAGTGCCTTGGGACCAATCTATTCTTTCTTGTTGTTATTTCTGTCCATGGCATAAGCTCTGGATGACATATGTAGTCTGTCTAAATATCAAAGGTTTTTAAAAAAGAGAGCAAACGTGGGAAATGTCAGGAAAAAACATCACAGATTAGCTGTGATTTACATGGAAAAACATTTTTATAATCAAAGATGATTGCCAAGACAATGTCTAATGTTGAATTCCGACAGAAGTCCCCATTGCTGCTAAAAAGTGGACACTGTTCTTTGAACAAAGCCACCCACACCTAAAAAAGTGATTTTATCCTGGGGGCAGATGACTGCAGTGCAGCTCTCAAAACCTGATTCTTTGTCACAGTACTTTCATGGAACAGCAAGTTGACACATTTCCTGACTCCACGACAGAGCAGGTAGTACAAAAATCTAATGAGAATAATACAAATCTAACCCACATTTCATGTTGACCAAAGAGGTCATTTGTTATGTTTGCCTCTGTCTTCTTGCATGCTGCTTGTAAAATGGACATAAAGATACCAGTTCCTATGAGATAAAATCTCATGTGAGAGCTAGAAGCTTTCTGTCTCATTCAGGTTAACTCACTGATTAAGCAGGTAGTTGCAAAGCCCAAGCCAAAAGTCTTATAAGAGAGTGTCAGTGAAAATCAACAATGTTTCTAGTCCTTGAATTATTGTGGGGGAAAAAAACCCCACAAAACAAGTCTATTTTCAGTTAGAGTAAGAAATCCCTTATTATCAATGATTAAGAATTAGTACTGTCAAGAGCAAGAAATTGTCATTTCACTCTTAGTCACTGAAGAGATAGGCAGGGAAAAGACAGGAGCAGTTTTCAAAGAACTTGGGAAGAGGAACACAACTTACACAAGTCTCCAAGAAAACATGCTGTACTCTATTTAGCTGGAGTGCTCCCTGTGCCCACTGAAAAGGGTTTTCTTATAGAAATAAGTAGGCCTGTTACTTTATAATCCAGCATGTGCTTTATGAGACATATGGTCAGGGGGCTAGTGAAACTCACAGCAAGAAATAAAATCTAATTAAGAAGCAAACAAAGCTGAGTAAGGCATATGTGTGGCAGAAGCATCCAGTGGAGTTCTGTGCAAGGATGCAAGCAGTGTTTGGCTTGAGAAATGCAACTACTTTGGGATACACTGTGCAACTATGATGGTGCCAACAGGAAAACACAAGTTTCTTGTTCACAAAAAAACATTTTTGGAAGTTTTCTGGCTCTTCTATGCATTGCTTCATATCACATATTTTACTGCAAAGCAAAACTGAGAGGAAAGAGTAGAGTTAATTAAGACCCTGTCAGGAATTTTAACAGACTATAAATATGTATTTCATGGTGCTGATGTGAACATGATGATGGGGAAATAATGAGATTACTGGCTAGCCAGCAAAGAAAGGACTTATACACTGATGAGTAGACCATCAGTCCTGTAAATGTCAAGAAAACTTTTAAACTTTTAGAACAACCAAAGTTTTATATCAGAAGCTGATATTTGCATAAAATCTCTGAACAGAATCCCCACTGCCAATGACCAAATTTGAATTTAATATATGTCCTATGAAAAGACCATACTACATGGTGATGCCAGAGCAAGGCAGACTATAATGGTGCAAAGCAAATGTTCAGGAGTGAATATTGGACTAAACAGGCATACTGAAGCTGAGGAAAACTTAGATCCTCTTAATTGGGAAGCTATTGGCTTCTGAAGAAATTTGGACAGTCCCAGGGAAACTGAAACTTCAAGGGAGTATCTAGTTTAAAATAAATGAAAGACCCAGGGATGCTGTGAGAGATCTGACAGATCTTAGGTTTTGCTGGAATCTCTCAGATTCTGTTATCTTCTGCTCTTGAAATGTTACATTGAGACTCAGAAATGCCTTTTTCAATAAAAGCAAAGCTAAACAACCTTCTTCACCAAGCTGTGGAGCAGCTGGAGCAAGAGAATAATAAATCTGAAAGAGAATTGCCAAAACCAGCTTTGTCATGAGGGTCCTGGAAAAAGGAGAAGAATAAGTTTGGATTTAAAAAGAAGTGCTTGCTGCTGGCTTTCCATTATGGAACAGTTCTGTATTTCAATGGTACAAACCCATCACAAACCACTGGAAAACATCATGCAGAGGCTATTGGACAAATATTATCCAGGAAAGGTAGTGCCTATGACAGATAAACTGAAGAGGGTGTATCTTCTTGGTTCTTAGGTGGCTGGGAAAATATAATAACATCATACTTGAATTTTTTTACTATTATGGCAAGAGGCTCTAGGTTGAGGACCATCACCTTTGACAAATGCTAGGAAAAGAAAACTGTTTATGCTCACAAACTGTCCAATCCATAAGGAGACAATGTCATAGGGACATGATTCTGTCACTGGTTGGAAGGTAATCAAGGTACATTAATGAGAGGTAGTAAATACAGATAATTCACGCCTAGGATGTTAAAAGGCCTTTGGTGAAATAAACATACTGTTGAGGAATGAACATCCAGTGAACCTTATGAAATGTGCAAGACTACAATAGTCAAGAACAACAAAAAATATTTTTGGAACTCCCAGCCCACCTATCAGAAAGACCAGATTAGTTTGCTTTTTACAAGAGAAAAGTGCAGCCAAAAAATATTTCTCCATTCTATGGAACATGAGCTATCCTAGAGAAGCTGAAGCCAGGAAACAGAAGGCGTAAGGAAACTGAAAAGCCCATAAGGATGTGTAATTCTTTCACAATACTCCAGTATGCTGTAGCAGAATTCAAAAAAGAACCTTTGCTGTGTTGTTGCCAATGTCCAGAAATCTTGAAGAATAAAAGTATTACTTTTCTTAGGACCCAAAAATGAAATTTACTTGGAATCCAGAAGAATAACTTCCCACACCTGTGGAATGAAAGTTCTTTCACACAGAAATAATTGAGCCCATCTTTTTGCATAAAACTTAATACATTAAATGAAAATAATGACTGTAATCATACACTTCCTTTGAGTCTGAAATAAGAAACCAGCAAAGACCATTGCATTTAAATTACTAGAATTGTTTTTCTCAAAGCATTATTTCTTCCCAAGGCTCCCACAAAGCCACATAAAAGGAGTGAAAAATAAAAAGAGCCACCAAGGAAGAGAGGTTACCCATGCAGTGCACTGCTGCTCTGCAGAGAGCAGAGATAGCAGAAGTAAGTCAGAAAATCAAGCCTCTGCTTCCTGGACTCTGTTTCAGCAAAAAGTTGGTGTTTACAAACAGCTCAGGCAGCACTTAGTGAGCAGAGACCCAGCAGCAGTAAACCAGACAAGACTGAGAGACTGCTGGGCACCACGTTAGTCATCCAAAGTCCATATAAAATAATGGCAAATGAGGGACCTGAGATCGAGGTCAGATGAGTAGGTTATAAACTCAAGACAGCAGGGAAGCTGTAAATAAAAACAACTTCAAAGTTAGGACAGACTATAAAAAGCTGAAGTTTTTTTTTTTTTTTTTAAATTAAAGAAGTCTCCCAAAATTGGGAATAAAGCCAGCAAGCTCCTTTTCCCTTCCAGCAGCTAGAGGGGAGTGGAGTTTCAATTTTATGTATTGGTAACTAATCTGGAGCTAATATAAACTACTAATCTCTTACTTATGCCCCAGGTCTAACATGTTCCTCAGTCCTGCATTTGAAAGTGTCATTCAAAATGTTCAGGATATTGAAGTTTCAACTTTCCTGGGGAAATGAAGAAATAACTGTAGTTTCTGAGGAATATTTCAAGATTATTTTCTACTTAAAAAGCTGTTGCCACAGCTAAATTTAAAAAAAATATATATTAAAAAAGGATTTCCAAAAAGTCAGGATGTCCAAAATAACACATGATAATTGACTGTCTGGTACATCATCACTGTTTCAGTTATCCCAAATAATGGAGAATCTCCACATGCATATAATTAGGCCACTGAAGCAATCTTGGCTCTGCCCCATAGTCCCATGGTGCAATAGCCATATGATTAAGATTGTGATTATGATTAAAGCTTCTCAGTCTGAAGTCCCAGGGCAGTATAAATTTCTTTTTCATTTTGTGATGTTTTATTTTCAATTCTCTTATGCTAACCTCTCTTACCTTTGCTGCAATGAGTAGAATTTTGAAAAGGTTTAAGATTGCATGGCATTTGCTGCCAAGATTAGCATAGCTAAAAATTCATCTGCATATAACTATTCTGATCAGTGAGGCTATCAAAGAACTCCTTTCAAAAAGGTTTTCAATCCTTTTGGTCTAAATGGGACTGAGGGCAAATGTCCCCTCTTGTGCTGTGATGGTCAGCACCTTGTTCTGCTTCCAACAACATGATGCTGACAGCAAGTTAAATCCCCAGCTAAGCTGCCCCACAGGGACACCTAATTGGCAGGATGAATTTGCTCATGCTCCTCTGCTGCCAACTGATCTGAATCTCCACTTTCTAATAGTGCATTGTTGCTGTTAACTAGCTGAATTTTTACATTCTCAGAAACCTGGAGTCCTTGGTAGGGTAGGGTGGGTCCTGCTCTATAAGAAACATAAATGCATATTTTCTTTTAACTCAGCTAATGGGCCTCATGTTTTTGTAATAGAAATATTTGAGTTCAGTTTTCCTTTTTAAGTCCAAGTATAATGGCAAGGTTGACCACACGTTTGTTATGTCTCCTGTTTTTGATCATAGAAAGTCAATGCACATCCTTACTGATAGCTACATAAAGTAAAGTAAAGCTCTTTGCTGTTTTTGTGCAGGACAAGTTTTAGTTGGCTTGCTTTTCCAAGTTTCTCTACTATTCATTCTTGCTCCTTCCCTCTTCTGAGGCTTGTTAGGTTATGAATTTTCTTTCTCTTTGTCTGCCTTTCTTAACAAGTGTTCTCTTGGCAGCTAAGTCCTTCCTTTCTGTTGCCATGCACAATTTTTTTTTCCCATTAGGTTGCTAGGTATTATTAGGTTTCTTCTTATTTTTCTACTCATGTGACTTCTGCTCACTGTCCCCCCCCAACATTACCCCACACCTTTTATTCATTACCATCTCTGCTCCCACATACAGAGCTGAATAAAATTTTAAAAGTGAACACTGTAAGAGGCTTAAATGAAGATTCTTTGCTATAGCTAGTCTTAAAATGTAAAAAAAATAGCAAAATTCAAATTTTAAGGAATGGGATTTCATATTTCCCTTGAAGAATGTCTTTTAATAAACCCAAAATTGAATGCAAACAATTCTGGTGAAATGAGGAAGTCATTGGCTGTAATTATCTAACCTATTGTCACGCTCAATAAACATAGCATAAATGATCACTGAAGTTAAGCTACACTTCACTATCTTTGTTTAAAAACACATCATAGACTCTCTCTGGGATCTAATTTATTAAACCCACTTCAGCAAACAGTGGCATGAAGAAGAAATCAATTTGTTTTCCTCCATCAGGAAGAGGAACTAAACAATTGGTGTTCCATACCAGGTAATTCAAGTAATACATTGTAGATGTTCTGTCCCAGATGACAGTATGGAAATTACCTTCCTAAAAGCTGTGAAATATGTAGGGGGTCTTTGAAATTTCCTCTAACTTTTTCTTCCACTGATGGTGCAGCAACGATTATAGTGCTCCCCTACTGAAATTGCTTCTGTCATACAATTTAAGCATTGGCTTGAGTTCAAAATGACACAGCATGGAATGCATGGGTCATTGTCAGAGCTGATGAACTCAAGATAAGAGGTTCACCACTGCCTCTCCTGCACCTAACTTCATCTTCTTTTATGGAAAGTTGCTCGTGTTGCCCTTCTGGAGTCCACTTACTTCTCTTTATTATCCAAATCTCCTGTTCTGCAAGTTGCTTTCTGAATTCTCCTCTTCTGTTACTAGAGCCCAAAGACCAACTCTTGCTTTCCAGACTTTGACTTTTCTCCATTCATGATGAAGATCCAGGCTAGAAGAAGCCCTGACAGTGGTGTTTGTCCATTTTTCCTCTCTACCTCACCCTCCATGCACAGCAGATCTTTCTCTTCACTGCTTCTGTAGATGAAAAGAGCATCCCTTGGCCACAGCTGGCCTTTATGATTGCTTCCTTCATCTGTGGGAAAATCTATGCTATGATAAATGGTAGAGCAAAATAATAAACAGAGGTGATACAATAATGCCATGTTAAAAAAACTCAAAAAAACATAGTAATCTAATTATCTATCTGGTTCAACCTTATGTGATGAGGCCAAGACACCTTTTACCACTCCTCTAAAATGCTGTGCCACAGCATTGCCTTTGCTGGGGTTTCATTCGAGCCTGAATGGAGGGTCACACCTGCATGTTTTTTATGAAGGTTTTACTTTGTTACCTGCAATAGAATCACTGTCTATTTATCTTGGTATAAGAGGAAAATAAAGCTGACTTCCTTCTCTTTTCACCTCTTTTCGCCTCTTTTCACCTCTTTTCACCTCTTTTTACCTCTTTTTTTCACCTCTTTTTTTCACCTGCCAGAAAGTTTCAGTTCCTCTCACATATCAGCTCTATAGAAAGAAAAAAAGTCTGTTTCTAGATATTCCTTGAACAGATTTTATATTAAAACACCAGTGTAAATTGTCAATCAGGATAGATCAAAGTAGTATCTCTGACTGCAGAACAGAATTGTGTCAGCCAAAATGTATGAAAACCTTAAAAACCAAATTGAATGGGCTTCTTTCGTACCACTAAATCCCATCTCTAGCAACTGCAGTCTATTTTGCCAAACAACCTATTTCATAAACCAATTACACTGTTTGGTTCTGATATGGGAATATTGCTTGCTTTGTGATAATAAAGCACTAAAGCAAGTATTTTTTTTTTCTTTTTTTCNAGGGTGGGGAGAAGCAGAATGTATCTGAAAGAAAACTATTATTGTGCTGAATATTGAAGAACTATTTCCTTGCCAAAGCAGTAGGAATGGAAAATGGAGTAGAAAATTTCTAAATATACTAAGGCCTCTTTTCTGAATCTTGTTTCAGCTGTAGATGGCTGCCAATAACATAAACTTAAAACTGAGGTACAAGGATGCCCTATGCTACAATGTTTGTTTTCTGTACCCTGCACGTTGTGCAATTAGTGCAGCCCCAATGCCCGACACTGCCTGAACTCTCTTTCTAGAGCACATACAAAAATTCCATGTGTTTCTGAGTCCTTTCACTCACATCAACTCCCATACAAGCTTGGTTTAGTAATCTCCTTATCAGGAAATGCTACCAAGTTCTTCCTTCAAGTCTTGTAAAATACATGTTCTTTGGCAGGTCACTCGAGGGCCAAAGCACAGTAGCGTCCTTCCTTATAAAGTTAAAACCTAATAGTGAGAAGAGCCAACAACATTGTTCAAGAGTAATGAAGAAAGAGAAGCACAGGTCTCAAAAGTAATACAGCTGTTTCACTGTAGTGCCACTTCTGCACCAATAAATGCCAACTTTCAGCTGCCTCCCAGTCCAGAACAAGGCAAACCAAGCAGTATCTGCACACTCCACACTGATGAGATTACAATATCCTCAGAGTCCAGCTCTGTCCTGAGGGTCTTGCTGGGAGGGGAGAATACATCCTCCCTCTGCAAGTTCTTCCCCACTGTAGTAACAGTGTGACCCACCTTGTTTTGGAAAATTGAACCTGGCCCAGTATAAGCTTGCCTACTTTTTGAAATGTATGGGTGTTTGCAGCAAAAGCCACTTCCAAGAGAAGTTATCTGAAAGAAACTGTACTCAGGAAGGTTTAGGAAGTTTTGAATTAGCTTTACACTGTGCACCACTAAGCCATTCTGTAATCAAAGTAACAGCCTCCTGTTAATCTCTGTTGGTAAAATGCCTCCATTTCAAATCCCGATGTGTTAGAAGCCAGATCCCCTGGAGCTTCCTTTACAAGTCCAGGTCTTGATGTGTATGGCTGTGAGATCAGATTGGGGCCTGAAGGATGATGGCAGCTGAAGAAACACCTGCTGGGTTGCAGGGCAGGGGACCCAGAGGGGAACAGCACTGTCACCCAGTAGATCTAAAGTGGCATGGCACAGTCCATATCTTAATTGAAAATATGGGACACTCCCTTAAGCCAAAGGATTTAAAGATAATGTAGAAACTGGAGGGAGGTCTTTTTTGTACTAAAATATGGATTTATAGTTAAACTAGCTATTAACTGAAAATAGAAACCTGTTTGTGGGACTTGCTGTCTTTGGCTCCTGTTCATCTGAGTCTCCTATTTTTGGAGAAAGATTTCAAAAAAGTGAAACTCACCATACAATCCTGTGATAGTACAGGAATTTATAACTGTTCCAATGGTTTCTGTTATTTCACTTGGAAGGTAGGAATAATTTCCATGTGGACCCAAGCATGGGCATATGTAAAAAAGGGGCTTTTTCTGAGGCTATATCCCCGTATATGCTTAGAAATTAAGAACTCCAAGAAGAGTTGGAAGTGACATTTGCTTTCCAAAATGAAGTCTTAGGTTATCTATATTTGGTTGGTAGCACTGCCTAGATGTGAAATGAAGCAAAACATGGAAGCAATGGAGGGCTTGTAAATGGACTTAACTGCATTTGAGAGGAGTTTAAGAGGTGACCAAGTAGAGAATTTCATCTGCCATGCTCTCTGACAGTAGTTGTCTATCAGATGGTAAGCAGCAGCTTCCTTCATTCATTGTTTTTCTTTTAGCTACTGTTGCATCAGGCTTATGTACATCTGCTGGACCCAAATGATTACATGAACAGAAGTGTTTTTGAACAAGTGTCTCAACTGCATCTTGACAACAAATACCCACTCAAAACCAGCAATCATATAACACCTCAAATCTCTTTAAAATCTAAAGACTTGATGACACAATCAAGTGATTTCTTTACAGTGCTGGTGCATGGGGGTTCAGAAGCATTTTTTTGCTGTCCCGAGCCATCCCCAGCAAATTCCTATCCAGTCAAATGGTTTTTGTGAGCCAGTGGGAAAATTTCAAGTAATCAGGCTGCATTGCATTAAGTCATCATTTTCCAGGAGCTTTGTTGGAAACAACTTTTGCTAAAAGAACTGGAGAAGTATGTGCATCATTGTACAAAATGCCCTCCTACTGAACAGAAGAGGACTTCAAAACACCTTCCAAGTGAGAAGGCTGTAAGCCAGAGCACCTGGAATGTAGGTTTATACAGTGTATTTCTACAGGCTGAAACAGAAGGAAACCCTTTTCTAGAAGAGCAGTACCATGCTGATTTGCTTCCTCTAATGGCACTGTTAGTGCATTTCATACCAAAGTAGCAAAAGTGCTGGTCCCACCATTTGGTGACATCTGAGATAAATTAAAGCTATTCCACTCATATTAAATAAGGGGTGAGTTGCACAATGCAGTGAACCAGCTTCACTCACTAAAGATATTAGTCCAAATTTACAGCTCTAATAAGGAACTACAGCTCAGCTGGGCTCAACAGTCTCACACGCTTTTACATCAGCAGTTCAACTCAGACAGTGTTTCTCTGAGATATTTTTGTACTCTGTTCCCAAGCACTTATTCAGCTTCCTGGGCCAATGTCATTCTCTCAAACAAACAAAGTGACAGCAAGTAAGCCATTTAGATAATTCTTCTCCAAAGGAAAATTCTTCCAGTTCAAATGATTTTTCATAAAAACCTTTTTTCAAAGGAAAGGTATTTGTGGTTTGGCTCTTGTTCCTCTCAGTGGGAATAAACTGCATCTGAATAGTGAGAAAAATCTTAATTCATGTGGGACAATGATTCTTGCTTACATTATGAACATAAGGTTGCACCCTCAACACTCTAAGGTCATGAAGGCAATACAGATCCGGAGATAAGATGTCAGAGTTTTGTGCTGAGGATCCCAGATTAGTTTTGCTGTGTTGGCTACCATGCCATGCAATAGCTGGGACACCAGTCTTCATGTAATTCAGGATCTCTGGCAGTCTGGGCAGGTTGTGATGATGCCTGAAAAAGTATGGAAATAGAGCAAAAGCTTACAGCGTGTGTGAGTCTGTTTCTGTGCTGCTGTCAGACATCCTCCTGCAGGGGCATAACCTAATTCTGGCTGCAGACTTGCACAGCTCTGGCCAGCAGTGTTTATAAATAGGAGTGTGATCTACTGAAAAGTTTCTAAATTCAATTATTGCTTTTTATTTCCTGTGCCATTGCAACAATCATTATTTTATTTTGGTTTTGCATGCTATCATTCCACACAAACTTCATTTGTACAGGTTTTCTTTAGGGTCCTTTTTCCCTTCTTTTTTGTGTTTCTATTCTGCATTTGTAGATTCATTTGTAACTGGTAACTTAAAACAGTTCAGCTTCTTTTTCACCAGGTCTAATATTGAAACTAAATCAGGAAGAAGGAAGGATGCGCTGATACAGAGAGAAAAGGGAAGGATACATTCCTGCTGTGCAGAAAAAGTGATGTCTGCTAGCAGTTCTAAGTAGCTACAGAAAGGGCAAACATCTCACAAGTTAGTCTCTTGTTCATGCTTGTAATATCTCACTGTTTTCCTTAGGCTTCATGTTGCTGTCTCCCAGCTGGAGGCTGAGAACCCCTCTTTCTTCACCAGTACCCATGGTTTGCAGTCTCCCAGGGTAGTGCCAAGAGGCTGAATGTGGGTTAGGGGCTGAGAACACTCTATGTGTGTATATGAGTGTGTGTTTGTGTGGCAAACCCACCCCAAAGGCCAGCTGGAAGCAGTTCTTAACAGCAGCCTCAATATACAAATGTCAGCTATAGTGCCTTCACAACCTCAGGTGTTGGAGATACCAGCTCCAGATGCCCTTCAAGATGCTGATGGAAGCCCTGTGTCACTTTCAACCTGTGGACATAGTAGGCAGAAGCTCTGAGAGCTGGGACAGATAGTGCTGAGAGGACTTAGCAGGGGCAAAGTCACAGTCCTCCTGCAGGGACCATCCCCATCCCCGGCTGACCTTCTGGTGGAGCTTGGGTGGCTGGTCTTGCTGTGCATCATGGAGGGAAGCACAGAAAAAATGACAGGCATTCATTTTCCCTGTAGGACTGGCAGAATCAGCAAAAATTTTTCTTCACTACTCTGTTTGCACAAAGTGTCCACTGAGCAAATGCCTCCCAGGAATCCTGCGGGTGGAAATTGATCTCTCCTGCAACATCCCATGTCCAGCCCACACAGCTGCCAAAAGTCATACAACAACTTGTGCTGGGGCTGAGAGTTCACATACAGGAAGGATCTGTAAATGCTACCAGTTTGACACACAGACTTTACAACTCACCACAGAAATATGTGAGAACATTAAAGCTTTTTCTATCTACAGTTTTGAAATTCACTTTGAAAAATTTTCTATATTAGTGTTTTCATTTCACATACTTTCTGAGAAATGGTGCTCATTTAATCCAAATATGCAATATGAATGCATTTATACTAACATCGAGCTGTTCATTCAAACCAACTTAATTTTGCACAGATTGCCACAATTGATTTTTTGTAATTTACTAGTGCCCCAAACTTAAAATCAATGGAGCCATTGTGAAAAATCTACAGATAGCCAGAAACTATTTGCCTAGCCCTGGCAATTTAGTTTTCATCATTACCAGCTATTTCACTGCAGAGCATTTTGATGGAAGTGCTCACTTTCTCCCACTGTTTTAAGCTTTGCTGGCATTTCATGTAGTGTAACAATTTGCTGAGGGGGCAGGTGGTCAGAGGTTTATATATGTGCTTCTGGAGTGATAAAATGAGAGTTCATCTCCTCCACACCTATTCACAATAGTTGGTAACATGGTGTGGTATTAAGAAAGGGAAATGAGGGCACACTTGACACCATTTTGCTGCTTGCTCTGTAAAGTGAAGCCTGAAAAAAATTGACTCTGTAGACTCTAAGGAAAAGAATTAATTAATTGATGCACAATGTGTATAAATTTTTGCTGGTTCCAACTCTAACACTTTTTTTTTTTTTCGTAGTTATGTTATTGTAACTAAAAGGCTTGTTTACTTGATGACTCTCCCATTCCAATTTAGGAATAGGGAGATGGGAAGAAAAGACACCTGAGCAGCAAAGAAGTAAGTTAATGATGGGGCATCAGAAGGGATGTGTGCTATGGTAGCTGCCATCAGTGGTCCTGTGTGGGCAAGCAAAGCCCAAAAGAAAAAAATAATGGTCAAAGTTTTCAAGTTAATTTCCAAGTACATATTTTCTTTGTTTTTTTTTTCCTGAGAGACACTATGGGAACTTTGACTTTTCAGCTCAGCCATGACACACAAGGCTCAATCTTCAGTCTTTTTTGGAGCAGATTCAGATGTTTGTTGTATCACTGAGATGCTCCTAGGATCACCATAGGAAATCAGGTGCTGGTGCTCATGCTGAATGCAGATGTCCAGCAACTCGTGGGACAATCTAACCCTGTTTTGCTGGTACAAAGTGTTTCTGTCTTCAGGTAGTGTGAGACAAAACAAAAACCTACAATTTATAGGCCTTGATTTAATAAATTTCTTTTACACATCTTCTTCCTTCAGGCTACATGCAAACAATGTACTAAACAACACTAGTTTGGTATTAAAAGGAAGACATCCTTCAGGTCCTGCTGCATGTTATGAGCACAGGATCCCAGGAATGTGCTCTGATCAACACACCTACACAGATCACTTCCAACTTCAGGTCAGATTTAGTAGCAAAATGGGAAACAAAACTATCACATAAAGGGAAAGATAAAGTAAGATGCAGTTTATGCACTCTAACACTGCATCTATGAAGGTCATGTAGTTTCTTTTGTTAAAATGACCCAATAAGTAATTTGCAGCCTAAAAAATACTTTATATACATATGGAGCATAATAGTATGACAAACTTCATTCCTATGCACTCTCAAACTCATCTGATGTACTAGAACAGATTTTAAATGGAGGCTTTTACTTTTCTGTAAGCAGATATGCACTCAGACCTACTCAATATCTGCTCCACCTATACATCCTCACTTTCCTGGGGTTCAGTCTTCAGTCTGCTCATGGAAAATGAACTATATTTACCTAAGTCTATGCCTGTTTATGCACTGGTTCCTGAGGTTTTCTGAAATGAGTTGGACTGGGAATTTGTAAAAGACAGTATAGACTAGCAAATAAATTCCTAGAGTCAAAAGGAGTCAAACACCTTGAATAGGACTTTTCCTTCTAGATCTTCATCACATGTGGCAGCTACATGGATCTTACCACAAGCTCCTGCTTTCCAGTAGTAATCACACATCTCAGCCTTGCGATGACGGGCACTATGTAAACCTCTATATTTGGGATTTTTATGTGATTACAGAGGAGGCTGTCTGCATCACAGTGCACCTAATAACTGTCCCTTTTGAAAGACTAAGGGACAGTTGTGGTCACTACATTATTCTCTGTTTTAAGGAAGAAAATGTAATTAGCTTTAAGCCTCTCTGAAAATCAAATGTGTTAGGAACAAAAAAACAATAAGGTGATGAGCTGGATGGCCTACCAGGACAAAGAAACTAATAAAAAGCAAAACTACAGTAGGTCATTTTGAATAGCTCTAGCCTCACTAATTAAAAGCTCAAACCCCTCAGAAATATCATGACATTACATATCAACATATTCCTTTCTGTTCCTTTATCTTGGCTTGTTTTCCAAATGAGACATTCTTGTTGTCATAGCTCACTCTGAGGATGTTGGTAATGTAATAGACATCCTAGAGCTAATCTCTGTATACTTCTGCTTATAATTCTTTACAGAGTAAAAGCTATCATTTTCTGCTCACTAACTAACTCGTGTTTGAAAACTTGCCAGAAAAAAAAAAGTGCACAAATAATTGCAGATATTATCCCACAAAATGAAAACTGGCCCCAGCATGAATGGCAGGTTAGCAGGTCCCAAATTATTTATACATTTTAACAACCATACATGCCAGAAATCTAATAAACTAGCAGCTGCTGGAAAATTGCATCTTAGAAATTGAATACAGAAAAGCTGTCCGCAGATAGTAAAAAGGAAAGCAGCAGTCCTAGACTATACTAAATCCTGGGAAATAACTAAGTTTAATACTATTCCTCTTGGCTATGTGTTCCCCAGGTCTTGCTGGTCTTGTGTCAGGATCCATCTCTCTTTTTCAAAGGACTGCAGTCTCTAAGTGATCAGTCTGATGGATCCAGCCTGCTGCTGTTATCTGTCTTCCCTTCCCAGCCTTTCCAGCCCTCCACAGAGAAATTCAGCCCTTGAATGTTGTCTGACATGGTTAATGCCTTCCCTCTCAACCCACTTCCCTGGCATACCTGTAATATTCCTGATATTTCATATATTCCATGATGTGTCTATCCTTAATCACATTTCCTGACTTGCTTCGTCATACTCCAACTGGATTAATTTCTTGCTATTGAGGTTGTTGCTAGAAGAGTTTTCTGATAAGTGGGGGGAAAAAAGCCCTAAACACTCCAGTGCCTTTGAATCCAGTCCTCTGGATTTCACAAAACTGGCCCACCTATGGATTTTAGTCTCTTTCATAAAATTGCTTTCATCTAAAATACTTTTACCTTCTTTAAGAAAGGGTCTTAGCCTGTGATTTTATAGTACCTCCATCCACAATTTCACACTTCCCTCCAGTGAACAGCAATGTTTTTTTCTCTGTCCATACATCCATCCGAAGAGATGTATTTTATAAACAGTAAGTACTCTGGCAAATTTAAATAAGCTTTTGGGAGTACTTAGAAAGAAATAAGCTGATTTATATGGAATAGAAAAAGATGAGGCCAGTGGTGCAGGCTGAATCCTTAAGCTGTGTAGGCTTATTTTATTTAGCTAAACCCACAAAATGTCTAGAATATTAAAGTATCTCTAGTAAAAAATGAGCATAGCGTAACATTAGCTAAGAAATCAGGAAGAATAAAACTGCTGCCATTAGAGAGGATGTTGTTCAAGACAAATTTTCATGCAACAAGGCTGATGGACAAATGTATAAATGCCCAATTCTGTCAAGTTCAAGCAAGGAGATCTAATCCTGAAATAATTACACAAGATTTACAGATAGGAAAACCAGAAAAGGGAAGCTAAAAGGAGAAGGCTAGAACTGAAGCAGAAAATGGCTTTACAATCCACACAGATTGTGTGTTTCACCACTGGACTCAGACAGATGAAAACATCAAGTCAGCCTGAGGACACCCAGATTATCTTGACAGAGCTAAGCTGTGTGCCTGGCCAGGAGCTGATAGAGAAATGATAACAGCCAGTGGGTAGATACTGATTTAAAGAAAAGCAGTAACAGTTTGTTTGGAGAGCAGATGAGGTGCGGAAATGATATTTGACATCGGTTCAGTGTTTTGGCCTCACTTGTCTTTGTTTTTTTTAGCATCTCCTGTGCTGGCTGCATCATATCATACTTGCAGGAGGAAATTCAATAAGCACTACCGGTATTAGTGGATATTTGTCCCTCTCTTATGAGAAAACAGACTCTAGTTTAATGGCAGCCCATGCTTTATGATAAAAGTCTGAAAAAAGGGCATCAGCCATTTTCAGTTACTTACTAACATGACTAACATTATGCAGACTTTTTGTGGTGTTTTGCCCAATTTTTTTTTTCAAATGCCTCTTTGAGCATTTAAATGAGCTTCCAGTATTTCTACAGAAATTTCTACTTCCACAGACTAATTACATGAAAATATTTATTAATTACTTGTGTTTTTAATTCCTTTCTTAATTATTTCTTAAAGAACCCAAGCAAACAAGGATGACTTCATTATAAACAAGACTCACTTCAAATACATCTCACATAAGCCTGCAAAATTTTCTTGTGTTCTCAGTAAGACTGATCTTTCACATACAGACATATTGGCATTAGATTTGATTTACCGCATTTGAAAATAATTCAGTAGTGGATTTACAAGAGTTGTTATTGGGATGTATCTTTTTTTTTGTTGCTCCACTCTGACACAAATGTGATTTCCTGCCATGTTTAACAAGATCAGGTGATCTTTGTTCAGCTTCTCTCCTTCCATTCTTTCTGTGCAATTTAGAAGTTATATTTTGAAAGAAAAAGAGGTGACAATGGTAGCGCATTTGTGCCTGTTTTCCAGTAGCAGTAAGAGGGAGAAGACAAACACAGTGATAATAAGCTCATAAGGGTGGCATCACCATGGTAAATTGTCAGAGTAACTCCTCAGTAGGGCACAGAACTAAATTTAGAAGACTACACTGCTGGTGAGTCATTGATCACTGCACAAGAAGCATGTTCTTCTGTTGTGAATACATCTACTGTGTTTTGCATGCATGGCAATGCAGGATGGCAGGGATCAAATTATACAGTTGTACAAGTTATGTCTTAAATTGTCTCAGGTGAGATGAGCAAACAGCAATGCATAGTGGATCTGGATATTGGGGTGTAATTAGGAACCCCTGAGATTTAAGCTTCTGTTCTGCTTGACTTCCTCACCCTCTCATCCTCTCCCTCCCATCAGCACTGTGTTCCCCAGGTCTCAGTGTCCCTCTGCACAGGGAGATGCTTTTGCTGGCTAGGGCAGGACAGGCAGAAAGCCCAGTCAGATGATGCTGTGCCACTGCTCACAGGTCTCAGATGTGAGAGATCTCTGGTCAAGAGTGTCTGCTCATCCCCCAGCACTTGTCACCAGGCAGTGATCTGATGTCCAGGGTCTTCTGCAACTTCCAGGATCTTTTCTCCAGTCGTGATCTTCACCGCCTTCTTTTGCAGCCCCCAGATTTCCCCATCTAAATAGTCAGTGTGCAGAAGGAAATGCACGATCAGCTCCTAATTGGTGGTTCTGTCTTACATCTTGTTATTAATTGGAGGAATCAGGACATGCCACAGTTATTTAGTCCCAGTGTTATCAAAATTTAGTCAGCCCATGCCATTTGCAGCTAGCAGGCTTCATACTCACAGCTCGTGCTTGCTTATGAGTTCAAAAGTTCACTTTCAGATGATCACCCACTCACCCACAGACATACAATTATCTTCTGCCTCTCAGTGTTCAGTCTAAATTATCTTCACTTACAATAGTTATTTTAAAAAACCAAAAAAACCCAGCTAAATCTTGATGGAAAAATAATTGGAAAATAAAGCATCTCAGTGACTCTGGTGCATCTATGCCAGTGACAGCTATAAGGATTGCTGCCTTAGTGGGATACCAAGTACAAAGGCATGCACTAAAGTTGGCTTTTTATGGTTGCAGTGCAATGACTCTGAACTAGAAAACAGGCTTTTTTTTTTTTTTTTTTTTTCCTCCTATCACATTATACACTGTCCTGAAACAAATTTCAAATTTTTGTGTTTAGGTTTAGATGAAATCAATAGTAATTTCAGGTAACATTTAGAAGTTGTTCTTTCTTCTGAAATTTGTCATATTAGAGCACAGGTTAGACTTTTCTAACAGATTTCCAGGGACCATGGCTATCTTATACAACTTTAGGAAAAGGACCTGTGTAGTACATTGGCTCTCTAGAAAGGCCAGAAGAACTGAGCTCATGCCCAAATGGGGAAGAACTGGAATGGGCTATGCTTTTTATACTAACTCTTTTTTTTTTTTTTTTTTTTTCCTGATACCCTCCTGTGGGACACCCAGAGGAAAAAGAAAGAGCCGATGTTACTTCTGAAAATGCACAGTGGGCACAGTGGCAGGGTAGACATCAGTAGGGAAACCACTGCCTAAGGCACACATCAAATGCATGAAGAAAGTTTGCATATATCTCATACACAGCCAGCAAAGAGTTCAAAAGTGGCCAGTATATCTATTCCATTGTATTTTAGCTTTGGGTTTTAAAAACACAATGAAAATAAAAGTTGTTTTACAACAGATATTTTTTTCAAAAACTTCTGCATATAGTCACTATTTCAATACTGGCTGTATAAAATGATAGAATGAGATTAAAAGAATTAACTAGATTATGCTCTTAGTTCTGCAAACATAAATCTGGAATAGCTCTGCAGAGGTTTGAGGAATTATTTCTGATTTACTGTAGTATAGCTGTGAGACAAATTGGCCTAAGGAGTATAGCTGTCTAATATTTTCTTCTGTATACTGCTTTATTACTTTGCACACAAGAGAAGTGGACAACCTTCTGTTATAGGGTGATTCAGTAGTTCCCCAAGACACTGCAATGGCATTATAACCACACAGCCAGCCAGATGCATCAAGCTGACAGCTAAACAGACTCTTCTTTCAATTCCTTGGTGTCAGTTGCCACCCAGTGATTTACATCTGGAAATGAACATAAAGAAAAATACTTTGTGACAGCCCACCATTTGGATGATGTCTTCATTGATCTAAAACCACCATGGGTTGAAGCAGAAATTTAAAATTTGTCAAGAGAGTAGCTTCTGTGTCCAAAATGTCTGTTATTCTAACAGAACTGACTTTAATTTATTACCTTGAAAAAGGAGGAAAATAAAAACAGTTGGAGATTGCCAGGCACATCACAGATGCCAGGGAGCCATGCAGATAAACATTTCAAAAACAAAAGGTCCAACCACAGTGGAGGTCTAGTAGAACAACTGTTTGCTGCAAAGACCTTGAGAATTGAAACCATGATTCTGATCAAAGGAGAAAGCTCCCACTCTCCTAATGCTGCTGAGATTCATGCTGTCTACAGATTGGCACGGGGAGAGGAAGGATCAGGAAGGAAAGCAAAACTTTGAAGTTCCTTTGCCTGATTGTTGTAAAGATTTACAGGGCTCAAGTCCTCTAAGAAAGGAATTTGGCTTAGAAAAGTTGGGTAATAAAGATTGTAGGGGTGGTAAGAATTTCAGCTTCTTCAGAAGGTTGGCCCGGAATGTTGGGACAGGAGAGAGTGGTGTAGTTGTTGAGGGAAGAGTCCAGGTGAAACAAGGGTGTGTGGAAGGGTAGGGAAAACAAATCTGAGACACAAGAGGACAGATCTTGCACTGATTTACAATGGTAAAAAGGCTATTGTAGCAAAGTATTTGTTTTCAAGTTCTGGCCTCTGCTTGTATAACCTAAATTCAATTCCCCTCTGACATCTTTTGAGATGTAACTGCAACTAAACTTGTTTCCATAGTGTTCTACTTCCATATGCTGTGTATAGTTTGTTACTGAGGTTTATAACATTTCATTTGTAAAATTACAGGTTGATTAGCATTGATATCAGCATTGCTAAAGCAGCAGTGAAAATCAAAACAGCCTCACTGGTATATGAGACAACTTGTTTGGCCTATGGGTCTCACTCAGGCAAACTCAGTGAAGCTAAAAATAATTTGAAGCTAAAAAAAATTGAACAAGCTCTCTTTCACAAAGTCTTGTTTGATGCCCTGAATTTACCAGCTTCAGAACACGTAGTTGGGAAATACTGCTTGCTGTGTGCTCCCAAAAACCTGACGTAAAAGTCTTCTCACTACACACAATTTAGCGTATATGGAAATTTTCAATAAAACAGAGTAAAAGGGTTGATCTGGGAAGGCATGCAGCCATGTACAGAAGCAGGTCAAGTAGTAATACTGCCTATAAATCTTATATTTGAGAAAATTGAAGCACTCAAGCACTGGGTAATTGTAAGTTCATGTGAAAAAACCAAAGGTTCAAAGGAGAAGGAAGAGTTGCTTGCCCCAAACCCATGGAATGTTGCTGCTTTGGCAACATCCCTGGATGAATGAGTCAAAGTTTGTAGGGAGAGAAAATGTTTTTAGAAGTGGGAAACCAGACAGTCTTTCAGACACGTAATCCCTTATTTATATATGACATGGAAACAGAAAACTTTAAACACAGGCTGAGAACAACTACCCTGAACAAAACTATAAACTTTCATAGAATAATGTGATAAAGTAGTTGTAGCCAATGTGAAGAAGAAAAGTTGTTAATTTATTACTTGTCAAAAATGGTGGTTATGTGAGAAATGGAATGTGAGAAAAATAGATTGCGTTTCTACAAAAGCCATGATTTCTAATATTTAGTAATTTTAGTTCCCAAGACCATTTTTCAGAGGCACTTTGTAAACAGGAGAGATGTTTCCCTTGGTGTTGAGAGCAGGGAAGTTGGTACCCAAGGACCCATATGGTGAGAAATGTTTTCCTTCTGGTAAACTGGGTATTTCAATCCTTTGTCCATTGTCTGTGTGTGTTCTTTTTGGTGTGCAGTGGCACCTTAACTTCAGCTATACGGTTCACATGTGGGCATCAGGTGCACTGGATCTTCCTGAAAATAGAGGAGCTGGAGATTTTCATGGTACTATGACAGGAGCATTAATTCTAAGATGTGGTAGTATAGTGGCAGGTTCTATGCTGGTTTATCTATGCTGGTCATAAGGAGAAGCATGTCCTAATGATGATTTTAGGCAGGCGGGACAGATGTCTGAAGATTTTTTCCTATAAAAATTCATAAACACCATTATCCATTTCTAGCAGGCCTACCTTCCTCACACCCTTCTGTTGCAAGGGCTGGACCAGTATTTCTCACATCACTTTTCTTTCATTCTTTTCTTGTAAAGAGTCAGAAAGGAATGAAACGTTGAGTAGAGCCATGCCCAATTGTCTTTTAGATAAGTCACTCTAAAAGACACCACTGCCTTGAAGCTCTGCTTTCCTAAGTTGCTTGTACCACAGCTGTTCTGTTCCCTGCAGGTGAGCTGTTGAGATAGAGAGCAGCTGTACCTCATGCTCATGTTTTCAAAATGGCACTGAACTACAATTCTGCTGAAAAACCTAACATTACATTATTCTAACAAATAAAATATAATTATCCCCTGCCCAGGAATAAGCTAAGCAAAAATAAGGTGATACAGCACAAGAAAACATTCAAGAAGCATACAGCTGAGTACTGCTTAAAATTCAGGGTCATGTTTTGCCCTCAGGTATACCAGATCACAAAGCCTGTGGATGACATCATACAAATATATATATATTTATCTCAGGCCATAAATTTGCCTTCAATTTGGACATACTTATTTTTCCGGCAGCCTAACTGTCTACCCCTTTGAAGTCCTGTGTAAATTTCAAATCTGCCCTGCTGCTATTTGCCAGTACAGAAGTGCATGAAATTGGGAAGAGAATTTGTTTAGTTGAAGATTTTTTCTTTTCAAGAAAATCATCCAGAGGTCTAAGGCAAGGCAACCGCTGGGTCACTTTTTGCATACCTGTTTGGAAGCATGAAATGGAAGAAAGAATGATTGGAGGGGTCCCCTGTCTAACAGTCAGGGGCTGTAACTAACTTATAAGGATATTAGGTAAATTTTCAAAGAGCTTAGGCAAATTACAGGTCAACTCTCATTTTTATAACTGACTTCTGAGTCTGAATGTCAGTAGTATGAAATAATTTCAGTGTTTCTCCTTGTATCTGAGTGTACATTTGGAACTAACCTAAAGCTACAAAAGGTAGTATCTGGAGCAGCACCATAGACTTCCTATGTTACCTTTTTTCAAACCCCTTTCCCAACCTATGCTTGACAATGAATGATGTCATTAAATCAGCACAGTGAAAGAATTGCATGAAAGTCAGAAGAAAAATGGAGAATTCTCTTTTAGCAGTTATGGACACTCATAAACATCAGGAATAGACGGAGCATATGTGGGAATCAATTCAGCAGAAGTTTCATTTTCATCTGCTTGTAGGTGTTTTTGGACCGTAGGAGGAATATGTAATAATGGTTTTATAATCACAAGAAATTTGGCTGTAGGATTATGTACTGATAGAGCAATTTGTTTCTGGTTTTACTCGGATTATTCACTAGTGTAAGCAATATGTTTGCAAGAACAGTGAAAATAGAAAGCTTATTTTTCCCATTTTTAGTCAAGGATAACTAAATGTATACAGTGTTCAATGTCAAAAATAGCCTCACAGTGTGCATCGTGCTTGAAATAGTTACTATTCCTGTCTCACTTGCACAATTTCATTAGCACATTTATGTACCAGGCTTAATTGACAGAAGAGTAGCAGTTCTTATAGGAACCATTTGGATACGACACTTAATTTCTAAAAAAATATTTGAAAAGAGACAGTATTGGAAAGATTAATGTATACTGAAAAATGATGTGATGCAATGATTGTTTTATCATTCTTTAGCCATTTCAGCTTCAAGGTATACTTGCTAAAATATAAAATAAACACTCCAAAACCTAAATTGAATTTTATAGAAGTCAGAAAGAAGAAATTATTATAGTTTGGCCTTCTCCTACAGTGAGAACTCAAAATAGAGATGTAGCTGATCTTGAGGAATTTTATTAAATCAAAAAAACAGAATGTGATTTTTGAAGGCAATAAATGATAAGACTGCCTAAGACACACAATGCAAGTAGACTTCTGCCAGCTGTAACTGAGGAGGATGCATCCTAATCTTGTAGGGGTTGTGTTCAGTGTTGGAAGAAAAAGCCCTCCTAAAATGCTCAGTAAGTTTGTGGGACCAGCTCTGGAAATTTTTGAATGAGCTGTTATTAGGCAGTTAATGCCTGACTTCCATTTTTTTTCTCATCAATGTACAAGACAAAAATGTGTTGCAAGGCATGTTTTAAGGGTCAAAGATCAAGGGAAGGTGCAGCTGGCTCATTTGCAAGGAGGCAGCATGACAAGGGTCAGAAAGGTGTGACATAAGGAACGGATGAACACTGATGAAATTACCAGTGGTTTTGACCAAATGTCAGATGCACAGAGAGATGGTGCTTTGAAATTCAGAAATATATGTTATTTAGGGCTGTACTATTTGAAAAAAAACTAAACAAAACCCTTACTGTCTTACATTTCCTCAAGGGCTAAAATTTCAGTGGTTAACAAATTCCATTCAAGTTCTTTTTCTTGTTGTCAGCCTGGACACTTGTAAGGTAACTCAGAAAGGGCAGAGCATGATCTGGATTCTTGGGAGTTGTCGGGAAGTGGGGAATGACTTGGTTAGCAGAGAGGCTGTTTCCAGAGTGTTGGTCTGCAGGAAAGTCTAAGTAGATACAGTGTGTGTCAGAGTGTTTTCTAGAGATACAGCTTTTGGAACTGACAAGGGATGGGAAATCATATTAAACACTCTCTGCATGCCCCTGAATCAATTACCTTTTTGGATATATTGTCATCTCTTTGAGCCCCGGCCCAGAAAGGGTTAGTCTGGAACATCATCCTTTCAGTGGGAATTTTATGCTCCTTCCAACATGAGTGAGTCACCATTGCCTGGCTAACAGGCAATGACATTTGTTGATAAGAATGTCACACAGTGCATGTAGAATGAGAGGCGTTGCAAATGAAATTATGTCAAGCAGAGATCTCACAAGAGCCACAGAGTCTTAGAAGGTAAGTGAGCCTACAAGGGTCCTCTGCAGCTGAAAGAGAAGTACAGGCAAACATAGAACTGGTCTTACTCAGCTGACTTAATATCTGGGTCACTCTCTGAAGATGCCTCTACTGACTCCATAAAGATCTCAGTGAGACTCCTAAATTAGGTCCCTGAACTGCCTAAATGTCTGTGTGATCAATTGAACCATCTCTATGACTTCAAGTTAACTTTGCATCTGTTTCTAGTACAGAGTTTTTGTTTAACCTCATACATATGATAATAACCTTCTAAGTAAAACTTCAGAAACGTTTTTTGAGGATTCATCTTCTCTTTGCATCCTCTGCTCAGTTCAGAAAATTTGGAGATAGCTTCCTTTAGGCTTTTTTATTTTTTACTTAGGGAAATGGTATTACCTTTTGATAAAATCAAAATATCTCAGTTATCCTCTATCAATCACAGTAAGTTTCTTAATTAAGAGATTGGTTTTGTTGTTATGGCAGCTGGGCACAGGCTGAGAATAATTCAGAGGCATTTCAGAGATTTCTGACTAACTGCTAGAGGTGACACTGTTTTTAGATGATTTTTTTTTATTTTCTTCTGGTCTTCCCATCTTCTTCTGGTGTTTGGAAATTATTTTCTATTTTTGTAACTCACTGGACATTAATCTCATTGCACTTCTGCTAAAGTCAATCCAGGAACATTATGATTCTGCAGAAAAATATAAATGACACAATCCACCCACAAGCATTTTCTTCCTTCAATTGGCAATTGTAACTATATTTATATTTTTTCCACAGTCAAAATGCTCAAATGTAGTAATTATTTGGGGGTATTTTATATCTTGTAGGTTCCTCAACGTTACGAAAAGATTTCAGTCTCTAAAATTTATGACAGCACACATTTTTTTTTCCAAAAAGTGTGGTATGATTATATAGTCATAGTATTTAATGTTCTTTTGTTCCTACCTCAGCTAGAGTAATTATTTTTAATATGAAGTGATATGGTGACAATATTACTTAAGATAGTAATTCAGCTTTCTTTAGGCCTGAAAGAATATGATCCTTTGTTTGTTATAAACAATTACATTTCAAATTCATAATATTCAGTTTCAAGTAAGAGTAATTTACAGAATGGTATAATGTAGAGGCATGAGTAATCATGCTTATCTTTCATGTGAACACTTGAAGTGACACTGATTGCAATGGCATTCTGTATCCCATCTTCCCTAAATAAAATGTACATTTCACTGTGATTCATAGGGGTTCAGGGACTTGGATGCCTACCTCAAGCTCACACACCTTGCCAAGGTTGTCATCGTGGTGCTTAATAGGGGAATTCAATACTTTGGTGAGCTGATCTCTCTTACATGCTTGTCTCTTTCTATTGACAGTAAATAAAGCATTGAACAGCTACATTCCTACGTGGGAATCTCAGCTGTCCACCTGAATTTGGATTGACTTAAACATGCAGATAATGTATCTTTTTCCTTTAAGGTATTTTGCAACTGTACAAAGTAAACCTTCTAAGTTAAATGCTGCTCTGAGGATACAGAGTATTTCTAGTAAAAAAGCCGAAGGCTTATCAGAGGAAATATTAAAAGTATGGGAAGTATGCAAAATAGCTTCAAAAAAAACCTTATACTAAAATGGAGACTACTTGCCATCCACTTCTGAGTTTGTAGATCAAAATAGAAAAGGAGACTTTTCAAGTGCAATCTGTCTTCCATAGCTTAATTCAGGGATGATCTATATTTAAAGCCATTAGAGGACTCTATAATAGAATAGTAGAATAGTAAAGGCCTTCTAGGCCATTTTTTTTCATGAAGCAGCAAGAAAGTTGGATCTTCATAAAGCCTAGATGGCAGTCTAGATTCATAAGATGCTTTTGACATAGGATTTTCAGCAGGATTGACAAAGATGGGAATTTCCCTAATTTTCTGTTTGATTAATATTTTCTATATCACATTTACTGCCATTGCTCCCAACTTCTTCAACTTTCTTTCCTTGTCATTTTCCAGAAAATTATTTTCTAGAACCGTTGAAAGGAGGGGGGCATAATGTAGGCAGCACTGTACACAACAAATTCCACCAACTACCTTCTTTAAATATATTCATTTTGTGGTATCCTTTATGTGACAGAGCAGCCTCCAATAGTGGGGACAGGTAGGGATTTAGGGCTCAAGTTCCTCCTAGGCCCTTTAACTACACAGGGTGAATGCACTCCATGAGTTTAACCCCAGAGTGTGAGTTCCTCTGTAGGTACATCCTGCTTTCAGTGAAAATAGGACACTTACATGCAGCAAGGCTTACAGCCATCATTCTAATATCTTGTAAGTCAGCATAAATCAGATTGAATTCTGATTTCCTTTTGCCTGGTGATCATTACCAGGGCAACATGAAAAGGGAAAAAGAAAAAAAAATCCCCGAAAGAAGAATTAATAGAAGTCTGCCCTCTGTAATGCTATTCAAAGGGTTCAGTTATTTGAGAAAAGTTGCCTGGATAAAAATAGATTCCTCATTGATAGTCAGATCATTGAGACTCCATAAAAGGAGACGCTATTCAAAAAGTTCCTGCAAACCGGCTTTGTTTGGGATCTGACTGAATTGTGGGAGCCCTGAAGCTACCAGCAGCTTCCTGCCTGCCACTCCTGGAAAGCCTTTAGACAGTACTAGCAATAAACACTACCCAGTGGGAAACTGCAGAGTAATGTTTTACACTGATTGCATGCTAACAGCAGGGAAAAGCTTGATGTGGACTTTCAGAAGTCAAATATATGAGCTGAATACCATTTTCTTATCACAAATAACTTATCAAATCTAGGACACTACACTATCCTCTCAGATAAAGAGGGCTTAAAATTACATTCACACTCCCCTTAAGCCAGTGACAGTGCTGTGGCTCTGAAAAGCATGAAATTATTCCTGATTCTCCAGTAAGTCAAACTATATCCATTAAGGTTAACTGGAAAAAAAAGAGCAATGGGATTTGTATTTAAAATTTCATATGTTTGCCAGGCAGTACAACTGATTGAATTTTTTTTTTCTTGTCGAATGAAGTAATTGTCATACATATATTTTAGAATATATATTTTTTAAATTATGAAAAAAAACCCCAAACCCATGGAAGCAAAGTAAACACAGGTGAATTTAACACATTTGACAAGGGAAAAAAGTGAATTGAATTCTGATTGAAAGGTGTGGTTTGGTGACTGACTAAATCTCCCTATAGCTGTGGGTTTTGTCACAAGAGTTGATGTTCCACAGGGAATATAAAATTTCACAGAGTATTTGTAATGTAATTTTATATTTATATGAATGAAAAGTTCTAGATTTGGTAACTAATAATACTTAGTATTTTTAAGAATCAATGTGCAAAACTTTATATTGAGGCTAGTGACAAATATTTGTGGGTTTCATTTTTGCTGATATCATTCATTACCTTATATTGCATTTAGTAACAGTAATGGTATCTCAGCTGCATTTCTGTGTGGAAATCTTCTAGCTGACCTTTTTGTGAGTTTGGCAGGTTTTGGGTTTTTTTTTTTTCCAAGTTTCTGGTGTGCTTTTCATTGGTGCTCTTTTATAGCTTTCTCTCTTTGGACACTGCATGCCTTTCCATTGCTTTTCCATTTAATAGTTCTAGCTCCAATTCTTCTGCCAAGTCTGTTAGAAGGAAAGGGGTTGGGTTTAATTTTCCTGATGAAGGAATCATTTTGAGCCCTGGCAAAACCTTCCAAAATGAAGCTATGGGGGAGGCTGCAGTGTTCCCACTGATACAGGAACTACTTTTGATGGATGTTTCAGGACAGGCTGCCCTTAGGAGCTATTCTTACACACAAGCATCAAGTACAAGAGACTGAGAAAATATTTGAAAAGAAAGAATAAGCTATTGAAAACACTACAACAATGCTTCATAAGATCTGATGAGTACTTTCTTCAGTCCTCATTTAGTGCTGCATTGCTAACAAAATTATGTGTGAAGTCAGCTGCTCCCCTCCTCCACTTCATATCACTGTGGGCTGCTGAAACACAGTAATTCAGCAGCTCCATCATCTGGTTGTATAAAGCTTTGGTGAAGCTACTTTAAGTGGGTCCAATTCTGATGCCAAGAGCAGAGGGTACCAGCTGAACCAGCCCAGGCATTTTCAAACACTGCTGAGGATGGCTGTTCCACAATGTTTGTGGATTCCAGGTTTTAGAGGGACTTAGACAAACTTGAGGAGGGGGTCCATGAGAGCCTCATGATGCTCAACAAGCCCAAGTGCAAGAGGCTACATTTGAGTTGAGGCTTCCCCAGATGTAGAGATGTGGAGAAGTCATTAAGACTAGCCCTGCCAAGAAGGAATCCCCATGGATGAAAAGCAGGAGACAGGAGAGGGGGGGCTCAATGGGGCTTGGCAGGAGGGAGCTGGAGGCAGAGGGAGTGGGGGCAGGAGTATCAAGGACCTGGGAGCAGGTAGGAGAGGGGGTGAGTGAGCTGGGTGGCACTGTGTCCTGCCTGGGCTGGAGACCCTCTGGCCTAGGAGCTGGCATTTCTGTCCTGGCCTGTGTCCAGCTGAGCCTCCACCACATACCCTGGCACTCACCCCTGCCCAGTCTGCACTATCAAAGCCCTGTCTGCTCTGCCATGCTTTGGTGATCATCCCATTGTGACCTGTCCCCTCTGCTGTCACTGGGGATGGAATCCCAGCAAAGACCTCCTCACCTATCTTCTTCCTTCTACATTTACTTCTTTTTACTATTCCTTTTTATTCCTCCACTTTTGTCTACTCCATTCTCCCATTTCCTTTCTTCCCCCTTTTTCAAGGCCTGGTTGCCAGAGTCTCTCAGGAGGCTGTCCTGAAGGGTAAAGTAGTCCAGGAAGGCTGGGCATTCTTCAGGAAGGAAATCAGTTTCTGGGTAAAAAATGCCTGCAGGGCCAGGCTTGGAGAGTGGTGGTGAATGGAGTTACCTTCAGCTGGCACCGTGTCACCAGTGGTGCTCTTCCCAGGGTTCAGTGTCAGGGCCAGTCTTGTTTATTCCCCCTCCAACAAGATCAGGGAGGGAACAGGAAGGGTAAAAGTGAGAAAACTTGGGCAGGGGTAAAGACAGTTTAATAGGGAAATCAAAAGCTGTGCAAACAAGCAAAGCAAACCAAGGAATTCATTCACCCCTTTCATGGACAGGCAGGTGTTCAGCCATCTCCAGGAGAGCAGGTTCCCACCACATGTAATGGTTACTTGGGAAGACGAATACCATCACTCCAATTTTTCTACCCCTTCCTCCTTCTTCCCCCCACTTTATATTCTGAGCAAGGTGTCATATGGTCTGGAATATCCCTTGGATCCTATTGTGTCCCCTGTCCTGGCTGTGTCTCCTCCATGCACTCCCAGCTCCCACACCAGTGTGGCAATACAAAAAGCAGAAAAGGCCTCAGCTCTGTGCAAGCCCTGCTCATCAATAACAAAAGAATCTCTGTAACATCAACCTTGTGTTCAGCACAAATCCTAAACACAGACCCATATCAGCCACTGTGAAGACAATTAATTCCATCCCAACCAAACCAGCACAAGGTGCATCTAAAATGTCTTCTTTAGGATACAACTGAGGGGTTGTTTAGGTTAGAGATAGCAGTCCTTGTGAGTGCTGCAGTTTGTGACTCTCTGGCATGTTTTGTTCAGACCTTTTCTATGATATTCCACACTGCAGAAGGTAGAAAAAAGATTGATGAGAAATTGACTGAATGGCACAGCAGTGAACCATTACCTCTAAATCAAGGTTTTCCCTATCTCCAACAAATATTTAAATAGGAAACAATCTGTGGAAATTGTTATTAACTTTCTTCTTTGTCAACACACAGTGCTGAAGCAGACCTTGCATTGGGACCATTACTTGCTATGAAGGTAAAGAAACTGGGGCAAGAGTCTCACATGGGGTGACTGGAAGTGAAACTGCTGCTTAGGAAGCAAATGACCTCATTAAGGAGTTTAAAACAAATGCAAAAAGAGACTCAGTTCTAGTAGAAATGATAAAGGAGGAAAATGAAATATCAAGAAATCTTCAAATAAACAACAATAATTATTATTTTGGAATGAAAATGGCTTTGCCACTTACTTTTCTGTACAACAAATGCCAAGACTTCTCATGATTCTGTTCCTTTTGGAGCCAAGGGCAGCAGAATCAACATGTTCTTTTCAGTACAATCCCCGGGGGATAATTTAAATATAATTGCATTTTTTATGAGGTGTATAGATTTAAACTTTATTTTGTTTTCAGATATTTTTTAAGAAAAGAAAAAAGTAGTAAAGTAGCTAGTAAAGTCACTCAGGTTTATCCTTTTAAATTGCTTTTACAGACTTTAGTGGAAAAAGTCTTTTTAGTCTTTTCCCCTGTTATATAGTAATAATAAAAAAAATCACTCTTCTTTTTTTTTTTTTAATTCTCATTTCTTAGGAACAACTGAGACAGTCAGTTCTGATTATGGATAATTATGGAGCTGGCACAGATATTCAAGGATAATTCAACAATACGCTGAGCAAAACATAAGCAGAGAAGTTCCTTTCCATTTGTGTTAGCTGCATTTTGTCACCATAGGAGAAGATACAAAAATGGTAGAGGCTACTTTCCAAACTAGCTCCTGCATAAGGATGTTGACTGTCTGAAATATTGGGTACCTGTGTAGTCAAGAAAGCACTTGAACTATTGGAATCAGTCAATAGACATTGGCACAGACACTTCAGGCAGGATGGCTGACTTGTTCCCTGGAGGTGCCAACTGCCCTTGAGTCCCTGGGCAAGGTGGGCCAAGGCACTCTGTCCAGCCAAGGTGACAGAGATTATGTAGGGTGGAATCCACCCTTAGTCACTCAGTACAACTAGGTTTTCCAAACTGCAGAAGGAGTCTCCTTATTTTATTTATTGTTTCATATTGGATAAGTTAAATGAATGTCAAGGACTTGTTTTTTAATTCAAATATTTCTTCATTTGCTGACATCTGTTAGCATCTCTAGTCAGTTATAAAAAAAATTAGCAAACAAGACCTTCAGCTTTCCTTATTTGACAAAGGGCAGAACATTTCTAATGACTCAATCTTCACCACCCACTTTATTTAGCATCACACTGGCACAGGACATTGACATTCTCTGTTCCAAAGACTGAAGTTCCTCATCACCTGTGTAAAAGGAAGAATAATGTATTTTTTCTTTTCATCTTTGACAGTTTAAATTAAACTGTGTCTCTGGCTTTCTTACAGATAAGGTTCTTTTAAGACAGCAGATAAGGGCCAGTGTTTGAAGAACATTAATTATAGGTTCAGATGATGAAAACTGGCTGGAGGAGGCTAATCTTTACAAAAGACCTTATCCTGTCATGTTCTTGGGAAAAGAAAAAAAGAAACAAGAAAAAACCAAAAAGCCTCAGCACCCCAGACTGAAAGAATCACATGCAATGCATACAGAAAACTATCCTCTCACCTTCGCTCAAAGCTCATTTCATTGGCAAATCTGAAATGACAAAAATTATTCAACTCTTGCTTAGATGAACATCTAATTTTTTTTTTCCTAAGAATAATAATCATGGAGTCCAACTTCCTGACCACTTCAGGGCTGACCAAAACTCATAGCATGTTACTGAGGACATTGTCCATATGCCTCTTAAACACTGATAGGCTTAGGACTTTCAGAGTAAGAGTTTGTTTCCTGTGCATACTATAATAGACTAGGATAAAAGTAAACACAACTGCAAGAAAAGAAAACTTTTCTTGGGCTTTTATATTTCATTTCCAATTTTTTGTCAAACAGCTCATTTTGGATAATTTCTTTCCTAGTGCAATGCTGTATAACCTTGTCCATGGATTCTTGCCTACAGATGTTGCCTCTATATAATAGAGTGTCAGATATGATAAACTTCAAGGTTCTTCTTTCACTTGAGAAGAACACTGTAAGCCACTCAATTTCCCCTGTGTTTCTCTGCTGAGCACCATTTTAGTGTAATCCTGTTTAAAACATGCATGAAATATAGTAGAGATAAACAGAGATTTGGGACTGAACAACATAAATTATTAAAAGCACTGAAAATCTCTGCATGAATCCAATCTAAAAAGTATCATTTAAGTAAAGAAGCAATCCATAAAATTTCTCAGAAAAAGTAAATTGTACAGGAATTGTTGCAATTACTCTCTCCTGGTATATAAAGAACGGGTGAATTCCAGCAAGGTTAGAAAGCGAGACATTTAAAACTCTTTTTTTTTCCCCCAGAACAATCAATACAAGAAATTAATCTTCTGTGCCTCCCTCTTGATGTATATGGGTTAGTGCATTTTAGAAAAGGACAAAATATACACACAGATATTAAAAAAGAAATTTCAGAGTCAAAACCCTGGATTGTGTGCACCCTTAGTGCACAGAGTCAACACTGGGTATCAATTAAAAAATTTGCTGGGGGAAAGCTGCTGTATAACTGGCTGTTTAGGGGATTCAGGAGCAGAATAGAAACTGTAATACTTTGCTGTCATTCTGGCCCAGAATAGAAATTTTAATGCATAAGGTGAAATGTTGTAGCCCAAAGGGAGATCAAGGAGTCAGAGGTATACCTGAATTGATGGCACTTCATTCAGAGAGGCAAGCCTTACTTTTGCAGAGATTTTTCAAAGCCTAGATCTTCCACATCCTGATCTTTTTGTGGAGGCCCAGAGTCTCTTTTGAAAGGCTTGTCAGACTCAGCAGGGTTTCCTCTGATTCACACTGGTACGAGCGAAATGCAAACAGACCACGGGCTGTCGCCAGATGTTTTTTGCACAAATGACTCCAGCAGATTTCAGAGGTAACTCAGGTTCTCACAGCTCCTCATTGCTTTTGGCTGTAGGAACCTACCTGACAGCTGAGCTTCCAAAGCAGAGTACCAGAGCACCTGGGCCAAGGGACCTAGTGAAATTTCCAGACTTATTTTGCAAGGTCTAATAGTCTCACTCCAAATGTAACAAACTAAAAAAAGAGAAAAAAAGCAACTCTCCCAAAAAAAAAAAACCAAAACCAAAAACCACCCTAATTAATAATTATAACAAGACATCCTATGCCGGTATAGCTTATTCCTAGAAAACACTGTAATTTACATTTTAAATGCAGTTTTTAAAAATCTAGCATTATGTGTGGGTATTCACAAATTTATTGGATGAAAATGCTGACTTTGAGCAGCTGTATATAATACATGGGATAGGTATACTGCTTTGATTACACTTCTTTTCTATCTAGTTTAAAGGAGATTTCAGAGACTTTAGGAACAACCACACAATAAGTTGTAGTGTTCATGCAAAGAGTATAAGGATCCAGATATGTTTGGATTATAACTCATAACCAATTAAAGTGCTTAGGAAATTTTCCTTAAAGGAAATGCTTTCATTCTGGAGGAAAAGAGAATTTGGAGAAACTTGAATGACTATGGTAGAAACAGGTTTTGATGGTATTCTTGTTGTAGTCCTATGGGTTTCTTTTGCTTCCAGAGAAAGTATTTGGAGATAGAGGTGTGGGTGCTGAATTTATACTGACTAGTGTTTTGGGAATTTATCAGAGTTTTCTTTTCAGTTTTTATTTTTTTTTCTTCCCTTGACATCTAGAAGAAGCTAAGCCAGTACAAGTCTTTGTTCCGATGTGGTGAATTTCACAGTTTCTTAAGTGCTTCCCTCTTCTCCTTGAGACATCTGTGTGTTTTCCAGAGAAAGGGAAAGCTTTGCTTTTTGCTTCCTTCATTCATACATAGTGGTGTTTGTGAAAGGATACTTGGTTAATGAGAGCTGCAATGTGAAAATGTTCTCTGCAATGTTGTTCTTGGGCATATGTTTCTACTCACCGAGAAAAAAAAATAAGGAAAAAAGGAAAAAAAAAAGAGACTATGCTGAAGAAAAGAAGTACTAGCAAAATTGAGGTGTTTCCAGATGTTTCCAAAATTAAAATATTGTTACTTGTTCAATATGGGCAATGATCATGCTGAAAAAGACTAAGCTGTTCCTTGCTCAGATTGGTCTAAAGTTACTATGAACACATCTAAAGTAAGCTTTCATCCTCACCCAAGGATATTATATGCAATTATGTTATTTGACTGAATTATGGACTCTAACTCTGTGGGGTTTATTCACAAAAAGTACTTTAATGGGTATAAAAAGAGATGGAACTTGTAACGTTATTATGGAGCTATTTTAGAAAATATGAATTAGTGAATTTTGCTCATGCCAAGATTTTATTTTACTGACTCCTGTATTGCCACAGAATACAATTCAAAACGTAGGAAAAATAAAAAAGGTTTGGTTAAATTAGGCAGAAGTCTTTGAAAATATGTAATTCATAGTTCAGAATAGTGAAATAAATAATGTTTCAAAAAATTTACATGTATCCTCTCATATGCATATTTCATATAAAGATTAGATTTCTTGTTAAAAAACTATGTTCAGTATCTCTTGCCCAGACAGTCACGCAAGTAGAAAGTGCTGAAATTGGACTCATCCTTTGTTTTTACATTTTTAACTTTTGCTGGTATTAAATTTTGTCATTCTGAACATATTATTTTCAAACTGCAACATTTATACATAACTTTTTTATAGTTCATACTAAATCTTGGCTACAGATGCTGTAATTTGATATACGCTAAGCACACCACTTGTGTTTCCATAGTACTTTCAGTAATTCTGTATATTAAAAATTTTCAGGCAAAACAAAAAAGAGCTACTATCTAAAAATTGTTTTGGAAATTATATTGGTCATTGGACAGACATCCTGTGCACATTTATTTAATTTAACAATGTTCTGTGAGTCTGTAATCTGCATGAATCTTTAGAATAAATCACGCTTTTTCTGTCCTTTAAGAACCTCCTTGTAAAGGTGACCAAATGCTATTGAATTTTGAATTTTGTTACCAAAAATTCAGGCTAGTTTTTCTCCCATCTGGAAATGTGAACAGAACATCAGTATGAATTTAGCATATGTTACTCCTATGAATGCATTCTTCATATTATAGGCTTTTACAATGGAGAAATACAGTTTTCAAAATGTTTGCCAAACTTTGACTGTTTCCATTGTAATTTAGGTGCAGATGTGACATGATTGACACAAGTTTGAATGCTATGTCTGTGGTGGGCTGACCCTAGCTGTCAACTCAGACCCCATTCAGTCGCTCTCTTACTCCTTCCCAAGCAGGGTGAGGGAGGATAAAAGTGAGAAAAAATTCTTGGGTTGAGATAAACACTCTAGTAAGCAAAGGGGAGGGATGGGAGAAGAAGTAAAGAAAATAAGTCATGCTAAATCCATCCATAACCAACATCAAAGCAATAACCTGACAGTCCCCAGACAATGGTTATTCCCTCTCAATTTTATTGCTGAACACATTATGGGGCATAGGGAGCATCCCTTTGGGCATTTGGGGTCAGGCCTCCTGACTGACCCAATCTCCCTGACTCTGACTGTCAATCCTTGCCCACCTCAGCCTCCTCTCTGGGGCTGCAAGTGAGAAACTGGGATGGCCTTGACACCAAATAGCTGAAACATGGATGTGCTGTCAGCACTTTCTTGGTCACCAGTCAAGAACCATACAGCTGTGAAGAAAATTAACTCCATCCCAACCAGACTCAGTGCAGTGTGGATGTAGAGAACTCATTTCAGCCATTTGCATGATTGCAGATCCAATCCTTTAGCAAAATTAATGATTATTTATTTGTTTTATTAATAGTTTCTAATTCTCTTTGTTTGCAATGGCCTGAGCATGTACCCAGCTTAGGTAATACACCATCTTTTAGAATGTTTGCTGCTCTCTCATTGATTCTAACAGGAGTCAGAACAGACCTGACCATCATCAGTGTCCTTTACAAAAAACAGAGGCCAAGAGAGCTGTCATTCAAAAAATGGATGGAAGGAGAAGTCAAGGATCATCTCTTGAATAATTTGATCTCCTCCTCTTCTTGAAAGGAGGAAGCAGTGACACCAAGTAGTATACCTGTCAAATAATCTTAAGAGCTGAAGAAGATGGGTCAAATTCCTCTTTTCCCATTAAAACAGAATTATTTTGAAGGCTCAAAGACAAAGCCCAGGAGTGAAAACAACAGTGTAACATAGTGTGTAGGGTGCTCACCTGAAGAAGAAACATGGCTCTACATAAGCCAGTGTTAGCAGTCTGCTGATTGAAATATAGAACTAGTATTATTTATTGAATCAATAATTTTGTGATCTTTTCCATTTTTTTTATTTCAACTTATGTTTTCTACTGTCTTTCTGAGCCTTCAGTTTTCTTCTAGTCTTTATAGGAATCTAAAATCACTCATTGTGACTCTGTTCTTTGGGTTTAAGATCTTATATGAAATGCATAGCGTAAAATTGAATTAGAAGATTAACTGATTGTAATAGAAGATTTGCAATTATGGAGTCTGACCTTCGTAACACAGCCCATAACATTTTTAATTATATTCCTACTGGAACTGGAGCATATATTTTAGATAAACATGAAGGCAGTCTCAATTTTAAAAACAGTCAGTGACGAAGATTTTACTATAGTTTTTCCTCTCAGGTAAAAATTTGCATTTTATTTCTAATAACTCTTGTCAGTTTTGAGTTTAATAATGACATTGTGATACTCTATACCTGTCAGTCTCTGCATTTTTCTTTATTATGGTCAGTAAAAGAATATATTTGTAAGAAGTCTATTGTGTAATGCAAATAGACAATATGCTCTGCAGGAAGACACTGAATTCCAGCTTTTGCTCTGATCCTCTCCTTGTGCCTCTCAAAATGTCACTAGCTCACAACTTATCACTTCAATTACTTCAGGGCTGGAACTTTCCATGCTTAGGGCTGAGCTCCCTTGCACACACAGTCCTCACCAAGCCCATCATGGAGAATCTCTGTAAGCAGACAGGAGGAACTATTTCCTGCTGGCAGATTGATACCACCCTCCCCAAGGATGCAGGCTAAGCCATGGAGCTTTGACATAGGAGTGCCATAGACTGGGCACAAGTAAATTGGTTACTGGGTATATCTCTTCCATGTTTGAGCTTAAAAACTAACACCTGGAAAACTGTAATGTGAATTGGGTCTCAATCTTTCACTCCAGAAGAGCAATGTTTGTTTCCAAAACAGATTCATATGTTATTTTGGTAGCATATGGTCTTGTTTTATGATGTATGTTGGCATTTCTTGGGATGGGAAATGCAATACAAACATGACTGATCAGGAAAATTGTTCATCAAAGAGAGAAACTAGAAGAAAGGGTTGGTGTATTTAGCTCCTTATACGAACTTGCTGGGTGCTTACTGAAGAGTACAGTCCTTCGCTTAGTTTAGGTGGCCAGTGTCAGGCTCTCAGGTTTTCAGTATTTGATGTTCTTCCCTAAAAACTACCTTGTAGGTTTCCTTCTTTGCCTTTTTAGTTAATTTTGGAAAGAAAAATAATATTAATTTTTTTTTCAGGTGTCCTTTTTTTTCTTTTAAACATCGTGGAAGCAGAAGTGTCAAGGAATGATTGCATCAAACTTTAGTAAGAATCTTTGTGAGGGCTTTTGTTACCATTGGGAATCTTGTGTTAAAAGAAAAAAAAAAAANCAGTATTTGATGTTCTTCCCTGAAAACTACCTTGTAGGTTTCCTTCTTTGCCTTTTTAGTTAATTTTGGAAAGAAAAATAATATTAATTTTTTTTTTCAGGTGTCCTTTTTTTTCTTTTAAACATCGTGGAAGCAGAAGTGTCAAGGAATGATTGCATCAAACTTTAGTAAGAATCTTTGTGAGGGCTTTTGTTACCATTGGGAATCTTGTGTTAAAAGAAAAAAAAAAAAAGTTCAGTAAGTTAAGAATTCACCTTTCTAATACTAGCCCAGACTTTTGGCTGGTTGGGAAATTGCTGGACTATGTCTGTCCCTGGTAGATAGACATCTATTTCATATGGAACAGTTAAAATTGTGCTCCCTGGGACACATCAATCACCAGTCATTCAGATCATATCATGCATCTTTCAGCAAGTCATATAATGGAAAATTCCATAGAACTGATGAAAGCTAAGCCAAAAATCTGCTTCAAGTAAGTGCTTCAGTTTCCAGGAGTTTATATTTCTATACTATTAAAAAATAATATATATATATATTCCTTAGCATTTAATCAAAGAAGTTATTAGTATCTTTTAAATTGAAACTCAGTTTTATAAAAAATATTTTTTAGGTATATGCTGTTCAATATTAAATGTGTCAGACAAATGCTGGTTGTGATCAATCAGTTCCAGATATTCTTGGAACTGACAATGGAATATTTTTTTGACGTAGAACTCCATGAATTGCTTATTTCTTCAATCTGTAACAACACTGAAATGAAGAAAAATTGCTTAGCTCTTTCCTTCTGTTTCTGTAGACAAAGCAATCAGATTAACATGTTAGGGTTGATGCCAGAAATGTACAGATTTTTCCTCTTACCACATGCTCTTTGATTCCCAGTAGTGTGAAATTACCTTTGTGTGCTTTTGGAAATATTGGTTTTAATGTTTGTAAAGCCTCTGGAAACTCTGGACATTTGCGATCAAAATGTTACTAGTCGAATGCTTTTTAGAAATTCTCTGCAGGTCGTATTCAGACTGTTTAAGATCCTCCTGAGGTATTATCTGCCATTCACTGTCTTGATCCTGTTCCCCTCTAAGAGCCATTATGTCAGCCCTTCAAAAGACTTCAAAGTTGCTGTCTGCCTTAGTGACTTACCACCAGGAATTTAAGTGAAATTTAAGTGCTGTGAATACTCACCATGAAAAAAAAAAATTTGGTATTCTAGTGTGGCCTTTGAATTTAAAGTACATCTGGTGTATACTTTTCTCTTTATGCACCCTAAGCCCTGTATTTTCTGTATATTGAGGACATTTTGCTACAAATTTGAAAAATATATTAGATGCACATTAGTTACAAATCAGATCACATTTTATCATTTTAGATTTTTGAAATGAACAGGTTTAAGTGTACTTCAGTGAAAAGTATTTTTGCAAAACTGCATTTTTGAAGGTGTTTTAATAGTCATACCTGTGACTATTTTATTATGTGGAACAAAATATTAGTAATTATAGCAAATTGTAGAAAGTTTGTATTTTAAAGAAATGCTGTGCTTCTTATAAAGCCAAAGAAGCATGTGTTCTGCAGCATACAAGTACCTTGGAGGCTGAATATAGTTTTGAAAAAGGTGATTAAACCAATTTTTGCTGTTCTTTAGCTTTTTCAGAGGCTTTTTGAATGATGTGATCCTTATGGTTTAATAGCTGCTCTCCATCTCCATCTGAGCAGGTTGTGAACAATGCTGTGTGCTGCTTGCATTTGGTCTGCTGCCTACGTTGTGCCATTCAGCACTGTGCTGCCTCTCTCACAGCACTGCTGGTACTGCAGAGGCACCAGCCTCCGTTACAGAAACAGAAGATGAAAACTAGCCCATGGTTAACCACTCCCCCTAATTCCAATTCCAGAGTTACTCTTTCCAGAAATACCTGTTCAAGGTATTTCTGCATGGTGCAGTATTTTACAGGATGGATATGTCTTGAATAAAACTTGAGTGGAAAGGTTAGCATATACAATAGAAGACAGCCCTAAGTCATCATAGCATCAGCACAGCTCAGATGCTTGCATTTATTTTGCTTATGAGCTGTACTAGAGAATGTCATATTCAGTGTTTGCTGCTTTAGACCACATCTATTTCTGCCTGAAGGGCAAAAGGCTTCTTTCCTCACACTGAAGATGATGGTGATGAATAATGACCATAATTACTTTTTAAGTGTTAGAGAGTACACTCATTTGCTTGGAATGTAATAGGACCTATTTTTGCTGAGGTCTTGCACACAGCTACAAGACAGATGGCTTCTGTCCCCCGGAATTAAAAGGGGTGGGGGAGGGAATTCGTGTATCACTGGAACATGTTTTGTGTGCCTTACCCACAGAATGCTTTTTGGATGCATGGAAAAAGGCAAGCAGAGGTCAAGGTGAGAATTCATTATTTTGAGAGAAGCCAAAGGAGTGTGTATATTCATATATGTGTTCAAGCCATGAGGAAGTCATCACCTCTGGATACCTAGCTCTTCCTCTTCATGCTGCTATTCAAGGAGGCATAAGGTCCATGGGGCCTATGCTTCTGTAGGACAGTAGAACAGATTAAAGTAATTTGCTGCCTACTAAGACAAACAAGGTTTACTTGAATTATTTTGACCAAGTAAAGTGTCATTCTCCAAGAGAATGAGGGTAGACCAGAGAACTCCCAGTGGGATGAAAAAACGCAAAGTTGCTTTGCTAGATTCAGAGGTCTTGACTGACTTTGTGCTCTCGGGGAGACAGGATGTGTTGTGAGGAAGGAGATCGCAGGAAGGAGGATGATTGCTGGCATTTAAAGAAAGCTACTTGACTTTTATCAGATGGGGGAAAAGATTATTTGGCACTTGCGTTAATTACTGAAGAGACGGAGGAGACTTTGATTTTGAAGCTAAGAATGATGGGATACCTCATCAAAGGTGCAGAATAAATTTTAGTTCGTCTAAAAACTCTGAGTAAGAGCATTTTTTTGGTTTTGCACCTTAAATTGGAGCAGAACTTTGTTTGACGCAATTTTGTGCATCTTGCTTACTCTGGCTTTTAAAGATCAGAGCTGCTTCCCAAACTGGCCTAATCTGGCAGACCTTGGGACAAAGGTCAACAACTACAGGTTGGACAATGTATCTGGGGTTTTACTGCAATTTCCCAGAGAATTCCCATGAATAGTACTGGAAGGAAAATGTTTTCTCATCACAGTAAGTTCCCATTCTCAATGGGAATTTAATATTCAAAATGCAGATGTTCATGAATCAGCAGTCTAAAAATGTTCATTAAAAATAACACTTCTTTTAAAAAAATATTTTCACTGCTCTTTTGCATTACTTTGTAAAATAATTAATTTGTGGTTTCTTTCAATATGATCCAGTACAGTTGTAAAAAAGAAGATATTTTTAAAATGAAAAAATACTAATGAAAAAACACTAATTTGGGGGAGTGGGGAATTTAAATGTCAAAGCATTTTTCAGAAACATTTTATCAAAAAGACTGTCTTTATTTAAACAGACTTCACTTTGAAAAACTGGCATTTTATAACAAAATACATCTACGGTGTAAAATTTGCTAGCGAGTTTAATCACAGGTCTATGAAATACCACTGTCTTGTGTAATTAAAATTATCTATTGGAGCATTGCAGATAAATCTGTCTTTATGTCAGAGAGCTCCTGTAAATAGATGCAGACCACTGAATTATCAGAATCAGTGGAAAGCATGGAAAATTGATGCAAGAAGTAATGATATTAAAATATAGGGAGACAATAGGCTTGCAGGAAACTTTGTCATTGTCCCTCTAAAAAGTTATCCATTCATGTTCCATAACTCAAATCATTGAACTGTAGCAAGTCATTGTCTCCTCAATTATGGATTAAGACCCTGTGTAATGAGAAATCCTTTCTAAACCTACAGATTCTAATACTTTGTTATAGAAAAACATGAACATATTTTGTCTAGTGGTTGAGTGGCTTCTGCCTGACCACTTGTAGATCATACTGAAAATGCTGCATGTGGCAAAAGTCTGTCAAGTCTTCTCAGATCTTGCCATCATGGGCCAGTTTAAGAGTCTTTTGTGTTATAGTGGGCTAAAGGATGGTACTGGAAAAATTTCAAACTTTAGCTGAAAGCTGGTCTTGTTAAGAGTATGTACACAAATAAACCCAGGTGGCCATCAAGTACCATGGGCATCATACTCTTCCCAATAAATGCTTCAGGGAAGTGATGACATGAGGTAAAATGCACTCATCACTTCTGAAGGAAGAAGATTGGCACTCTAAACCCAACCGAAAGTGACACTGGAAGGACAAGCATAATTTAATGGGGAAAAAGGTAAATAATAGTATCTTTTATTGTACAGAAATTATAAGGTTATCATTTATGAGGGCTTTTTATATAATTTGTTATGAATGTATAGCATCAAAACTGGACTAATGATTTAGATAAATACATTGCTAAAATCCTAATGGGATAAACAAGGTGTTCTTTTGTACCATACAGTCAATATATTCTTTTTTTTCCTCACAAGAAGATTTTGGATGTGTATCACCATTTGTTTGATCCAGATATTTTTGTTTCCTTTTGTTGAAATGAGAAACACTGCTTCCTGCAGCCATTGTTTTCTCAGTGTTTTAGTTTGTTCTAAAAGACCAGGAACAGAAAATGGAATTTTCTTTTCTTGATTATTTTCTGTGTTCCAAACCCATGGTTTTCTTTACACAAATCTTGGCAATAGATCCCAAGAACAAGTACAGGCTGGGCAGAGAATGGATTGAGACTAACCCTGGACAAGAACACTTGGAGGTATTTGTGGATAACAAGCTCAATATGGCTCAGCAATGTGTGCTCACAGCCCAGAAAGCCAAAAATGTCCTGAACTGCATCCAAAGCAGTGTGGCCAGCAGGGCAAGGGAGGGGATTCTGCCCCTCTGCTCTGCTCTGCTCTGCTTTACTCTGGTGAGACCCCACCTGCAGGGCTGCATCCAGCTCTGGGGTAATCAGCACAAGAAAGATGTGGACCTGTTGGAGCAAGTCCAGAGGAGGCCATGACGAGGATCAAAAGGGCTGGAATACCTCTCCTAGGCTGGGAAACTTGGAGCTGCTCAGCCTGGAGAAGAGATGGCTCTGGTGAGACCTTTGAGCAGCCTTCCAGTACTTAATGGGGGCTTCCAAGTAGCTGGAGAGGGACTTTCCAGAAGGGTATTTCGTAAGGGAACAAGAGGGAATAGCCTTAAGCTAAAACAGAGCAGGCTGAGATTAGTTATGCGGAGAAAATTCTGGGAGGGTGGTGAGGCACTGGAGCAGGTTTCCCAGAGAAGAGGATTACCTATCCCTGGAGATGTTTAAGACCAGGCTGGGTGGGGTTCTAAGTAACCTGGTCTAGCTGAACATTCCCTGTCCATAGCAACACGGCTGAAACTAGATGATCTTTAAGATGATCAACCCAAATCATTCTATGATTCTATGCCCAAGATGAATAAATTTAACGAGGACAGTATTTTACAGCTTCTCTAATTCTAAACTTTCTAATGACACAAAAGGCTATTAATTTCTCATGTATCTATTAAACATGTAGTTCAACATTATACCCTGAACACAAACTTACATTCACAGACATACATGAAAAATTTTGAATGCCCTAGACTGTTTTCATAAGATATTGGATTTGTATAAGTAAATATATCTTGCCAAACCTAATCAGCCTTTTAATTTCTCTGTAGTTACTTTAACTGAACAAGATTAAAAGCCAGCCAAAGGAAATAACAACAGGGACAGTCAAGTCAGCATGTCAAGGGAATCTTGTTTACAAACTATAGCCAACATCAATTTATTTCTGGCTTCAATTCCTGACCTCCACTTTAAAAGCAATTATTCACAAATGACAAATCTTATGAAGTCTGAGGACTGGCATGTTATGGATCTTGTAAGTATAATAACCATATATTTACTCATTCTAAAATCTTCATTTGGCACCTCCAAAATGCCAGGCAGATTTAGCAGCCAGATGCCTGTTTATTGAACTGATATATGCAAATAATATTTGTAAGCAGTAAATTGGCATTTGAAGATGGTGTCTGTAGAAAAAAAAAAAAAGGCAAAAATATATTCTAGACTTGGTTATGAACTTATTACTTCAGAAACACCATAATCAAGACTATTGTCTCTAGACAAAGGTATTTTTTTCCTTTTGCTTCTACAAATAATACATTGATGATCTATAAATGCCTTCTCTGCTGGAAGTCCAAAAGTCTCTTAGACTGCAATAGTAAAACAGGACTTGCTTGATTATCCTGTTATTCTTTTCAAATGCATTGATTTTTTTTCCAAAGCAATCAAATGTTTTCAACTTTCTGAACATTTGCAATTCTTATTATTTTCCATGGTTTATCCAACAGAAGTTTTAATTCCACCCCTGTGCCAATATAAACGTGTGGGAAATAGGTGGAGAATAATATATATATTGATCTATGTAAGAATAGCAGATGCCATCTCTTCACCAATGTAAATATGTGGTGTAGTTTATCCAATAAATGTGATAGAAATCATATTTGAAGTAACCAAGATGAAACATTGCCGTTCACTCCATTTTGCTGTAGAAAATATTTTCTGAAAGCTATTGTTTATCTCCTTATTTAAATTCTACTTAGTGTTTGTGAGAGGCAAGCATCATAGATACTTTTTTTCTAATACTGACAATGTTTGGTAGCAATCAGAAAAAGCCTTCAGTTTATTGCACACATTTCGATTTACAAGTAAATTCTCACTTAACAGCTTTATTTATCTTGATATCCCATGGAAACTGATGGCTGACAAGAGTTTGAAATAAAATGCAGTCAAACTAAAATATCCTCAGAACAAATAAATTACCTATTACCATTAAAATACTTAATTTCGTTGCTGGACATCTTTGCAATATTTAACATAGAATTAATAATAACTTTACATTACAGAGGACCTGTGTAACATTCATTAGTGTTATGCCTAAGAGTCTTTTGAAAGTAATTAAATCATATAAGACATGGTTCACTATTTGTTTATTGATGTATTCAAAAAGAGACAAAGCTATTTGACTTCTGTTGGTGACTGTATTTTTGGTATCCTGTTCCTATTGTGTTAGTGTAATCCAATAGGCTTTTGGTTGACCTTTGTATGGCATATCCCTTGGCCAGGGACATGATATGATATGATGCTAAGTCATGACTGGGGTGCTGTGTGCCTGTATTTTAATTCACTTTAAAGTGTCTGAAGTGATGTGATGACTGTGGGGCAGCTCATCACACAGGTGTTGTCATGGCATGAAGCACAGAGTGAATCTTTCATGTCCGCAGGTGTGGCTAGAGAGAATGTGGAGGCATATAAGGCTTCAAAGCTGACTGGGGTAGTACTGACAGGCTGTGAAGGGTGGAGACAGAAATTTGATGAAGTTTCATACATGTTTGCTTTCTGAGGAATCGCTGGAGTGAACTATGTTGAGAAAGCCTGAGATGAGTTGACCAAGGTGGAAGCCACCAAGCAGTTGGGGAATGGCGGCAATCAAGAGTCAAGTGATGAAGTGACCCCCTGGCCTTCTGTTGTGCAGAGGTATAGATATATCCTGAGGATCTTGAAAAATAAAAACAAGGCAAGTACAGGGATATATTAAAACATTTACGTGAATTCAGGTGCACAGCAGATATCAAGAAGTACATGAAAGACTCACCTAACTAACAGATTTTCACATAAAGCATTCTTCCCACTAAGGTATCTTTAAAAATATATCTGTAGATAAAACTGTGGATTTGGGTCCCATGAGAGTCCACTTAAGTCTTATGTGATGTGGTACTGAGAGTCACTGAGATGCCTGTGGATCCTGCCACTTGAGACCAGGTTGAGTTTAGATTTATTAGGAAGACAGAACAGGGAGCAGATGGGACCCCACACTCATTGTTAGCTGGAGTTGCCTCTAGTTCCTAGCAGTTTATTTTGTTTCTTTTTCTCCTGCAAAATAATAGCTTGATGAGTCCATATATTTATCTAGGAGTATTTATGTATATGAATGAAAATGAATTGCTGAACTCTGCACAAATACTGAAAAACACTGAAGGAAAACTGAATTGAAGCAATTGCATTCTGTTTGCAAGTTTAATGGTATTATGGTCCTCTTGTTTGCAGGAATTAGTCTACAGTGTAGATCAGGAGTATAAACCTGGCCTTCCAGCAAGGTATCTTTGACCAGGGCAATATTTTTTCCAGTCTTCTGTCTATTTCTTGTTCTTATTTTTCCCAAAAGCTTTCAAGCATGGCTGGGAACCAAGAGGGTTGCTCATCCTCCATCCTATGACTGAAAGTGCATTCCCCAAAGGTATACTCCACCCAGTGAATAATGCATATCCATTTGAGTGAGGGGCGTGTCCGTCGGCGTTTGGTGGTGTGTGTGCCCTGGTACACATACTTGTTCCTTTGCAGCACCAGATGTGTCTGTGAGAAGACAGAGGCTGTTTGCGTTTTGTATCTGCAATGAATGTATGGGATACCACATGACAAGGCAGAGGCTAAAGAGTCATTCTGTCTTAGGTGAATAAAAGTGGCTCCATCTCCAGTTTACATATTAGCCCCCAGGGAATCTTCCTGTGCCCTATTTCACCGATCCATGGCAGGACTCATCATGGAAGCTCTTTGGTGGACAAGACAAGTAGCAAACATCAATCAGCCCTTTAAGACATTCTGACATCAGAGAAAGCACAGCTTCTTTGAACACGGCCCACACTGAACATGAATGGACATGAGCAACGGACCAACACGTTCAAGGAAGTCTGTGTTGGCAAGCAGACGGGATGACGCATGCCGTAGATTAAACTGTCTGTAGATTTCAGTGGGTATATTCCCAGAAATAAGTAATCACATTAGAATTGATTATGATTCTTCTTATCTCCAACAATGCAAAACAGATTTAGGAACCCATAGACAGCCAGAACCATTGTTCATGAGGACTCCACAGAAATGTGTTTGAACTGCAATTGACTTGCTCAGAATATTCTTAGGAACAGGTTTTTCACTTTCCACATACATTTTACTATAAAAAGAAGACCTTTCCATAACCTTGGAGAATGCACAGAATCCAGGAAAACCAGCTCCAAACTTGAATAGAACAGAACACAGGTAAACATTGAGGTAAGGTTAAACTTCAGGAGAGATGGATTTAACTCAAATCTCTGATTTCTTGCTAATTTTATGGCTGTTACTTCATACTTTGTTTCGGTCTACACACTAGATAAAATATTGCATTCCTTCTAGCTCTTGTTCATGTTCTCTGTTTAAAATATGGCTTCTGCCATTATTATCACTGATGAAAAAATGTATTAACTGTGACATCTCTACACAAACTCTTTGGTGACTCCAGTTCATAGTTCTGCAGTCCAAGAACAATCATGAACAACCACAATGAAAACCAAAATCTGAGGATACTCAGTGCAAAGCAAAAGAGAAGTGGTATGGAAATAACAAGTGATAATCAGAATCCCTTCAAATGACATTGCATACCAGACAAATAAAACCCATAAAGCTCTCACTTGTTTTAATAGCAGCTGAATCATCTGTCAGTGGTAAATTCATCAACTAGTTCCAGATTTACTGGAACACCTAAGCCTGTGTATCATATGAGAGTAGAGGTACTGATAAACATGATGGAGTCAGTAGTCAGATCTTCCTAATTCCTATGCTTCATCATCATCCATCATAATTAGATAGTTTCTAGGCATTCTGGACATGAACTGATGCATTTCAGTTAGCATTCAAATGTTAGATTGCTCAAATTTTTATTCTCCCTCCACCATTTCAATCTATTGATGAGCTCTGATCCTAGCTATGTGCATTGCTGCAAGCCTTAAATCTTTCTTTCAGATACTATTGAGTTACTATTAGCAGTAACACACAAATTTAAAGTTTATTTATTTTCTTTCACAGTCACTTAAATCCAGCCTGATATTGTGGTTATTACCTTTCTGATTATTATGTCCACTGCATATACATGTAAAGCTATACAATCCATTTATTATTGATAATAGGGAAACAGGGAATACCCCATTTTGCAGGGGGAAAAGAAAATAAGAAAAGGTTAGGTATCTGCCCCAAGGGCTCAAACTGCAAGGATTTTATCAGATGGCTTTTCTTTGTCTTCAGTGGTCAGTCCTCAAGAGACTCATATCTATAAAATTAATAAGCTTGTTGCTCAATTTACTGTCAAAAGGAGAAATTAACTGATGTATTTGAGCTTGTTTATTTTTAGCTTGATGCAAAGCCATGTTAGTCATAATCCCATTTTTCAGAGTGAATGAAATCCCATGTTATCGGAAAAGCTAGAGCTGTTGTGTCAGATTGATGGAGCTTAACTTGTTTAGGCTGACAGATGCTGCTCAGGATCAAAACACTTGGATGTAAACAATGGCGTATCTTCAAGGTCAGGAAAACTCCAGGGAAGTTGTCTTGGTATGACGTAGGATAGAAGGAAGAGGCATGTTAAATGTGTAGATAAACACAGCTGTCTGAAACAGGATGATAGCTTTCATAAGGATGAGTCCCAGGACATAAGACAAGTCCAGCCAGGCAAGTGCAGCAATACTCCACTGCTCATTCACAAAATCACTACATTACGGCCTCTTATTTTTAGTAAATCCTTATTTTTAGTAAAATCCTATTATTTTTTCTCACTGCTTCTCTAGGACATCACAAGACAGATTCTTTCTATATTTCTAAGATCTTATTTTGTAATATAAAAATGGTACACTCTTTAAACAATTGTCTTCAGTATTTTGTTACAATCTGGAAGAAAATGTAATAATTTCTGGACAGAGGCCCTAGTGTTGGGTAGCTAGTGTAGAAATATGGAGTATCTTTCCTTTGTGAGCTCTATTATTGTGAGACTTTGAGCCCCCAGTCTTTGAAAATTTTATTCCAAGGGAGCACGGAAACATCAGAGAAGGCTTTGGACTAAGTCTATGTTCCTTCGCTCAGCTTTAAAATGTGTTTGACCCCAAAGCTAATAACCATCTAGTAAAAGTCTGAGTGATCTCAGGAAATGAGTGATGTTTACATTTGGATGACTATCTCATCATTTTAGCCACACAGTCAAGTGTTTTTGCTAGCATTTCTTTTATAAATAGAATCTCTTGAAGACTTTCCCCTTGGTTATTTAACTAAAAGTTAACTTCTTATTTCTCTCTCTTTCTATTTTGCTCCTAAGCAGAGTGTAACTATGTGGAAGAGCAGAATGTCAATTCTTGTTCCATTTCTGTGTTTGATCTCTTCTTTCTGGAGCAGCACCTAGTGGGCACAAGGATACCAGTCAGTACTGGACTGGAGGCTGGAAAGACAGGCAAAGGCTATGGCAGATATGTGGCTCTCTAAGCAACTAGTAAATTTGATTGAATACTATCATTGTAGAAGAAAGGAGGGACAACTGCATGCCACCTTTACAATCCTCTACAGGTCTTCACACTCAAACATTTTAATAGATAGGCATTCAATTCTCTGACCCACATAGAACAAATGCAAAATTGTCATAAGCATTCATATTTGACCACATGACAGTAACATTATTATAACTAAAAGCACTGAATGCAGTCAGTCCAACTGTGTTGCATTTAAGATGTTTCCTGGTTATGAAATATTTATATCCAAACCAGAGATTTCTTGTCTGTTTTAAACATGCTGATAACTCTGAAGACTTTTCAAATATTATCACGCAAGTGTCTAGTAGTAGCTTCTAGCAATGGTTTTCTTTCTTCACAAAAGTGAGAAACAGGCCAACTTTTCTCATCTCTAGACTGTAGCTTAGTCTGCTACAAATGTTGCAGAAACAGGAAATTTGACATTTCCAGCTATTGGCTGTAATTTGTAATCCATTGCAGAATTGTGAAGTCACTGAGATGACATTTCTTTGAAGGTCACAGTCACAGTGTTGGTGGAATTAATGTCAGCATAAGAAAAAAATGAATTAATAGTATGATTATTGACTAGTACCCAGACTCAGTGTTTTAGGTATCGCAGAGACTAAAGTGATATTGCACAACTTCAGAAAATCATCTGGGACTGATGTTCAAAATTTGTCTTCTGCTGCTGAGTATGTCGTGTTGTAAAGCTGGACATACAAGCAGGAACTTGAAAACTACCAAGATATCTAATGATTTTTCATATGTAAATTTTTCTACCTATATCAGTACCAACTACACATAAAGCATTAACTGCCTTCAGAATATTCCTGGATGCAGTAATACATCTCTTTTTATTTAGCTACAAAGAAAGCCTCTACTATTAATGCTTAATTATGGAGCCCTCTGAAAGTCAATTTTTTCTCCATCATTGTAAATACAAGTTAAGACACTGCTTTTATGATAAATAACAAGAATCCTCTTCAGGTAGAAGAGGAGCTCGAATTTTATATTGCATTCATCTGACATCTCAATGATTAAACATCAACCAAATAATTATCCCAGTCAGTACCATCCTCTCTGTATTAATCAATTAAGTATTCTATAAATTTGCCATAATTGTTATAAGAATTTTTACTTTCAGAGGACTAAGGATTTTTTTTTCTCTGAATGTGTAAGTGTGCTACAGAAGAGATCAAAGGAGAGTTGGACATTTTGTTCTTTACAGTAAGGTCATCTGAAAATGACAGAAAAGTTTATTTGAAATTTACATGGGAAAAAGTTTTTGTTTTCTTTCCTGCTAACACAATCTGCAAGGAAACAAAGTTCCCAATTATTGCTTTGAGCTTTCTTCTGGCTATATAAACACTTCAGTTGGTTGATAGTATTCGCATTTTCAAGCTTTTTTTGTGCTACTTTAAATATTGTTAACATTCTTAACATGATTCCTAAAGAATAAGGCTTACATGGTCACTGTCTGGTTGTTCTTAACTTCTGAAAATGAACTCACTACTCAGCTGGATTTGAGTCAAAAGCAGAGAACCCTAGCTGTCAGTAGGACTTAGGGGTGTGTTCTGGGAAGAGAAAGGGAACCCTGTACCAGCCCTCACTAAGAGAAAGGCTGCTGAATGAGAATATGCATTACTAGACAGATGTGATGCCATGTGGGGAAGCAATGTGAATGCTGTAAACAGAAACAAAAATATTTTATCAGAACTTCTATCAACCCTAAGATTCAAATGCACAGGAAAAAAAGAAAAAAGTCTGGTCAATTTCGGGGTTCTCATTACTGTATTTTGAAGATTTTCCTGTCCATTCTGTGAGAATGGAAGCTGAGACAGTGGGCCTTAATGCTATAGCAAATGGTGGGCTTCATAACAAAATACACAGACATGGAATCCCAGGTCCCACAAAGCACTAGCAATTAAGCAATTATCTCATATAATTACTTCTTAAGTATCAAATATATTTAATCCCCTGTAGGGTCTCCATTCGTGCTGTACCTTCCATGGATTATAGAAGAGAGAGGATGAGATTGCTAGGTGGTGCTAAGCTTTGGTGTCCAGCAGTTTGATTGACCATGAAGAGATAAGTAAGTAGTAGAACAGAGGAGGCTCCTTCCAGTTTTCCCTTCTCTTGCTGCAGGTCGAAAGGATTACCTGAGGCTCCATGACACATATTTCAGCTGCTGGAGGGCTCTACCTGTCAGGAAACTGATGACTTCAGTTTATCAAAAAACATGATTTTTTGCCTCTTCTGTAAATCTTGAAAAGCATTCCACAGAAAATTTACATTTAAGTGATTCTTCAAGAGGAAACTTCTTTGTCATTTAAGTCTGTCTGACTTCTAATAGAGAGCCAAAATAATGGAAAGTTCCATTGTGATCACAAGTTTTAATGGCAAAGGATTAAGGCTGAAGTAAATGTAACTTGTTTCATGTTCTAACACTCATTGAGAAAAATCTGAAAAAATGGATACATATAATTGCTTATCCATATCTTGTAAACACCATTTAAAACCTTCAAAATGTTAATGTGAATGCAAATCATAATTTTACCCCTCAGGAATAGAAAATGTGTCTGAAGTTCATGCTAGAAATCTCACGCTGCTAAGTTTTTATTACCTGAAAGAACTTGAGACTATTAATTTCCTTAAATTAGTTCAGTAAATGTCACTGCTAAATAGAACATAAAGTTTCAGGGACTAATCCAACAGTCACCAGTCTGTCAAACAAGAGCAGCAACAGTGCAAGGGATCAAGAAGTTATTGCAAATAAAACCAATGGGAAAAGTGCAGCTGTAATCATTCTTCGTTATCAAGAAATAAGTGTGCTGGTTCTTTAAAAGGAAAGAATCAGCACTGTTATGGATTCAAGCTTGTTTCTATACCCATGTGACATAGCAAACTTTTCAAATTCTCTGTCAGCCAAAGGGAAGCTGAAGATAGTGCTACAATACAAGTTAAGATAGTTACAAGCTGTTAGTGAAGATAGCTTAGCAGAAATTGCATGGAAAGGCCTCTTAGAAACACTGCATTGTCCCATGAATTCAGCACTTCAGGGCATCTAAGCACTATGCAAACATTAGCTAAATTTTAGGCATAGTTCCTTCTACAGGTAAGACAAAAATAAAATCTCCCTCCCTTGCAAATGCTGTAGAGTTGCAGTTTCCCTTGTCACATACAAGACATTGAAGAGAGCAAGTCATATTGTCATTCAGAGTAAATCAGAAGACTCTGTATCTAGTTTACCAGGCTGTATGAAATATCATTTGGATAGGACAGAACATGTGATATGTGAGAGAAGATTAAAATAAATTTTAAAAGTTAAATAGCCTGCTTTGCACAAGCAGATTTTTTCCCCCCAATATTTACTATTTCAATATTTATTTTTCACATATGTTGATTCTTTTTAGATCTTCCACCTGCTTCAGTTATGCTGCTTGAATATCTCTGGTGACATGAGAAGATGCTGTACAAAGGAAGAGAGTTTGGTGCTTAGCACTACTGAAAAAAGTTTGAAAGTACACCTGCAATCCAGTCTACCTATCCATTTACATGATATGGAGCAAACTGGAGCACTGAATTCTCCTAAAAAGCCTCCTAAAGCAAGCACTTTGCCTCATCAAGAGAATGAAAAAGATCTCTCTGATATATGCAGAGGGAAAACATCATTCACCTATTTTAGGCATTTGTTTTTCTCACGTAGTCTGTAAGGAGCAATGCTTGTTTAGTGATGATGAGCGTCTTTGGCATAAGAGCCTAGCATCAGAGCCCTCTCTAATTCAGTAGATGAAAGACACACACATTCTCCTTCCAGCTCCCAGACACTTTTTGTTTTCATCCACTGAGAGTGTAATGTCTCATGTACGAAGCTTAGAGGGAGCTGCACCTTGAGCTTAGTTTCCCTTGCCCAAGCCTGTGGCCTAAACTCTGCATGAAGTTTCCATTTCTCTCTCTCTCTGGCACCTTGGAGTTTTTCCTTCCTCACTGTGCAATATTACAGGCTGACCAGGAGGGTGGGAACCTCCTTCCCAGGACATCCCATAGCTTTGTCACTCAGAGGCTCTTCTGAGATATCTTAGCTGTGGCAGCAGCTGCTCTCACACTGGGAAAAGGATGTGAATTTGGGTCTTATGAAATTCATTGCATTTGGGCAACATCTCCATAACACAGGGAGTAGAAGATGTATTATTTATATGTAGAAGAGCAGGCTGATTTCCCAGAGCTAGAAGCAGGGCCAGCATGTCGTGGATAAAGCTATTGCATTTCTACTGTGCTTTGGGACTGTGGCCATTCATTTTCTGCACACCAGGCATACTGTGTGGATCTGCAGATGCTTGTCCTTCTCTGAGTTTATTGTTGCCTAGAAATCCCAGGGAAATGTACTACACTTTGCAGTGTTGTAAGGAGAAGGTCTTTGGCAAGCTGGTAAATCTGGAACCGAGGATATTTCTGTAGTTCTTGGTCAAGTCTAGCTTTCACTTTTCTCCTCCAGGTACTGAAGTCTAAACTAAGTACCAAATATTTTTACTTTCACTAAGAGACAAATTGAGACTTATATTCATCCCTAATGGTTATCTGTATGACAATGATATTGACCCCTAAGATCATCCTTGATTGTTTGCCAGGTTAGGCTGAATCCACTGAGGCTAACATCTTGCATACAGAGTGGTTCCAAATCTCAGCTGATTAGCTGAAACTTTTTTCATGAGACTAGAAGTGAGGATTTCCACTGTGCAAGGTGGAATCTTTGTCAGGTCTGAAGTGTTTCTTAATATGATAACAAATAAAACTTACCTTGTCAATAGATTCAAATATACAAAACTTTCATGGTCTTATTAAGACTTGGGTGGTTCAGTAGAAGTGTGGAGCAGGCCCATATTGTTGTCTGGTGGGATACAGCCCAGAACAAGCTACATGACACAAAGCCAATTTTTCAGGAAAGAAGAGGGCCAAGAATCCCTCATCTATCCTGGGAGAAGGGAGAAACCAGCTGAGTGACATCAGAAGTTATAAAGGCACGTCAAAAATCAGAAGACAAAGGAGTAAAGCCTTTAAAGTGTTAGCAGTCTTCTGCTTGCACTACCAAGTTTATAGATACTGATCCAGGTCCAATTCAACTATCTCTAGCTAATTCCTTTTATCTTAAGCAATGCAATAAAGCAGGTGAAGAAGTTTCTTTAAGTGGTAGTTGTAATAGCAGGATCTGTTTATGCAGTATAATATGAGATGCATTCAAACATGGTAAAAAGGGGTGGATCTGAAAATATGGCTCTCTGCTTTTGTACATTTGTTTTGGAAGAGTTACAGTTTTCTTTTTGTAAAATTAGAAAAAGAAAGGAAACTGACCTTCAACAGCAAGTAGAAGTCTAATTAAATTCTTCAATGATTTTTTTTTTGTGCTTTTCAATGCCTTTGATAATTCTGAGATGTATAGATCACTATACATTTCCATCTGGTTCGAGATCAGTGGTACACTCATTCCCAGCACATTTCAGTCCTGTGAAAGGATCAAAAGCAGAATTCAACTGTTCTGGCAATCTTGGTAGGTGATTAAATGAACATTCATTTTGTTCCCATTTACTGGTGTGATATGTAATGATTTGCTGTCAGATGAGGGGAAGATCTGAGTTGACAGATTTCATATAAACCAAGGGATAGTGATGGAAGACAGTAACTGACTGTTATGTATTACAGGGAGAAGGAGTCTGCAGGTTACCCAAATTTCCAGACATGAATTTTTACAAAAAATTGCAGCTGCATCTACTCAGAGGATCCTGGCATCCTGAGATGGGGTGGATCAGGAAGAAACACGATGAGAGGGTAGAAGAAGATGGGAAAGTGGAAAAAAGGAGCTGAGCACTGACTAGAGGTAGGGATTGACAATGTTACAGTTTCACAAAAAGGCAATGTATCTGGAGACTATTGTAGTATTTGTTGGAGAACTTAATAGAATTCTGTTATAAATGTAACATTGAAATTCTCCTATTGTTAATGATGAAGTTGAAGTAGCAGAGAAAACATCTCACCTGGCATATATATCGAGTGCCATTTTTGGCATTTGACATTTCCTTTTGTCTTCTAGAAGATGTAGGGCACTTTGAGTTACAGCTGTGTAATTATGGGTGATAGTTAAAGAAACAAACAGGTCTGAAGTTTAAATGTATAGTGTAAGAAGATCACGTACATTTAAACTATATTTGAGCATTATTTGAAGCTTGTCTCAAATCAGATTTTCAGCTTCAATTAATTCCATGGGTCTGTGGGTTAAAATTCTTGGTGTAAAAGTAGGACTATTTTTAGTTTGCTTTAGGTTTCTCCTTGCAAAGAGATGTGAAAGAGCAGGAGTGCTGTTTCTGCAGAGCATTGATCATTTACTTTATGTTAACAGCGACATCTCTGAAACAGCCATCCTTAGGTCTACTAAATGATACACTTGCTGGTCTGCAATCTGCTGGGGTTTAGAGAAGCTCAATCTCTTTCAATTTAAAGCTCTATTCTTTTTGGTTTCAGGCTCACATCTGGTGCTGGATTTGATCTTTTGACATTCACAGTGGAGACGGAGGATATCACAAGGATTTCTAGAGAGTTCCCTGTTGTTCCTTTAGGTTGACAGGGCAAAGTTGTCAGCTGTCAACAACAAGATGCCAGAATAACCTCATGTGTTCACTTAACGCTTGACCCTGAGGACCTGACTTCTCAAGTGCTCTGAATGCAGCTATTGACACTGCACCTGCAGTTGCTATCTTTAATCACAGTAGGTACTGTAAGGAAACCATCCTTTAAATATTTAAGGGGGATTTTCTGATCCACTGGTGGCTGGATGACATATCTCCCATTCCTCTTCATGCTTTTGGAAACCTCCTACTAGTAGGGTCATCTCATCACTATGCTATCTCATTAAGGATGAGAACTGCATCAATTCTCTGAAGCTATACATTTTTCTTTTAGTGTATTTATCCTCAGTATTGACTTATAAAGGCTTAAAGAGGAAAGAGTGGGATTCAATCCCTTTCACCATGACCTTTAACAGTTCTTTCACCTATTTATTTACTATTTAATTTCTAGCTCATGCTGTTCTCATTTATTATTTAACTCACTATATTGCCTGATTCTACAAGGTCAGTTAGGGTGCTGTTTATTGAAAATATGTACATAACAAAATACTCAAACATCATGGCATTGATTTTAAATCAAGTGCCTCAGAAAAATACAGTTGAGTAGTTAGTGAGCTAGTTAAGTGGTCAAGCATGTTTACAAGGAAACACAGCACGCCTGGAAGGAACTTCTAATTTTAAAAATTAAAAACCTGGCTTTCCTCAAGGGTGAAGTATCTTCGAGAGCACAAATCTACCATGAAATGCAATAACTCTCTTCTCTGAAACAATGCAGACAGCATTTTTAATGCAGGCTTTTAATTATTTATGTGAGAAACTTCAGCCCTGGGAATTGCAACATGATTTCAATAGTAGGATGGAAACTGGGACAATCCTTATCTTACTGTTCAAGTACAGGTGTCTGTTTATGAAGTCATCAGAGTTACTCCGTTTGGCAATGGTACAAATATTTAATCTGAGCATCACAGAATCAGAACTTTCTTATCCCATACCATGTTTCTCTGGCAGGTTGACCATCTTGATGTGAAAAGTCAGAGTACTTTAACCTCTTTCTAATTCTTAATGTTCTCCAAAGGCGTGCCCCTGCTGTCAAAATAAAAGCCTGCTGTTTTTGGGGCTTAGGTAGTTTTATGAGAGATCCTATGGGCTCATAAGTAACACTGTCCCTTTGCAGTATCTTACAGTGTATTACACAAATCTGTGTGCATATGCTTCCTGTCAGCTTGATTTTGTGAGTTTGCTTTATGGTGCTTTTCTCCTCAGCTAAGCCACTTTTATTTGTCCTTTGTCATTACTTTCAACCTTGATGGAGTTTATCTATGCATGCTAGTATTGACTTCATTGCTGTCACCTGAAAAATGTGGCATCTCTTCAAACCGTTTCTTTGGTAAAACCAACCTTAGAACCATCAATTTTGATGACTTTTTGAAATTAGAAGTAAGCAACTTAAAGAACTGAATTAAAGAAGTTAATTACACAGGGAAAAAAAAAGTTTGGATATGAAATGGAGAGCCTGGGAATTAGTAGTGTAGGAGCAGGACGGAACTCAGTGTTCCCATTAGTGATCCAATACTGCCAGCAGCCAGGGATTTCAGCAATGAAACATGGCAGTAGATGAAGGAAATAACAAGATATTACCAGGGTACTGAGCTTGCTACCCAAGGCATAATTCAGCTACTGTGACTGACTCAGGGCAATATGGTTCTGTTCTCATTTATTCAAAGAGTTAATTCAGCTCCTTCAGCAGCAACTCCGTGTGTATGCCTGGACAAAAGGAGATGGTATGAATATAAGATGTACATTGCTGATTTTAACCCACAATCTTCCTTCCACTCAGTGCTGTAGTCACAGAACTGCCAAAACAGAGCGAGTCTTCTCTTTGAAAACCTGCTAAATAGTTTCCAATTTAAAATGTCATTTTTTAGCTTGACATATTGAGCTACAATGATTTCATTTGAGACAGGGCTGTAATGATCTGGATATGGTTCAATAAAATAGTGAGATGAATCAATTTACTGAAATGATGGTTTCTGTATGTACTATTGCCATCCACCGTGGAGATACTGAATGAATTCTTTCATGCCAGCTCTAGATATAGTCTTCCTTCACACTTGGCACAACTTTTTTTCCCCTGTTCTTGAAGTTCTCAAAATAGTGAAGTGACTTTTATCTTTAGCCCACAAAGATGTTAAGACTGGGGGAAAGGTTGACTGCTTCTCTAGATGATGCTACAGCAGATCTAAAGCTAAGTAAAAATGTTGATACAAAAATGTTCTTCTACCCCCATAACTTTTTTTGCCTTCCTTACTGTGAGGAGAAAGCTGACATAGAAACTAGCTAATTTATCTACAGGGGCACCCTTCCTCACAGGAAATGCTCAGCTGGAAAGAATGTGGGGTACAAATAAAGTTCCAAGGGAAAAGACAATGTGAGCCAGAGAGTCATGTTGGAGAATTAAGGGCAGACTCAGTAAAGTTGCCCATAAAGTACTGGAAATACTATAGATATAGAAGGAGTCCTTGGATTGGTTTGTATCACCTTCACTGTATTACATAATTTAGTTCAGCTGCATTGGCAGCAGGTTTACAAACCAGTAAAAGAAAGACCTAGGTCATGCAAATGTACACATTGTAAAGATAAAGTTATGTACTGCACTGATAAAACTCTATCAACTGTGCAATGAATAGGAAAAAGAATAGTATTGGACTTATTTTTATGAGAGATCCTATGGGCTCTCGTAGGGATGGGTGCTGATCACCAGATACTCAAATACAGTGAAGAGCTCTGCTTAAAGGCTGTATTTTCTCTATAGGAGAAAAGCACCATAAAGCAAACTCACAAAGGCTTAAAGGTTGTATTTTCTCTAGCTGGTTTCTCCATTCCACAGAAAGATTTTTAAAATATGAATTGTTATCCTGTTCTAGATGACTGAAATGCAGAGCATTGACAGAGACGTAAGATGTGGGGAAATAATTTGTTTTTACCACTGAAGTGTTTTCATGGAGTGTTTGAATACAGAGGAAATAAGAAAAATCATTGCTTTTATTGTTAAATGAAAGGAAGCAGAAAATAATCCATTGTGGCCCAATCCTTAATACAAAAATCCCAGGAGTTTTCTAGTCACTCTTTCACTGGAGCTAATAATCCCTCTTAAAGCTGCTCTGCTAAAGGAAGCTACTGTAAATCTCAGCTTCTGAGGCTTGCAATTGCCAAGTAAGTAATTCCACTCCCAGCTTTGGGCAGTTATTTTGGACCATGTTCAAGGTGAGAAGAACAGTGTGAAAGCCAGTGATTACAGGGAGAAAGGTGGGTATGGTGTATGAATTTCCACTTTGATTTTCAGTGCCTGGTGAAGATGTTTTCTTTGAGTGCCTGCTCAAGGGACAGGCCTCCTGTGGGGATTCAATCCACCTCAGCCATCAAGCTCATCAGCTACGTAGTGGCACCCTAGCAGCGTGTTTGTGTGTGTGAGAAGAGTTTTATGGAGAGGAGAGGAAAGGAAGAGATTTCAGTGATTAGATGGGCAGGTGAGCTGCTGCCACCTGCCCAGGTGGGGATGCTTGGAGTATGCCTGCCTGCATGCAATGCTCTCCCAGAGCAGTGCCCAGGCACTGCTGTGCTTGCTTCTCTCTCTCTCTCTCTCTCTCTCCAGTGTAGCTTGGTATAATAAACTCATAGATAATCCCAGCTTAAAATAAGACATTCCTTCTGTATAAAGGAATTACTCACGTCAACAGATGATTCACCACTGGGGAGGAGTGAACCGTTTTGTGTGCTAGGGGAGAAAAAAGGTCTCTGTTACTAGAGAATCTTAGAGGTGGGGATAAAAATATTTTGGCTGATTCTAGTTCAAGGATCCCATTGTTCTTATGTTAGAAAAAGACACATGTTTGGTAAGTATCCTTCATGTCAGAGTGTAGCTAATGTGTACTTGCTACTTACAATTCTATTTCCTTTTTTTGACAGAAAAACCTACAGACTTCATGGATGGGTGAAAATACGATAATTTTTCTATTGTAATTTCATGGCTAGGACCTCACACCATAATTTATGTTTTACTGTTGTTATTTTTGCTGGACAAATCCCTAAGATGAAGTAATGCTAAATACCATGTGTCTATGATCAGGAATGACATACATGGGATGTGACCTTGACACTATTGGATCATTCAGTTTCATTTCTTCAGGTTAGGATGCTTAAAGATAAGTTTCTCCTCAGACAGGCAGAAGGGAAGGGAGAAAAGTTTCTTGTTTCTTCTCATCTATGTGTTCTGTCACCAGGTTATTCTGAGTATCTGCAAGATTTGGGATTTTGATTACTACTGTGACATACAAGTCCAAGGAAGACCTATATAAACAAGGATGAAAATGTGTGAAAAATATTGGTCTTACCTCATATGGCTAAGCAGAAAGACACACTTGCTATTCTCAAGATACTAGAATATTCCAGATGAAAAAGATGAGAAGAGGAAAGCTGTGCTGAAATATAAATGCACTGTTGCTTAGTATCTAGAGATAATTTACATATACACAGCCATTAGGACCAATGCCTAAATGTGCAATTTGTTCTGAAAGCTCTCTCTCCCTTTATCTTTTCACATATATTCTTCAATACTGGAGGATAGTGATTCCAGAATTCTCAGTTGGGAGAGAGGAAATTAATGCTATACCTTGCCTCTCAGAGCAAGCTCATACTGAAAATTGTCTTTGAAGTTACTTGATCCCTTAACAAATTAAATTCATTATATTTGTTTCATGGCTACCATGACAGCCAAGTGCAGGAAAGGTGTTTATGCAAGGCTTAGAACTGTCCTTTATTTTCAGACAAACAGATATTAGAGTGAAATTTCGATTATCACTCCTCCACAGGAAGGTCAAATGTTGGACATCTTCATATGACATGTAATTTTGTATGGAAAATGTTATGCTATTTGATATGCTGACATCAGAGACAATATTATTTTATTTCATTCCCGTGAGCTGTAAAACCTGATTTCAGTACCTGTTACTGGCAGCAGAAACCAATTAAAAAAAAAAATCTTATACAAGCATAACTGGGTTTTCTACATTGGGAAATTTTACAGTAAATTAGTGGCTTTGCTTCTTTGCTTTCTCGGTGTGGAAACCATAGAGGGAAGGGCTTATCAACTTAACTTAGCCAGGACTAAAACTGTGCCAGGTATATAGATGGTGTATTTACTTGGCATCACTATCAAAGGAGGATAGGGGCCACCATCACTAATTTAGGAACACAGGTGCATCTATTCCTTACAGTTTTATTCAGCCACCTGCTATAGGTACTTCATGTAGGCAGCAGGAAGCAGTTCAGACACCACAGACAATGCAGAAATGGGATTATGTTCACATGAAATGAACAGCTGTGTTGGGATCCCTTGGCTGTCTTGCATTGTGGGATATCCTCCAGCAGGATTTCTTGCCTGACCTCAGCATGCTTCTCCAGAAAGCTGCAGGTCTCCTGCAAGCCTTGTGTCCCACCCACTGGTGCTGCACAGGCGTTATGGATGAGCCTCACAAAGGGTGCGAGGTGCCCGCATTTAGGTAATGGGGTCGTTCCCCTGAGGTGGGACTGATCTCCATATTGCAGGCACTGAAGTGGCTTGTAAGGTGGGCAAGTCCCAGCTGTAGGTGTCCACATGGGAGTGAGGTGTCTAAGCTCCTGCTGCTCTTGATGCAGGCATTTGATTAATTTTTCCAAACAAAAGTTTTTATTTCCATGTGCATATTATGGACACAGTTCCCCCAGGATGCTTATGCCTGCTTGAAATGTCTGCCACAGGCCAAGTGGGATAGCCTTAGCCCCTCAAATGGCCAAGCTACCTGTTTATGTGCAATCAAACTCTAAATCTCCATTGATTACAATGGGAACTCTGACACCTAATTCACTGGTAGATGCTCACATAAAATCACATAAACTTGGTCATACTTTATGGGTGGATTTTTCTGTTCTGGCTTCTGTGGGGTAATGAGTGGAGTGATGTTTTTCACTTACAAAACTGAATGATCTTCTACTTCCCTGAAAAACAAGATGTCCCTCACCAGGTTTTTATTTACTGCTGAAGAGCTTCTCCATGGAGGAAAAGTTAAGGGAAATTCTCTTTCAGTACTGAATTTCTTTGACTGGGGTGTTTAGTGACAGACTTGTAGAAAGGTATAAAAATATGTAGTCTCTTGGCTTTATGATTGGCTTTTCAATAATTAATATTGATTCACAACAAATATTTTGTAGGAAAACAGTTTTGTTTGCTTTACTGATTTTACCCTCTTCTATCCATTTAGCTACTTCTATTTGATTTCTGTTTGTTTTGACAAGCATTTACTTTTGACAGGGATTCAAAAAATGTGATGTTATCATCTGTCTGTAGAATTAGTCAGCTGAGTATCACTGAATATCCTTTTAACTAGATAGGCCAGTGAGTATTTTGTTGTCTTTTAAATAGTCAGTCCTTATTCAAGCAACAGTGGAATTGCAAGTTCATTTTAGTGGCAAATAGAAGGTGTACAGACACATTCCTTTTGCATATGTAATGCAATTGAAAGTGCTTAATCCAGACTGTTTTTCCATGGGGATGCTGATGGAATGTCTTTAAACTGAAGTACTGGTCTTGGAAAGGGACTTAGTCACAGAGCTACCTTATGAACCACTTCGCTTCCCCTTGAAATGAAATGTTCAAGTCCAAAATCATGCTGCTTCCCTCAATGTTTTTGATGCCCCAGAGCTACTTGGAGAACTGAGCTCATGCATAAGTGCCAGCAAGCTTCACGAACTGGTAATTTCACTACTTATGTACTACATATAATTTTTAAACAGAGGTCTGTCAGATGGCAACTCCCACAAAAAATAGCCAAAAGGAGGGCTTTTCAAGTTTCTGTCATTTCAGCTTGCAGAGGGTTTCTGTTCAGTATTTAAGGAGACTTTGGGTACATCTTGATGGTCTTGTGAGTTAAAACTTAGGAAATTATTCTGTCCCTATAATGTACAGGGAATGTGAGTTACCCCTGCAGTCAAAAGGACCACTTAACTTTGTTTTCATTTCTAAAGTAATCCTCTGAGATATTAAACAGAAAAAGACTGAACACATTTCCAAATGCAAAAAAACCTCAAGCAGTAGTCTGCATTTTTGTAATGGAATAAAATTGAATGAACACACAATACATACAACATAGATTTTTAAGATGTTATATGAGAAAAGGGATTTTTTAAGGATCTATGAATTTAACAAAAACAGCATTTTCTGGTTTCCATTTACAGCAGTATCACAGAATTTCAAATGTTTTTATCTTAATTAGTGATCCATCTCTAATTTTAATTCGACATCCCCATGTAACTGCCAACTGCAGCTACACAGGAGAGTATCTGCTTATTGTAAGCACTTGCTCTGCTTTTCCAGGTATCTAGGCATGCACTGACTGCATTTCTTTGTTGGAATTACCAGTATAAATTATTTTATCAAGGGGATTTTAATGATTTTCAAGCACTGGGGTTTCAGTGAAAAGCCAGCCATTACAGGTGTCATGAGACATGCAGATGCATTATTCAAAAGGTGTAAGAAAGTCTTAGTGCAATGAAGTATTGGCTTCTACAGAAGGCAAGGAATTCCTTGGTCACTCAGAGACCAGGTCTAATCTTGGTAAAAGTTGCAGCCTGTGGATTCAAACTGCCTAACATGAAGGTAGATAACATTGTGTACATAACTCTGAACAAAAATCCTAGAAAAAAAAAATCTTGTGGTATCAAAGTTTGGAATCAAATCCTGCCTGGATGTGTAGTATATGTACTTCCAGAAGAGACACTTGGGACAACAAGCCAATATTTGATCATACAATCATATAATTTTGTTAGGAGGGATTAACTTCTTCCTGTTATTGGCAAAGCCATTGCAGTCTTATAGTCTCAAGGGGAATGTATGACTGGCTTGTGTGCTCTGAAAGATCCACATCAAAATTAAAAGGATGCACTTGATACCTGTTCCTTCCTACTGCCATGTTTTGATTTCTGTGCTTTCCACCACTTTCTGTGACAATTTGAAACCAAGTCTCATCCTCACCCTTTGGGTTTTTACCAGTCCTGATCTTATTTTTGTCCTGTCTTGCCATTTCTTATTTTTCAGCTTCGACCTTGGGTTGAGAACATCATCTACTTCTTCACACACTCTCAAGAAAAAAGGAGTGGCTAAAAGCATTCATGCCAAAGAAGTGAAGATATCCTTAGGTGCAACCATCTGGAGCTGAGATACATTGACACTAGCACAAGTGGTAACTGTTCCAGTTCTGAAGAGTTGTGTCTGCATATTTCATGTTGTACTGCTCAGCCATGGACCTCACATCTTCCTCGTGCTGCAGAAGTGCAAACAAAGGAATGCATCCCAAGAAAAACAGCAGAGACAAATTTGATTATCTGCTACACACTATTAACAACTCTCATCTCTCCCTGCTTGAGATCTTCTCTAGTTTAATTAATTGCCTGATCTGAGACAAAGCTTTTGGATAAACACACACTTATGAATATTGCAGATAAATCAGGCAGGGAATTCTAAATGGCATTCATAATTTCTTTCCTTTTGAAGTGTCCTCCAGGCACTAATTTACCTTTTCATTTTATTCTCTTTTAATTTTTTTTTAAAATAATCTTTTTCATTCTTTAATTGCAGAAGAGTGGGCATGGTCAGAATAAACGTGTGGCATTGCTGTTCATCTTTCTTTTTGTGTTATCATAATGCCTAGTTCATAGACAACTTCTAATTACCCTAAAATATTTGGGAGCATTTATTCTATTTATGGGCATGCAGAGAAAGTGAGCATTCCCTCCCCCATGTGGAGGGAACAAAGGTAAAAAAGGAGCCAGATCTTTTACTCAGTCATGTAACTCTGATTTAGGAAACTCATGTTCAATTTCTCATTCAGACACAGAAAGATCTGAAGATAAAGCATTTGAATGCACAAATACATTTTGGCACATAACTTTTCTTGTTAGTTCCAAGATGTGTTAGGAGAAAAGTCCATAAATACCAATATGGATCTGTGCCTTCATTGTGTTAGGGTTCATTTCCCATTGCTTAATCAAAGTGACCTTTCTTCAGGTACCAGATGAGTTATGATTATAAATCTTTGCACTTTTAACAAGCATTCAGATACAGCAAACTGCTCTGGTACTTGTATAAAACTGTAGATTGAAATATATACAGTACTTTGGTACTAAAAGATGCACCTGTGAATTTTTTATTTCTTTTTCAGTCTTATTTCAAATTGTTATGTAATAAAATAGTGTCCAATAATCTTGAATACTAATATAATTGCAATTGCAAATTTTTAGCATTTCATGAGTCCTTGACTGCTGTTAATAATCTTATTTTAATTTTTCATATTTGTTATTTTTTATTGAGTCCTCCATTCAAATATATATTTTTATTCCCCATATTCAGAATATTGAACATTATTCTGCTGGTGATTGAAAGATAAAGCAAGCCACAGCTAAGAGTGTTGGAGTCAAGAACCACCTCTAGACAGTTGATGTCCCTGAAACAGAGATGTAGTGGGCTTTATTGTTTTGCCTCTTAAAAGGAAAAAGAAAAAAAATAACAAAAGAAAATAACAAAAAAATAAGGAAGAAAATTAAAAAGGAAAGGGCAACCAATAAATAGTAAAAGGAGAGGTGTATGAGTTCTTCCTTATCCAATAATTTCTTTAAAAAGATGTAGTACTTTAGAATTTGTTGTTATCTTACAAGCATACTTTAGTGCAAAGAAGCTATTCACCATTAAGTGTACTTTGAGCACTTAAGGAAACCAGTGCCAACTGCATCTCCACATTATTTGCTTCATTGTGGAATAAGATTGTCTTGATTCTATAATTTTTCTAGCAGTTGGACATAACATTTAGCCAGGGAACCTCTTATGGCTGTCTGAATTTTTTAACATCTACTATCTGCCTCATTTCCAGTAATTTTCTTTTATGGAAGGTGATTTGCTGAAAAACAAGATATTGAAATGTTAAGGCCACTTTGGGAATAGAAGTACATGGTGATGTTGTGAGAAACACCAGCATCTGTAAATATACAGCTGAATGTTCATATAATCAGTTTTGGTGTCTTCACTTGTAGGTTTCCCTCTTACTCCAATCAACAGGAACAATGGAAGCGTGTACATGCTCCCCTGGGTGTTACCCTGCATTACAGTAATAAATCTTACTTTCTCAAAAATAAAAAAATACAGTGGAGAGGTCTCCAATGTTTTCAGACAAAGCAGAACTCTCCAAATTACTCTGTGGCTGCAAGAATAAATTTTATGTTGTACTTTGTTATCTAATAGCCACAGACTTAAACAATGAAATGAGATGGTGCTGTAATGAAATTCCACTAGTCTCTCTGACACCATGGAAGAATTGAGACTATTAAGTGAACTGCAAGGGAGAGAGAAAAATTATCTATGGACAGACATTTGTATATTAGGTGGTGATTTTTCTACAGATGCACTAATTACAATTTTAATTCATGCATGAAACAAAGGAGGAAGCACACATTACTTCTGTCAAAATAGTTCTGAATGCTGTGAAGCTGGTAATGAGTAATGTTCTCTTGGATGAAATGTTAACATGTCTTGTTCTTCAGTGTTATTTTGCTCTATTCCCTTGTTATCTTGTAGAAAATGTTGATTGTTATTCAAGCCTTAAAATAAGAATATAATGAGTATGTAGGATTTCAGAAAGAAAACACAAAATGCAAGACAAGCAATGCCCATTATCTGAAAGTATTTCTTTATTACTCTCCAAAAGTTCTTTAGCTGTTTAGAAAAGTATCTATAAATCTCTACTTATCTTGATACATATTTAATCATAAGATAATGAACTGTGCTGAGTGGTGACATGCACCAGTAACCCCATTTTAACATTATAATGCAGTGCTATTAGTGCATTTTTCTGCAGTGCAGAACATTACTCCTAATGGAAATAATGTCCTGTAGGCAGATCTATTGTGCCATCTCTCCTAGGTTTTGCTGGAGTACTTTAGTACCTAATAGCCTGAGGGAATAGTTGGGTGTGTGACTAAATCAAGATTTCACAGTCAAACAAAGGATGAAAGAACTAGGGGGAATGCTCCCCATTATTTGGACAGTTTGCTCCAAATAAAACAGCATTAAATGTCTGAAAGTTTCCTAGAGACTTACAAGAAAGTTATTAGCTATTAAATACCATCCAGTGTTCAAAGAGAAAGAGCAGGGAATTACTGTCTTGTCTGATAAGACATTTATATGTTTTCCTCCCTTCTTACATTAAATGTGTTCTAAAGAATTATACATTGACAGCTTTAAAAAAAACCAAAAAAACAACTTGTCATAGTCAGTAATATTCTGGTGTTACAGAACAATCAAAATAAGAATATAGAATCATAAATCATAGAATGGTCTGGATTGGTAGGGAGATAAAAAATTATATAATCTAACTCCCCCACCACGGACATGTGATATCCACGGTCATTGCTGCGTCCTGGTAATTGCAAACTGTGTTGGGATGCTCCGCAGTGGTTGTGACTGAACAGTACCATGCAGATAAAGTGCATGACCTTCCCTGCTGCTTTGATGTATCAGCTATTCATCAGCCTGAGTTAGTAAAATATTATTTTCCATCTTGCCTTATTGGACATGCAGGTTTAATAATATTCATCTTTATTTAAAATTTTTGCCATTGGTAATGGAACAGACATAAACTCTTCTGTCATGTATTGATTTTTACATTAAACTGCTAAAAGAGCAAAAGATGATTATTCTCCTCCTGTGTTTTCTCCATAACTCTCACAGTGAAGTTGGCTTGTTTATTTGTTTTATTTGACCCAGCATGACTACAAATGCAGTCAAGTACTTGGTCCTTGTTTCTCAGCAATATTCAGAGTTGGCACCTCATTATAGATTCTAAAGTGTAAATGAGAATAGTTTTAGATTCTCCACGAGCATGAGCTCTAAACTACTTCAGCCCATTTTTATCAGAGTAAACACAATATTTTGATAGGTATCTTTAAGATTTATGCCCCTCTGAAGGAAAATAATGCTTAAAATTAAAGTAAATATAACATTTTCCTATATTCCAATTTCAAGTAGTAACAAAATTGCTGATACTGTTTGAATCAGCAAGCAACTGATGAAAATAAACTATCAGAAAATGCAATCTTTCAAGAGCATCAGAATATAAATGGCTAAAATTTGATGCAACGGTGATGTAAATTGGAATTTCCTGGACTGCAACTATTGAAATTATGTTAATTTTTAAAATAAGAACAGAATATGAATTGACCTAGAGAAGACTGAATATATTTTACATTTTGCTTTTGATCCTTTATGCAAGGGTTACTTTTTTTCCCTTGTTAATTAAATTTTAATGGTTTTGTCCATAGCTGTTACAGTAGCAAAACCCAGCTACTCAGATAAAGATGAAGAATCGTTTAGAAATCCAAGTAAAATTTCTTCTTTGGTTGTTGGTAAAGAAAGAGGGGGAAATATACATTAAAGAATGCTGTAATTATGCATTTCGCATAAATTTTTTGAAACAGTTCACACCATCTTTAAGGCAATGTTTATCATAAAGCTGGTTCCTTAGCTTCTTCATATTCCAACTTATTTCCATATTACTTAAACTGCTTTTATTTATTTTACATAAATGTATTGTTTATGAACAAACTTGTGACACTGCAAGTTGAATTACTCTCCCTAACCACAAAGCTGGCACAATATACATATCAACACTGTTTAGCTGAAAGACTGCTCATCCAGCCTGAAGAAAACTCCTCTGCTTGAATGTACTGCAGTTCTTGAAAACTCCCCTAATCAAGCTTGAAAAAAAATCTGTTTTCTTGGTTAGATTTCATTTACTTGCTCACACCCTCTTTCCTGCTTCTGAAAACCTTTATTTATGTAGTCACTCTTTAAATATTAACAATAATTATACAATCTGGAGAGTAGGAAACAACTCTTTGAGTTTCCAGAGAATATGTATCTATACCCATAGCATACTGCCTGTAGCTTTTTTCCCCTACTTTCTGCTGAGATGTATGTGACCTTTGTCTACCAGATAATAGCACATGAGTTTTAATAATATTAAGGTGTTAGAATGTTTTTCTAATACAAAAGTAAGTACACAGCACATGGCACAGTAAGAATAGCTTGCTTTTCTTCTCCAAAAAGGTGTTGAAAACATGATAGAATATTGCTGTGAGGCAATCACACTGGGAACTAACAAAACTATAATTTTCAATATATCTGAATGTACCAAACTTTTGAAAAGATTCTTATTGTGAAGCACAGTAAAATGAGCACTGTCACATCATTGTAAGCTGATAGAGACTCTGTCAGGCTTTTGAAAGCTAAATTAGAAGCAGATGTCTGCCCACACAAAGAAAATTATCTTATTAGTAAATGTTTTTTCTAATGATTACAAAAGTGAGACTTCAACCAAAAGACAAGAGAAGTTGTGGATAGCACAAGATGGACTTGAGAATTAACAGAAATTAAGGGAGCAGTCTTAGTGACTTAATTAAGATCAGTTATGTATATTTTGAAAAATATGATGGCAGTTTGAGAAGTTCACTCTCTGTTAAAAACACAACATAAATCTTCTATGTTTCCTTCCTAATTTGGGAGGGTGGTCATGCACTGGGACAGGCTCCCAGAGAAGTGGTTACAGAAACAAGGCTGCCAGAGTTCAAGAAACGTTTGTACAGTGCTGTCAGACACATGGTGTGACTCTTGGAGTGGTCCTGTGCAGGGCCAGGAGTTGGACTTGGTGAAGCTTGTGGGTCCCTTCCAAGTCAGGATATGCAATGGTATTTGGGTTCCTCTGCAGAGCACTGCTGGGAACCTCTTTAAGATTACACAGTGACTTGAAATCCTAGAAGTAATGTAAATACTTTATTTTCTTTACACAAAATGACAAGCAATATTTTTGAACAAAAATAATGTGTGCTCCTACAGTTAACAGCCTCAGATGTTGATGTCTTGCTTAGATGTGGTTAGAAATGCTTTGGAGAATAACAAAAAGGCACTTTTATTTAGCCATTTTAGTTTCCCTTCAAATACTATGTCCCCCATCTCAATTGAATTCAATTTTAATAACAGTAATTATCACAATGGAAAATTCTGTGGCACTTTTCGCCAGTGCCAAGCACCCAAAGTGCTTGGTAAGGAAGAGAAGAAGATCACTCACTGCATTTTACACTCTTTGGCTGGGTCTTATTGTTATTACTTTGAATTGTAATAACAGTACAAATGCTTATCTTCAGTGTGCTGGCAACTAAGCTGGCAAAGCAGCTACTCACTCCCTTTCCTTCCCAATTGGGATGGGGAAGAGACTCAGAAAAACAGTAAAACTTGTGGCTTGAAATGAGAACAGTTTAATACTTGGAAAAAAAAAAAGTAAAAAATATTATAAAGATAATTATGACATAAAGGAAGGAGCAAGAGAGAAAACTAAAACCCTAAAATACAATTGCTCACTACTTGCTGACCTATGCCCACCCCATCCTGGAGCAGTGGTTGGCACCTCCCAGACAACTCCCTGCATTTTATACACTGAGCATGACTTTCTGTAATATGGAACATCCCTTTGGCCAGTTTGGTCAGATGTCCTGGTGGAGCTCCCTCACAGCTTCTTGTGCACCTGCTCAATGGGCAGAGCATGGGGGACTGAAAAGCTCTTGACTTAAGAATAAACATCACTCAGCAACAACTAAAACATCAGTATGTTATCATCATAATTCTCATAAAAAATCCAAAACAGCACTGCACCAGCTCCTAAGAAGAAATTTGACTATCCAAGACAAACCTGGGACACTTTGAAAGAGAAAAACCTGTTCTCAACTGAAGCATATGAAATACTTATTTTTTTAAGTACGAATGCTAATCTTAAACAATTACAAATGTTTAGTCCATAATGCAAAACCCTGAAAGCCTTTACATAGGTTTGAACCCTCTGATGAACTAAGAGGAAAGCAGTCCTTGACTTGCCACTTAAAGCATGAGCCCTTTCTTTTTGAAGTCTTACAGGCTGGTTTAGCTAAATCTAGATCTTCTCCATTATCCTGAGGAGCTAGTTTTTGAGGTTCCTGAGTCTCTAGCCCAAATGAGATGGTTTTTTGGCCCTGAGGCTGACATCTCTGTTGAGTTCTAAACACAAGCTGGTTCAGGGGGAGCTATATCATCCCTTGCAGGGGTTGTAGCAGGGACTACAGGGACTGCTGATGTTGCCTCTTACTTCAGGCTCCAGGAAACTCGTTGCATGGCCATGAATTTCCACTGTGGTCTTCAAGTACTAATTAGCAAAACATTGTCTAAACTGTTTTAATTTGTGGCAGCAATATCAGAACAACAAAGTATCAACATCAGAAAATGCTATGTTTGAAAGCCTCCTGAGTATCTTGATTTCCAAGAGAAGGTTTGGATTTCAATCTACATGTAGGCAAGCAAGAGTAGATTCAATATTTTAATATATTGAATTCCAGCACTGAGGATAAGCATTTGAGCATTTTGAGGGAAGGATTGGGCAGAAAAAAATGAGGAAAAGAGAAACTAATTATAACATCAAATTAAACATGTCTTTTTAATCTGGTAGTTCCCAATTTATGTCATTTCCCTCACTTTTGTAGTGTGCAGCTGATGTGCTTCTGAACAGAAGGGCAAAAGCATGAGAACGGTCTTCACTTACAAATGCCAAGTTTACTAGCTCAGGTCAGCAATTTAATACATTTATTGCACTAAATTAAGTTGTGAATGCAAGAATCAACAGTGCTGGTAGAAAGGCTACAACTTTATTCCAAAGCTTACAAAATGAACCACTATGCCACTAAGTACTTCTTATTCATCTGTCAAAAGGTGAAAGGAAGTTTTAACTGAAACATTGTTCAAAGTGTAGCTAAGTGTGCCTCTGGAGAACATGCTTAGGAATATAATCGGTTTCACAGGGTATTTTCACATCCAGTTTCTTCCTGGAACTGACCAACAGTACTGCACAGTGTGACAGGAAGAAGAGGCTGTCAAACAGGCAGCCGAGGACTCAAAATTGCACATGGACACCCTGGAACATGGAGCTGAATTTTATTGATTGGCTTACTAGGGGATGGAAAAAGCTTTTTTATTTCAGCAAATGTTTACCCACAACTCACTGTCCTACCCTTTTTGTCCGTTTTTTAGCATCAGCAAAATGTCAATACAGAATAGTATTGACAGAACAGTTTGGCACATTTTTGTTTTGTTGTGTTTTGAAATAAGTTGTTTAAGGTGAGTTAAAAATGATACTGACTTGAATTGCCTGGTTAGCTGCAAATAGTGCAAATGTTCAGCAGAAATAAGACTAACTTTTCTCAGGTAAGGAGGAGATAGGTGAAAACAAACCCCTTGCAACAATCTGAGGAGGAGAGACCAAGTGAGACTGGTGAGGGGCCAGAGTCTTGCAGGGATTGTCCAGTTACTTTATGATGGCTGCAAGTCTCTGGTCCTGCAATAGAGCATCACTTTCCTGGAAAAGTTAATTCCATCTGAACTGCCTCAAGACAACATTCAGAGGAGGTCAAAGAAATTAAATGTAAGTGGAAGGATTGATACTTTATAAGTAATGCAGGAACTTTCACACAGATTATTCAGCAAGAGATTGCTTACTGAATCATCTTTGTTGTCTCCTACCCTTGGCATGCCACATATCATAGTGTCTACATCAGTTTTAGAGGGCATCTGCAGGTTTTTGTTGAGTTTGACTACTTGTCATGTCTTCAAATTTCATTTCTAACCTCTCCAGGTTATTCATCTTGTACACTGTTTCCCACATGAGCATCTGATCCAGAATGGTATGTGGAGGAAGCATCCAACACAGACAATATTGAGAAGAGGGGCCATAAGAACCTCATGATGTTCAACAAGCCCAAGTGCAAGATGCTGCACTTGAGATGGTGCTGTCCCAGATATCAGTACAGTTGGGGAGAAGTTATTGAGACAAGCCCTGCTGAGAAGGACTTGCAAATCCTCATGGATGAAAAGCAGGACATGAGCCTGAGTGTGGCTCACAGAACAGAAAACCAACTGCATCCTGGGCTGCACCAACAACAGAGTCTCCAGAAGGCCAAGGGAGGTGATTCTCCCTCCTCTTCTCAGCTCTCATGAGACCCCACCTGGGGTGCTGCATCCAGCTTTGGGGCCCTCACACACAAAGATGAGCACAACAAGGATGTGCACCTGTTAGGACCAACCAGGGGAAGGGCCACCAAGATCATCACAGGGATGAAGCACCTCTCCTACAAAGACAGGCTGAGAGAGTGGGGATTGTTCAGCCTGAAGAAGAGAAGGCTCTTAGGAGACATCATTGCAGCCTTCCAGTACCTAAAGAGGGCTTATTAAAAAGAAGAGAGAGAGGGACATTTCCTATGGGCAGATGGTGACATGACAGGGGGCAATGGTTTTAAACTGAAAGAGAGTAAGGTTACATTAGATATTAAGAAAAAAATCTTAGAGAGTGGTGAAGCACTGGAACAGGTTACTCAGGGAAGTTGTAGATGTCCATCCCTGGAAGTGTTTAGGCCAGGCTGGACAGGGCTCTGAGCAACCTGATCTAGTGGAAGGTGTCCCTATCCACAGCAGGGCATTTAAATGAGATGGTCTTTGTATTTGTGCATGTATTTGTATATGCATGTATATGCATTTGTGCAGCAGGAAGAGGAGGGTAGTTTAACTGTCACAACAGCCAAAATCTTTTAAGCTGGAAGATGAATACCACATTTGTTTTCACCAGCAAACATCTTCTTGTCCTTAGTTTAGAACGATAATAATAATTTTTTATTCTGGAATCCCTTTCTGCTTCCAGCAAATGTTGTCCCAGAATGTCAGCTTTGGGATATAATACCCAGAATGAAAAAAAAGCCCAGAACATTCTTCTCTGCTGATAAGATTGACTGCTTGTGGACATTACAATTTTTTTTTCCATATACGAATGAGTTATCACCATCCTTTTATCATGGGATGTGTAGTATTTATCATCATAGACTCTGTGCACAGCTCCTGTTGTCATGTCTAAATCTTCCTGTTTGTAAGACAAGTCAGACAGTAAGGCTCTGAATTTGTACCTGACCTTGGTCTTGCAGTGTAAGAATCTACATGGCAGCTGTGGGCTCAGGTTGGCTGTTGAAATATAAAGAACTGAGGCCATCTCTACACATTGAGATGTCACAGGGCATCTTACCCATGGGGCTGGTGTTGTGACATGGAGGCTGTGGAAGACTGTGTCCTTCTGGATCAACAGCTGGGTGCTGGGCAGGATACCCAAAGGCATCTCAAAAAGCACTAATGTCTTATTAAGGGCACTGGGCCCAGTGGAGTCTTCAGAGCTGCTTAGCTGGCTGAATCTGTCTACTTTAGGATAATCTGAATAAATCTCTAGACTCTACTGACTGGATTAGCTGGATTTCCATAGACTATGAGAAGTGAAGACACCCTCATCACTTGTGAAGACATACTTTACAGAAAAATAAGTCTATGTGACTGACCTTGGACTTAAATCAAGACCTGAATCCCAACTTTTATTGAGTTGAGTCGGTTCTGAGAATGATTCAGACCACCTGTAAGAGATGGAGAAAGAAATGGAGTGAGAAAAAGAGAAAAAAGATTGGTGGATTAAGAGACAAGGCTTGAGAGGAAAGATTGGAAGAAATTGTTTGGTCTGGAAAAGATCAAAAGGCATAATAATGGTCTTCAAGTAGTTTTTGTAGAAAGAGCAGTTGTAAATTATTCCCTGTGTGTGCTGAAAATAAAGGGAGTAATTGCAGTAAAGGGAAATGTAGTTCTGACCTTGAAAGAGGAGTTTCTAATCATAGGGATGATGAAGTGCTGATGTGCACAGCCTGGGGAGGTTGTAGAATTGCAATCTCCAGTGTTTTTAACAAATAGGTTGAACAAACATTTCCAGGAATTATTTTGGTGTAATCAAATGTGCTTGAGGGCCATGACCTGGGCCAGGGGAGCTTTCAGTCTCTTCAACTGTATTTTCTCCAGTCAAATCTCTTTTAGTTTTTAATCTTGAACTACTCCACACAGAACAGGACACATCAATAAAATATCTGTAAAAATTTTGAATTACACTCCTTTTGTGGTGAGGAAACAGTACATGTTTAAGATTAGACAACAGTGATGAGGTACTGAAAGAAATAGCTTACATAATGCCTGTACCACAACCCTTACCCTTAGAAAAGGAAATAGAGCTTCAAAAAATAATTAGCTGTAAGAAGCATATGTCTTATTTATTTAAATTTATCTTTTATTTTCCTAGCAAGGAAAAACAGCTGAAGCAGTGTGGGATGTAATGCAAAACAGAAGGTGTTATTTTACATCCACTGCTAATGCAGTCCCTGGTTTTGCTCCCAAGGATCCACAAGATTTGCCTTTGCTCTCCTGCTGTGGGGCATTATTGCAGAGAGCTCTGATGGCTAGCTGGGAGTTAATTAGCTGGAGTAGGGAACCAGCCTTCTCTCAAACCAGCCCAGGGGCAAAACTGAAGCAAAATGTTAGTCTTTGTCAGGCCCCAAACCACATTAGCACTGCCCATAGTCATCTAAGGAGAAAGGGAGGGATGTGGCTGCCACAGATCTGTTTGTGGCACTTTGAAAACAAGGGCTGGTATAAAATTGTAGACACAAAACTTCCTGCTGTGCCTTCTTTCACCCTATCTAAAGATATTTTGAATTTGGATTGGGTTCTGGGTTGTATTTTGCCCTTGGTGGAAATTAGCACAAAGAACAAATAGTCGTAATACCAAGTGAAGGAGTTTTGCTGGAAGTTTGCTGTGGCCTCCTCATAGCTCTCCTGAGCCTAGGGCTGGGAATACTGAATTGAAGAAACTTTCTATAGAAGTTAATCTAGTTCTGGAAAAGATGTCAAAAAAAGGGTAGACAAGACAACACAGACATTTGGCTGACTTCCCACTACAGGTCACCAAGTCCCCTTGAAAGTCCCTATGATAAAAAAAAAAAAAAAAAAAAAAAATAGTATTCTTCTAACTGTGTGGTACTATTTGGGTGAGACAGTTTGCATTCTCCTTGTAGCTCATGGTGACAGAATTCTTTGGTTCATTTAACTGAGGCTTCTTTTAAAGACTGGGAAAAGAAAGTGGGAAATTTGCTGTCTGGGATGTAAACTGTCACTGCTATGGGAAGGAGGAACTGAAAGAAAAAAAAATTATGTTAGCTGAGGGGAAACAGGAGAGGACAGCAGAGGAGAAAGTTACTAAGATCCCAAAAAGTGAGTGACTAGAAAGTAAGTGAGAGAACAGTGCCAGGAGCAAATAGACAATTCCCAATCAATCTCCTAGTGAAGGCTTACACTTACAGTTTCTTGGGATGATCTTATGTGCAGCCTGTAGGAGGTTATTGAACACAAGGAATCCACAGAAGAGCTGTGTCACAAGGAGCCTTGGGCCTTTTTGGCTCATGGGTGGGAGGGAGGAACAAGGGCAGGTGGCTGCATCCTTGGTACAGGCATGAATGTTCACACTGCCTTAGGCTTGGTACAGCTGGAGAGATAAAAACCAAAATCAGTTTAACTACTAGTGCAGAGTTACTGTACAAGACTGTGAAAAAGTCACTGGTTAGTACCTGCCCTTGCAGTGTTTTATGCTCCTGGGGAATATCACTGTGAGAATAAATCTAGACTCCTTTAGAAGTAAGTGCTGTGGGGCTCCCTGGATGTTTCAGCTACCAGCCTCAGGCCTGGGCAGCTGCATCACACGGAGCAGGCATCTGCAGTGAGGCTATGGCACTGAGTCTCTAAATCATCCCAGCAGCTGGCCATCAGTCTCAAGGTACAGAAAGGCTCCAGTTTCCAAGCCAAGCTTTACTATTAGGCTGGCAGCTGGATCTTTCAATCAAAGTGAACTGTTACCACTGCTGGCAGCAGAAAGAGCAGACTGACAACAGGACTGAATGGTTTTTGCTATGAATGCAAAGTAAGAAGCCTACGGTGGTTTCGGTTTATTTCAAGCAAAGGTAGCACATATTTGCTTTGCTGATGTTGTATGCTCTCATCTACTTGTTCATAAAATTTGATCATTAAAACATACATACGATTCTAAATTATTTAGTTGAAAATACAAAAAATATCATGGCTAAGCAAAAATGGTACAGTAATATAGAGGTAGAGAAACAACCGTCAAGAAAAAAACCACTTTTTTTTTGTCCAAATCTTAAAGTCTTAAGAGCTACCATTTCTTCATGAGAAACAGTTTATTTTCCACAAAAAGCCATAAAATTATTTTTAACATCAGTGGTATAGTCTCAGTTGCCACTTCATCCAAATACTTTGCAGGAAGGGGTGATATCTTCTGAGAATATGACATGGGAGAGAACATCTTGTTCAGGATAGTCCCCAGTAGCTAGAAATCACAGCAATTTTACAGATGAGCAACTTATAAGATGTGACACAGCGAGTGTCACTAACTCCACTAGTACATTCACAGAACCAAAGATTCAATTAAGTTAGAAAAGACCTCAGAGGTCATTGATTCCAACCTGTGACCAAACACCCTCAAGTCAACTAGACCACAGCACTAAGTGCCATGTCCAATCTCTTGTTAAACAGTTCCAGGGATGGGGACTCCACCACCTCTCTGGACAGTCTATTGCAATGTTTAATCACTCTTTCTGTGGAGAAATTCCTCCTAATATCCAACCCATTCTTAAATGACCCCTGGAGTAGCTGACTATTTCCTCTCATCCCGTCACTGGTTGCCTGGGAGTAGAGGCTGATCCCCACCTGGCTACACTCTCATGTGGTTGTAGAGAGCAATAAGGTCATCCCTGGGCTTCCTCTTCTCCAGGCTAAACAACTCCAGCTCCCTCAGCTGCTCCTCACAGAACTTTCCCTCTAGAAGCTTTATCAGCTCCACTGCCCTTCTTTAGACTCAAAATTCACTTCCTCACAGAGGGCAGTCTCTGGAACAGGCTCTTCTTGGAAGTGGTCAGGGCACCACACCTGTCAGAGGTCAAGGAGCTTCTGGATGACATCACTAGTCATACGATTTAGTTTTAGGACTACCTACCTTTAATTTTAGGAAATTGTTGTTTTATGAGACCTCCACAAGAACTGGCTGTGTTTTGCAGGGAAGCTCTTACAGCACAGTGCTCAGTAGTTAGTGCTGGCTATTATATGACAACATTACATTAAAGTCAGTGGTATGAAAGGCAATTTGGTCAGAGTACAGGTGCTGGCAGGGGCAGCCTCTGTCTGGCTCCCTGTCTGTGCAAGCCCTCTGCAACAGGGAGCTCTGCTGTATAGAACCATAGAATCATAGAAAGGCTTGTGTTGGTATGGAGCTTAAAGATCTTCTATTTCCAGCATATCTGGATTTGACTGTCCAGCACCATGCAGTCCTAGCTCCTTGGTATGTGACTTGCTCTGACCAGTTCCTTCTGGATTGCCTTCAACTCTTCCCATCCCAAATGGGTCAATGCTTAGCTTTGGCAGTAGGTGCAAGGGATTATCTGCAGCACTGGTTTGGGGTGCAGGCCACTGCTGATTAACATCTGCCTCCACGGCCACAGTACTGCCACACTCTGTTCCTGTGCTGCGGTGTTGGCCTGGAGCCAGTCTCTGTGGAGTGCTACTGCGTTGCTGACTGCTCTCAAGAATACAATAGCATCTCCCCTAAAATATGCCTGTTTTACCCTCAGTCTCTCTATGATAGTTACTCCAGCCTATCCACAGTCTGCTCTCCTTTCTTGGGCAGGATTTGAAAGTGATGTGGAGCAAGACTCTTCCCTTCCACAAAGCAAAGAACAAAGATGACCTTTCTTTTGGTTAGCAAAAGGAGAGGAAGTGTGAGATTTCCATCTAGTCACCTACCCAGCTGGGGCCTGGAGCTACTACACAAGATCTCCCCTCTAAGGAGAGCAGCTAACTCGGCACTGCCCACTTCATGCTGTGCCAAGACTGGCAAACTGCAAGAGAAGATCAAAATGTTTATTGTTGGTATAGACTCATCTGTTTCTGCAGCCACCAGGAATGATTCATCTTACCTGACTTATGCCATCTAGGATCTAGGCATAGACTAGGTAGCTAGGGTCCTACTGTACTTAGTGGGTTGGAAATGTCTGTTACTCCCCATTTACCATAGAAAGAGCCCAGGTAAGCAGCCGCAGAATGCCTGTTTAGTGTGAACATACGCAACACACAGACTGGCAAAAGTTACATCTGTGTGTTTGAGTCCCCAAGACCTCTCCAATAAAGAAACATTTCTTGATAAATACAGATGGTTGTGCTTTGAAATTCCCAGAACTACCTATACTTTGGAAGAAGCCTTTCCACTTTCTCAGCATTGGTAAAAGTTCAAGACATTCACTTTAGGGTAGCTAAATTAAAGAAAAACAAACCTCAGTTTGAGATAATCCCAGAGAAGACCAACAAAAAGAATCAGGTCTAAGACAAGTCCAGTGGGAAAACCAAAAGTTGTGGAAGATATTCAGACATGTCTCCATCTGCTTGTGTTGACAGGTAAACACGCCAGATTAAAAACAAATTATTAAAACTTTTTAGAATTATTCCAGCCAAGTCAGAGTTTCAAAAACAGAAGGCTGAAAAGTGTTGTTATAAAAATTTCTTTTACTTTTCTTCAGATTAGGCAATTTAGAGGGAATAATAATTCTCTCTAGGTCTCATTGAGCTCTTGCTGAGTGTATATTCCCACATTTTTTTATGAGTCATAATAAACATGGCAACTAACCAAGTTCCTGTAGTTCCTGCGCAGGAATGTTATTTGAACGCATATATCATATACTAGGAAATTGGTACTTTTTCCCTGTTCTTATTGATATTTCCCTCTCATGTTCCTGATTCCAGCCTGAATTAAGAGTATTAGGCAAGCCCATTTTGAGACATGGTAATAGACAGCACAGCTTAGTCTAACAAGTAATATGTATGTTAAGTCTGTGGTGTTCGGTGATTTATTTCATTGACTTGATTAATTTAAGAGTGAGAAAACGATTAAGTAAAAGATCTGAGAATCACATAAGGAGAGGGTTATCAAGTGCCTTTTGATTTACTCACAGAATAACCTGTGGATGAGTTTGCTGATCAGTACTTCATTTCCTCCAAGAATTTATTTCTGAAGAACTTAGAATTATTACATCTGCCTCACTGTAACTACTGCCACATGTGTAATTTTCTGGGCTTTTTCTTGACAACTTTTCACCAACTAAAGAAACTAAAAGCAGAAACTAGCCTGGTAGAAGAAATTAGATCATGGGCTTTAAGAAATAACTTTGATCTCGGTTAGCAACAGTGACTAGCTCCATGAAACTGTGTAGTTGGCAGAAGTTATAATTTTCTCTGGTATTGTTGTCATAGGGCTAAGGGTATCAGCAAGACAAGGTTTCTAGGCAGAGATAATACTTGGGTTATTTTTTTCTGATTTCCTTTGAAATGTTTCCATTTATTGACACCAGAGTTACAAGCTCTTGCTACAATCACAGAATATATCCCATGAGGTACAAGCAGTCAAATAAGTGTTCAAAACTGGACTACCAAAATTTAGAGGATTTTTCAGACATGAATCATTGAGCTGATGAAAAAAAGAAAGAGGTGGTGGAAGAGACAGACAAATTAACAGTTGTGTAAGCTGGTGTTTACAGAAGCCAAAATGGATGTGTGAACCCATCTTGCTAACATCCTGGATCTGATGAATACTTAATATTTCAGTTACTACTGCAAAAGGGAAGACCTTCAGTGAAGGAAGACCCACTCTCCTGAAAACTATTTCCTGAATATTCCCTTCAGGAAAGGCCTCATCTCCTACTTAAATTTTGCACCCTGACTACTCACACTACGTAAACCTAATTTCACAAAATTCAAGTACAGTTCTTGGGACACCTTGTTAAAGTCTGCTCCCAAAAAGCACAGACCAAATCATGTCACTTTTGGCTCCCTCAAGCCAACATAGCCTTCCTATCACTGTCCTACTTGGCTATGCCAACTCCAGGTGGCATATTCCACCGACCTGGAATTTTCTCAGCAGCATGCTCTAAGACTGTCTGGTGGGTTGTGACAGATCTCTGGCATGACAACCATTGCTTTGAACTGAAAACACACACAAAAATAATCAAGATGACAGGTTTACTGCTATGCAATGCATTTGTACCTAGTTTGCCTTGGAAGGTAATAATTTTGGAATGCAATTACCTCTGGGCCCTGGAGCAGAAGCATTTAGCAGTACAGATGTAGTTAGCATTATAGGGCAATGCCAAAAGGAATAAACATAATGATACTATAGACCCTGGCTAATCTGGTCCCATTTTTGGCCTCTATGAAGAGAATCAAAAATCAGTCAAATTTAAGACATCAAAAATCCATCAAATTTAAGCCACCAAAATGCACTTTATTAGTTGTGATTCTATGAAAAAAACCCAACCAAGCCCCAAAACAACAAAATCAAGCAATATCAAATAGGTTATTGGTTGATATAGTCACAGAACATGTAATATTAGTTGGGTCTCTGAGTCATCACTTCAGATCTTCACTACCATTGCCTCCTCTCTCTCATCACCCAAACCAGCAGAGGGAAGACCTGGAGATGAGCTGTGGTTCCTTCTCCTGGTTCCCTCATGGTCAGTAGCACCCCACCTTGCTCCAGACTGGCAGAGAAGGTCTTCTCTGCATTTTATTTAAGTGTGGCAGAAATAGTGGTTCTGTATTCAATCTTGATTTAAAGGGATAAAGAATCCACTGTAGCCCTTGGCAAACAGTTTGGTTTATCAGATAGCCACTCAATGAATCATGTTCACATGATTTTTAATTTTAATTTGTTCGGCTTCAAATTCCAAATGTTGGATTTTATTACACTTTAACCCTAGCCCCTAGGACTGGATTGACCAAAAATCCATCTATGAAAATATTATTCTTGATTTTTACATAGATGAAGTTATAACTTGGTCTTAAAGAAGTTTGAGTGCCCAAAGTTTTTCACTGAAAAGAAACTTGTTGGTTTTTTTCTAGCTATTTTTTAAAGACAGACAAGGTCAATGCCCTCTTTCCACTGTATTTTCCAGAGCCAAATTCATTATCCTCTACATGGTTCCATCAATGACAGACACAGAGGTAAGGTAACAAATACAATGTGATCGTGACTTGAACTTTTCTTCTTTTACGCTTCCACAGACTTTGTCCTTTCTGTAAAAAAGACTTTAGTCCTTTCTGTAAAAAACATGAGCTGATCATTCCCAGCTGCCAGAAAAACACTCTAACCATCTTTTATGCAATACAGTTTCTTCCAAGAAGGGTAGTAGGGAAAGTAGGTGGTGTAGTTTGTAATTACCTTGCATTTGTATGACATTCCTGCAGTTTAACCAGTAGCAGGGCCACTCATAGGACTCTGGCCTTATGATCTAAGCCCACAATGGATTTTTGTGTTAATTGTTAAGAGAAGTAGTGATGGGAGCCCAAATGTCTTCTCTTCCAGGTATGGTGCCCTGAATGCTTCCTTTGTAGACTCATGATCACTTTTGTTCTGTGTCTCTGTTTTTTTGGAGAAAGCCTTCAGTTACCAGGAGCTGGAGGCACTTTGATACATGTTACTAATGTAAGAATAATTTTGGTGTTATTGTTCAAGAGAAAGATTGATTGGATTGGATTGTTTATGTGTATGCAAATACAAAAGTGAGTGAAATGGGAAAAAAAAAAAGGAAGATATGTGCCTGGTATATTGCACTAGGAGGGAAAATCAGAAGTAACCCACTGTGATCAGCTTTGGTAGCTGCAGGCACTTGAAAATATCTATAACATATAGAAACTGAATTTTGCTTACTGTTTATTGAAGCTACTTAGAGGGTTAAGAAAAGAGAGCTTGACTGAGTCTTCAGGAAATTGTAGAAGCACTGAAACCTCAGCAGTTCTATATGATTAGGGATTAGAGAAAAATTGTCCCCTTTTTTCTTGGTGAAAGTTGTAATTGTGAGGTAATGTAAATTCTTTAAAGCTGTGCACAAATCCTCGTGCAGCTCTGGATTAACAAATACTGGAATTCTCCCAAACACAGGGAGAAACAGCAGGCTCTCACAGGGTGCCAGTTTGTTGCCTGATTAGCCTGGTCCTTGCCTGCTGCTTTCAGCAAACACCTCAGGTGCACTAGCAGGGATTTCAGCTGGATTTGACCTTTGCATCTTTCTTTGATCTGCATGAGAGGCAAGTCTCCCAGCATGTACACAATACAAGGCAAAACACTGCAGAAATCACAGTGTTCATCATTTTCTCTATCCCAGGCCACAGCCACAGACATTATGCCTTTTTCCATTTCCCAGATGCTGTGTGGTTTTAGACTTACCAAAAAATTGATTACATGCTCAGTTTGAATAGTCCTTTTCTAAAGCAAAGATTTATCTTCTTGTCTCTGTCAGAGCTGTAGCCCCAGATTGACAAGCAAGAATTCAGAGTGATAATACTGAAGCACAGACTTCTAAGGATCCTGTTTTAATAATAAATATCCTGAGGCCAGAATCTGTAAAGATGTAAAAAATTCTACATAACAAACCTCCAAAGAGAGTGTATAAACCCAGTATATTTTACTACATCTGTGCTGTGTGGTAAATACAGAAACATTTTCAACTTTTTAAATTATGAAGATCAGTTCCTATCTGACTTTATAATAGTGATAATGTGTCCGATCGGCTGCCTG